>JAHLSL010000072.1:2149904-2217874 GCA_025920805.1 Petroica traversi | reverse complement strand
TGAGGGGCCTCGTGGTGGGCACGGCACCGCCCCGAGAGCCGGCACAGCGCGCTTGGGCTGCTCCGCCTGGGAAATGGGAGCCTGAGGGGGCGCATGGCAGGCACAGCACGTCCCCGAGACCCGGCTCTCGGCACCTGGGCTGCTCGGCCTGGGAACGGGAGCCTGAGGGGTCTGCCCATCGTGCGACTTCCTTTGGACAAGAGGGCTCTTCGCGCAGAGCGTGGCCGGGCACTGGAATGGGCTCCCCAGGGATGCGGTCACAGAACCGAGCCTGGAAGAGCTCAAATGTGTGTGGATCGATTCGCACGTGGTGGGATTCTTGCGTGTCCTGGCAGGGCCAGGAGTTGGACTCGATGGTCCTTGTGAGTCTCTTCCAGCTCAGGATATTCTCTGATTCTGTCCTTTCTCTGTACCTCCCTCGGCCTTTGCGAAGACTCTGCCCACCAGCTCGGTTGTGGAATTTCACAGGACCAATGAATCACTGAGACACAATCACTGAGCTTCCTGAGCTGGAAGGGACCCAGGATCACAGAATCAATTGAGTTGGAAAAGACCTCTGAGATTATCAAGTCCAGCCTATGACCCAGCACCCCTGGTCAGCTACACCAGAGTACCATGGCCAGGCTTTCCTTAAGCACCTCCAGGGATGGTGACTCCACCACCTCCCTCCTCCAATCCCAATGTCTAATCACCCTTTCTGTGCAGGAATTCCTCCTGGCATCCCACCTAAACGTCCCCAGGAGCAGCTTAAGATTGTCATCTCCTGTTGGCAGTAAGAATCATCAAATCCCAACTCCTGTCCTGGCACAGGACACTCCTAACAGTCCCAGCATGGATCTGAGAGCATTGTCGAAATCTCCTTGAGCTCCATCAGGCTCAGTACCAGAATCACTTTCCTGGGGATCCTGCTTTAGTTCACCCATTGCCCCAAGAGCTTTGGGAGCCCCATTTTCCCTCACCCCAGGCCTTGGTAGCCACAGTCTGGTTGCCCTGGCAGAGGATCATAGCCAGTCTGACCATTGGCAGCAGCTGCCCACAACATGGGTTTTTATCAGATTAATTAATTCTTTCTTCCTCCTTCCAGCAATTTTGCAGAACCTCGGTGAAACTGTGGGCCCCTTAGCCCAGTTTATGTTGATTTTAGCAGGGCTAAGGCCTAAGTCTCACAAGTTACAAAGTCTTGTAACATCTCCATGCTTCATTCTGAGTGTAAAACTGGCAAATTCTGGCCCTTGTGAAATACACTGAACAACACAGTCATGCTTTCTTTTAGACACAGTCAAAACCACAGTCTTCTTTGTCTTCCCATGTTTGGAAATTGTTAGTTTGAGTTTGTACTTACCATTCTAGTAAAATACCTGAAATGAAGAGTCCACTTTTGTCCTTGTCTTGATCAGACATAAAGAGGAAAGAGCACCTGGAGAAGCTTTGGGTTCTCTGTTTGACTTAGATAACAGGTAATAATTGGTATTTTTGTAGAATCCCAGAATGGTTTGAGTTGGAAGGGACCTCAGAGATCATCCAGTTCCAATCCCTGCCGTGGGCAGGAACACCTCCCACTAGACCAGGTTGCTCCAAGCCCAGTCCAACCCAGTCTGTTCCAATTCTGTTGTGGAGCAAGTCAGCAAATCCCTGCTCTGGGCAGCCCCTGAGCAAGCTGGAAAGTCTGTCCAAAGAGCAGAGATGAAAAAAGTGATGAGCGTGGCTGGAGAGAGGAACATGAGTGGAAGGAGGAGGGAAAGGCTGGATTCCTGGGTGCTGGGCACTGCTCTGAAGTCCATGTGATTGTGTATGTTCACATCTCGATATAGAAATGATGTGACTGTGAATCATCCTTGCCAGGAGAGCATGTGGGCAGAACATTAAAGCTCTCTTTGCTTCAGCATCCCAACCTACAGGGGGCTGCTCTTGGGCTGTACCTGCCAGATCAGACCCAAAGGCAGCATGTCATTTATACATGCATGTACATGTCTAAGTCTTCGTGGGAATGCTTTTTTTTTGTCTTTTGCATTTGGAAAATGTGATTTTTTTTTCTTCTGCTAATGCTAAGAATGATCTTGTCTATCTGTTGAGAAGGGCATAATCTTTTAGAAATAAAATCAGTAAGATGAAAAGTCTCAGTTGAAGGATATGGGTAAGGCAATATTCATATTTATTTATATAACTTAGGATACTCTTGGAGTGTAACACTGTAACCCGGGAGAAAGACAGAGTTTGGTTTTGTCTTAGTTGAAAGAAATGTGGTCTTCTAGTTAAAGAAAAAGTTGTACATATCTTTTGCTTCCTTTGCTATCACTCTCTGAAATCTCAGAAGAGTTCCTGTGTGAACTACAGAATACTTCTGGGTTTTTATTTTATTTTATTTTTTTAATTTAGGTTTTATAGTGCTTTTTATGCAGCTTTCTCTACCCTTAACAGGAGAGAAAGTCAAATATTGCCATAATGAAATAATCTCCCTCCTGTACCCCACACCCCTGTGGAATGTTCCCAAACCAAGGATCCAACATTCACTTCCATCATTTTAGGGTGAAAAATAAAAGCAGACACCCAGAGAAATTGTATCTGTTCTCCTCTCCTGTTTCTCATGTCACTGACACATTGTTTGTGAAAACATGAGGAGGGAAATCATATGCAAAGAGTGTGGCCTGTGAACAGATCCCATCTGACATCAGCATTGCACATGCTGTTCCCTGCAAGACAACTTCCTTGGAAAGCTGTGGCACAGAGCTCAACGGAGCAACGACTGAGCACAGGGACTCTCCCCTGTCTCCCTCCTGAGCTTCATCCATGGCAACTCCTTCTGTGTCTTTTCCATTCAATTGTAAGGTCAGTCTGTCTTTGGTTACTTTGTTGTGCATTTTCCCCTTCAGCTCCTTGTGGTGACTACAGGTTGCTCTGTTGTCTTTCTTCCTCCCCTTTCAGTCTTGCTGTTGAATATTGATCCAGGGACAAAATAAACTCATTCCAAGCCAATTTGCATGGAGAGAAGCAGATGATTGTATTGTGAATAGCTCAAGAATAGATCTTTCTGCCTGTCACCCGAGCAATATTCAGGCAGCCAGGCACATTCTCTGCAATAAAAACACAGTCCAAACTATAGCAGGATTTAATTGGAAAATCAGATGTTCTGTGATTCTTGATGGCTGATTTTCTGCCAGCTATGAAGTAGGATGAGCTGTGTTAGAATCACAACAATGCCTGAAAAATCCTTCTTTGCAGGTAATTTAATGGCTGAATGGTGGAACTGTGGCCACGAGGGGGTAAGAATCTCTTCTGAGGAGCCGTTGGTTTTATTTGTGAACAATGTGGAGTTGCAATTCCACTCAGTTTGCATGAGGCTCCAGGTCTTCTGCTCCTGCACCTCCTGGCTTGCAGTAGGTAAAGGGAATTGAGCCCAAATGTGAGGCTCCTCCATGTCAGAGTCAGAAGGAATTGGGAAATGATCAGTCAGTCAGAGGGAGAGGAAGAAGCACAATTCAGCTTTGGGGAAAACTTCCAGGGGCTACTTAGGAAGGGAAGAAGACAGGGAATATAGTTTATGTTTTCCATGCTCATTGTGGGAATGTATTCTGCCCTATAATTCTCTCCCCAAATTTTCATTTGTATTCCAAATCCCTGTGCTGCTGCTCATGCCTCCAAGCACTCTGCTTGAGCACTCTTTGGATCTTTGGATTGCTGATCTGCTGAAAACTGAAAATAGTTCATTCAATTTGTAGCAGCATTGTATTTTTACAGATTTTGTTCAAGTATTCAGAATGTTATGGGAAACAAAGAAAAGGACAACAAATAATGGATGGGGTTTGGGGCTGTTCTTTATTTTTTTTTCCCTCCTGATGTTTGGGTTCACTGGTAAAGGCAAGAAGGGCTAGAAAATTGAAGGAAGAGAAAAAATTACCCTTGAAAAAGAGCCTCACATTTTTCAGCTCCAAAAGCCATTTATAAAATTAAAGAGAAGCTATTTTCTACAAACACTTTCCTTTGAAAAAGAAGTGAACAGTTCTCAACCCACTCTTCAATAGCAGAAATATTTTTTATAATAGGCCGGACACTGAAACCATGAAGTTATGAAATAGTTTTCCTTGTTCCAAAGAACTGGTATATTAGTTTGCTTTTCTTTCAAATCACAGTAGGATTTTAAGGCCAGTTCCTCTATTGATTTTTTGAGTATCTGCTGTGCTTTGCAGATTTTCCTTTTCATATGTACTGTGTTCTGTTCTGTGGGTTGGGATATTAATAGGATTTGATTTGAAGCACTTTCATGAATCACATTGCAAGCTACATTTAGCTATTCCTAACTATTACAATACCTAAAGTTTTGAGGCAATCAAATGCCATGGTAGTGGGGGCCTGGGGAAAGAATGAGGGCAGGATATTGAAGGACTTGAATTCCTAGGAAATCACAAAACAGGTATTTGTTACTCACCTCTGCATTAGATCCAAAGTCTCGATGTATAGTATGTGTAGTTTTTACAAGGTCATGCAGTGATAGGATAAGGGGGAATGGCTTTGAACTAAAAGAGGAGAGATTCAGGTTTGATGTTAGAAAGAAATTCTTCACTCAGAGGGTGGAGAGGCCCTGGCACAGGGTGCCCAGAGAAGCTGTGGCTGCCCCATCTCTGGAATTGTCCAAGGCCAGGTTGGATGGGGCTTGGAGCACCCTGGGACAGTGGAAGGTGTCCCTGCCCATGGCATGGGGTGGAATGAGATGAGCTTGAAGGTCCCTTCCAGCCCAAACCACTCTGGGATTCTATGATTTACTTCATAGCAACATTTTCCAGGCTTCCTGAATTAATGATTGTTAATGTGTGGAGAAATAAATAATTTATCATTATTAATGTGTTAAATTTGTTTTTCATTATTATTGAAAAGTCCACTGAGGGAAGTGCAGCGAGGAAAATGTTGACAGGCAGAGAAGATCCCTGTAGATATATAGCAGAACTTGTTATGGGAAAAGAAAAACTTGAGCTGCATGAAACAGCAAAGTGAGACTTCTGAGCTTTCTCCTGCCCTGAGGGAATGACTTTGTGCTTGTCCCAGGGGTGAGCAGTCACTTTTCAGTGTGTCTTGTCACTATTCACTGGGTTGGATCCTGCTTCCTGTCCACAGTGGGTTTGTTAATGGATGCTGTGGAGCTCTGTGTCCACATCCAGCAGTGTCCCTCAGGGCTGAGCAGACGGGCACCTCAGGGGTGTTCCTGTGGCAGGAGCTCCCAGGAGAACAGCACGGCAGGGCTTGGGCTGCAGGACCAGACCAGCTGGCCCTTCGGTGGGAAGGAAGGGGGAGGACAACACACAAGGAAGAGGCAGCCAGAAGATGAAAAGCGAGGCCCTAAATGGAGAAAGAGCAGCAGTCATCTGTGTCTAGGGCTTAAAGTGTAATGATTTTGTCTACTCTGCTTCAGGCTGCAGAGCAGTTTTATCACAGGGTCTGAGTGTTTTATTCTGAAAGATGGATCAGTATCTTCACAGTGGCTAACATCTGAGGGAGTGGGAATAGGAACTGTGCCATAAATTTACTTGGTGGCCAGTGCCTTTACTCATCAGTTGCACTGGCAAGCTATGGTGTCTCCTTTGTGTTCCAGCCTCTGTGTTTCTTCACCAATGCCAATTGATACCTTTTCTTCCCCCTCGAGGTTATAAAAGCCTCTTTCCTTGGTAAACTCATAATTTATTGATGAAAGCACAATAGTCTTCCTCGAGCTAAGCCACACAGAACAGCTTCATCCCCTTTCAGCTGTGTAGCTCCTCAAGGGTAGAGATGCTGAATTCTGCTGGAGTTTTTCCAGAGGCTCCAGTCACTTCAGTGCTTCCAAGCTCTTCATTATGCTGTCTCCAGATATACTCCGGCCCTTGTATTTATTGATTGTTTTCCTTCTGAATCAGGCTGATAATAGCAAGCAGATTTTTGATTAATCATGTTTATATTACTTTCTCCATCGAGTGTTTCCAATCACTGTCTACTGATGGCACTGTTGATCATTATCACTGATCTGTCCTGGACTCCTGATTGATGTTTACTGATTCCCACATTTGTTTATCACTAACTCATGACACTTCTCATTTTAAGAAGCATTCAGAAGTTCAGTAGGATGTCTTAATGCTCTGAAAAGGAACTGAAAATATATGACTTGCTAAAAAAGATCACTGTAAGTTGCATACAACAGATTACTGAATATATTATTTGCTTTCCACATTTTGGTGTGCTAAAATAAAACCCTGTCATTTATACACAGTGACTTACTCTTACTTGATCTCAGAACAACACTTAGAGTAATTTCATCTTCTTCTGCTGCAGTCATCTCACTGGTCCTTCTCAGTTTCCCCCCCAAAATCATGAGTGTATCCCCACAAATAATCAACCTTAAAGCTGTCCTGAAGTTTTTATGATGGAAGAATGTTATGTATACAAGAAAAAAAACCCCAAAACAATTAACCACTGCTAGAAAGAGACAAATGTTGTCAATTAACTTAGAAGCTGCTTTCGAGCTTCTCTGAGATTACAGCTTTTCCCTCTGTAACAACCAGGCTGGGGGTTCCCCTAAAACAGGTGGAATTGTGCACACCTTTGAGAAGCGAGGTGGTTATAAGAAGTAGAAGATGAGGTAATTGCTTGTAAAATACTTCATAAGATCAGAATTATCAATCACCCTTATTGATTAACAGGTGATTTGCTACAACCCATCCACAGACCCCAAACAGCCTCTGCAGGAGGGATTTTGTTAACTCTGTCCCTTGGATTTTTAGGAGGCATTCTTCAAAAATCAGCACAGATTTAGAAAGAACAGGATTCATGGAGCCGAAGATAATGTGCAATTTTCTTTATATGTATTTTATTACAGAGAAATTCACTAAGGACAAACCTCCCCAGCACATTCTCTTGTTACAGGATTCTGTAAATGTCATATAAAAGCACTGCCCTCTACTGCTCAGGGGCTTTCATTAACGAGCATTTAATTAGCAAAAACACTGTTCTTTTTAATGAGAATGATTGTATAGGCTTGCCTGTAGAAAAAAAGGACTCCCGATCTTTTTATTAAAAGAAAAATGCTAATTTATCATTTCTTAGAAACATAAACCACTCCTGTTCTTATGTTTACATGAAGAACTGATATTTTGTCAAGAGTTTAGAAGAAGCTTTATGCATCTTCTCAGGCAGTGGTAAAGGAAAACACATTTTCAAGTAATTGCACCTTTCAAAACTATCCTTAAAATCCTCCATTTCACAAAATTGTGATCACAGGAAAGCAAAGGAATAGGAGGATTTCAAGTTGTGAAGATGCAGTTGTAGAAAAATACTTGATTCCCAAAGTAAAGTCAACCCAAACTGTTCAAGCTCTCTGGAGAAAATTCTTGTTGCTATTTAGCTGCTAATTTTACAGTACATTTTCTTGAGTAATGTAAGGTGCAAAGCACATGTGAAAACAAGTGGAAAAAAGATGCACAAATACTGTTATTAGAGTTACAGCAAAATTATATCACAAGAGTCAGGGTGTAACATCTGCCACCAGACTAGGTTTTAACAAGACCTGTTCTCTTCTGGAGAAAATTTGAGCTTAACTTTATACCTTTGCCTTGTGACTCCTTTTATAAAGGTGAAATTTGGCCTCGTTATCCAATAGAGAACTGCAGCCTAACCCCAACCAATTGGGGGCAATTAAGCATTATAAATGGTCTCTGAGTCAGGGGGGCTTCACTTACTCCTTGGCAGTGCTTCTGCTTTGGGAGAGGCTTCTGAGGAGAGAGGATTTTTGTGTGAAGCTTGTGGTATTGAGAGAGCTTTAAGTCATGGAGGCCTTCTGGGGTTTGGTTAGCATGTTTCAGGTAAGGTTGTTTTGTTTTTTAAAGAATTTTATTTTTATTATGCTAATTGTTGGTATAAGCTGTAATGTTGCTTTGGCTTTGTATCACTGTGGAAGTAGTGCGGTGTGGTAGAATATTGGGTTTTAGTGGTGTTATAGCTATTTAAAATTTTAATTTTGTTTGGGCAGTCTTGTTAGCAGAGTTAATGAATATTCTGTAGAGCATATGAATATGCAGGTAAACCATAAAGGGCTTCATAACAAGCAAAAGATAAATATGTTTGCTCTCTTATGTTGCACCTCTTATTAAAAAGGTTTTTTGGTGAAGAAATAATTTTCTTTGTGGAGACACAAAGCAAAAGCTGTGAGGCTTGCTCTCATGTGCTTTCTGGGTGAAGGAAAGTTACAATAACTTGATTATCATCTCTGTGAAACCCAGAATTTGTTGTAGCTTAAGAACTACAGCCTTTGTTTTGTTAGGGCTCAAGATGAGAGCGGCACTCATTGTGGAGCTGTGCCTGATGAAGTTTCTGTGTCCTGGGAGCAAAATCTGCTGTGAAGGCAAACAATCTGTGTGCTCCTCAGTTTGCTTAGCTTGCAGATTCTGCTGGGCATCAGTGACTAATGGCTTTGGAGCTTTCTCTCTCTATGGACTTTTCTTTGTACCACTGTCATAGCTCTTGAGTAGCTTCTTTATTGTATTAAATAAAACATGCTTTCTGAAAGAGACCTTTAGAGCCTTTTCCTCCAGCTCTGGTTTCTGTCCCTGTCATTACAGGAGGAAATTCTGGTTGCTACTGAACTTTCTCTTTCTTGTTGCTTTTTATTGTGAGAGGCGTGTGGCTGAGCGAGTGTGGTTTTGCTTTTAAAACCTCACTAAATATGTAATACCTGTGAAGGGCAGCTGTGGGTTTTGTGGCTCAAAGGGACCTGTAGGCTTTTTTTTCCCCCTAAATATGCTGCAGCACTTAATTAAGTGGAATAGTTCTTCAGAGATGCTACTGGCCTGAGTATTTCATAAGCCCCATCCAAGTCTCTGTGATGGTGTTTGCTGCAGAGTAGCTACTGCTGCATCAGTGGTCTCCACTTATTTGTATTTTACTGTGTGCTGCTGTAGTTAATTGTAATCTTAATGTGCTGTTCCACCCTTGGAAACCTGAAGCTTTTTAAAACGTGTCCTTATATATTTTTTTCTTTGCTTTAGCATTTTCCTGTGTGATGTTTTGGGGTCTGTGTGCTTACAATGCTTTGCACTAATAAACCAGTAGATTGGAAGTTGCACTTCCTTGGGCTGAACTCACCTATACAGTTGGGTGGGGAAGGGATTTTTGAGGTCCCTTAATTTAAAAAGAGGGAGCTGATTGCACTTTTCATTTAGTCACGTTGTGCAGGGACTTCTCTCAAAGGAATTAAATTGTTCCTGGTTCTCAGTTGTGTCATTGTAGGGCCTTTTGAAAGACTCTTTGCCAGCCTTGGGGAAAGTGTTGGGAGCAGCAGCTGAGTTGCTGTTCAACTGAATCACCCGGGGAAGGGCTGTTACCTGAAGCAGGATGAGAGCTTGGAGAATCTGGCATTAGTAACTCTTCCTCCTGCACAGAAGGAGCACAGGCAGAAAATTATGAAAACTAAAAAATCCTTGATTTAAGGACACCACCTCATATAAATGGCACCTAATTATTTTAGGCTATGGCTTAGAAAAGTTCTGTTTTATAGAGCTATGCTTAGATAATAGGTATTTAATTATCATAACAGTAAAGGCCTATAAATCTTATGTTTTGTGTGGTGTTGGGTGTAAATGGGAGATTGAGACAGTATTTGTTTGGGTGTGGCCATTCTCTGATTTTTTTACAGCCGTGCCTGGTTTGGGGAATAAAAAAGCAGTGCCTTTTCAATGCCAGTTTAAAGGCTGAGCAAAATGGTTGGGGATTTATCTTGCAGATCAGATGCCAAAGGCTGGCTTGGTTCAGTTCGGGAGGCAGCAGAGGTTTTGCTCTCTCCTCTCTGTTCCATCTTTCCTGTAAATTGGCAGAGGGGCTTGGAAAGCGCTGGGCTCTTCCTGTCAGACACCAGTGAGGGCTCAGCAAACGTTCCACAGCAAAGTACAGAAACACCAGATCTGTGACTGGGCTGCAATTCCGAAACAAGCTCGGCTTTGTTGGGACCAGGAGCTTTCTGGAATGTGCGTGGGGATGAGGAATAATAACGCGGGGTGAGCGCTGCCTGGCGCTGGGAATGCAGCTGACTGCCCTGCGCTCTCTCCTCCTCTCCTGCAGAGCCCGGCCATGGGGGATGCAGCTCCAGCCCAGCAGCCGGAGCCCCGGGCTGCTCGCTGCCACCTCTTTGATGCCAGCATGAGGAGCGTGGCCAGGAGGCTCAGGACTTTCCAGCGGTGGCCCCGCACTGCTCCTGTGTCTGCCCGGGATCTGGTGGAGGCTGGATTTTTCTACGTGGGCCCCAGGGATGAAGTGCAGTGTTTCTGCTGTGGCGGTGTCCTCAAGGACTGGAGACCTGGTGATTGCCCCATCATAGAGCACCTGAATTTCTTCCCTTCCTGTAAATACGTCTGTGGTGAGGGTGTTGGGAACCAGGAGATGCTGTCGCTGCAGCAGATCTTTGACACCGTGGATGGGCAGTTCCTGAGTGTCTTGCAGGGGATAGTAAGTGAGGAGACAGCCCTGCCCAACGAGCCAGAGTACCCTGAGATGGTCACAGAGGAGATGAGACTGTCTACATTTGGGAACTGGCCGCAAAATTCCAGCATGCATCCAGAGCAACTGGCTAGAGCGGGGTTCTTTTACACAGGTAGGTACTCAGGGGAAATGTCCTTAACTCTTATTCAAGTGAACTTTTGAAAATTTCACTGTTTTATTGCTCTTACAAATAACTGTGAGTATGTGTATTGTAGTTAAAAACCACATCCTTCCTTCTGCCTGTGCTTTTTCACTTGCTGCTTGTGCAGAATTTGTTTCAACATTTAACTCCTCTTTGGGTACTGAGGGGTGCATGAGTAAAAAAAACTCACTAGCCAGCAGGAGTGGAAAAGGTGATGTATTAAACAGGTGCTTTATTGACAAAAGTGTGTGCTTTAAGATCCATTGAGTGTATTTATTCTTTTCACTTCTAAAAGGACTTGAGGAGCTTGCCTGGCATGTCATGTTTTGTATAGGCTCAGTCTTGCACTGAAGCCTCTTCTTCTGAGTGGAAGCTGCATGGAGCCAGCCCATCTGGCTGTCACTTTGGCTTGTTGTTTCAAGGACTCTTGATTTGAAGCACAGAAATAAGATATTTTTTAATTTCAGAGAACAGGCAGTATTATTTTGTAATCACATGTATGTGAATATCAATATTATGTTATTCTTCTGCTTCAAGAATGCTTTGCTGGTTAGGTAATGGGTTTGAGGAAATACTTCTCTCTGACCTGACCAGTCAGAGGAAACCTTTGCCCTATGGCAGACATAGCTCTGCTCTAAAGGCAGGCAGGGGGATTGGATGGGGGTTGTGCAGGGGAGCTCAGGTGCTCCCATAGGTACTGCCTGTTAGCTTGTGACCCCCTTCTGGAATCATCTCAACCAGCTGCAGCTCTGGGAGCTCAGCCTGTGTTCCTGCCCCTGTACAATGTGCACAGCATTGGTAAATTGTCATGTGTTCATCTCTTCTGTCCAAAGCTCATGTTTTGTGCTGAGTCTCACCCAGGGTTAGTGGGGCATGCAGTGTCTCAGGTATCAAATAACCTCTTGATCTCCCTTTCAGGACAAGGAGATGTGGTGAGGTGTTTTTACTGTGATGGAGGCGTGAGGAGCTGGTCCTTAGGAGATGATCCTTGGAGGGAACATGCCAAATGGTACCCAGAGTAAGTCAGGCTTGGAGAACAAATACCCCTCATTGCAAAGCCAAAATAGGCAGGTCATGCATTTCACACTGATAGTTTCCTTTCATAGGACAGAAATATTTAGATCCTCTCACCTTAAAAGCAAAATAAGATGTCCAAGCTCAGGTGGAATGGCACAGTTCTGACCTGAGACACTCTGATTTGACCTAGAGTTCACCATCTAAGAGTTCAATTAAAATAACTTTCTTTGTCATCAAAGAAGAGCTTTTATTACTATTACTCTGAGGTATGAGAAGAAATGTATTGTAAATGTTGGGTTTCTGCAGCAGTACTTGTTTCTTTCTGTGAACTGCTCTCTCATCACAGTTCCTGTGGTCTGTTCTCAAGATGTTACAACTGAGCTCATCTTGGGCCAAAATGAAAGCTGAATTCAGGGGGAGGGATCATGATCCTCTTACTGTCAGCCTTTGTGCAAGTGGTGGACAGGAGAAACACCTGATGCCCTGTCTTTAATGGCTATACAGCAGTTTGCTCATTGCCCCTAACACCCTTTGCTTCTGAACTTCAAACTGCTGCTTTCACTTGGGAGATCCTGTACTAATACATTTAAACCTTTCTGCCCGTAGGTGTGAATTTTTACTGCACTCCAGGGGGAGAGAATTTGTTAGCAGCGTTCAGGCCAACTTTTCTAGCACCCTGCTGGCTCCAGTGAGTCATGAATATTTTGTGTGTAGTGGATTAGGTTTGGCAGGTGGCAGAGTTTTGAACACGTGCTTTTGTTTGTGTCCTTTTCAGAGAAATTCCTGGGATCAGACTGAAGAAGAGTCCTCTCCTTCCCAAGGTCAGTTCTGTAATTCCATGTGTTTTATCTTCTGGTCAATGTGGTGTAGCCTGAGTCCCACCTGCCCACCCCAGCTCCTGTGCCCTCTGCAGACATGGTGTTTGTGAGATGTTTTGATGTTCTAGAAGCTGTTGTACATTGGTTTTAGGAACTGATCTCCAGCTCAACAAACAAAATTACCTGTTCTTGTGAGATCTTAGTTTAATGCCAGAGACACTTAGCTAGTTTGGAATAATCATGTGAGTTTTGAGTGCTTGCCTAACTTAACTTTGGCTTTTTCATGCTCTTGCTGTTGATGTTTGTCTTTTAAGTCTTTCACTACAATGTTTTGAACATGCTTAATAAGAAATCAGATATTAGTAGCGGGCCTAATTGTTCATGAAAGTGTTGATCCTGGGGATTATTCCCATTTATCAGTTGTTCCCAGAAATATGAGTAGGTTTGAAAACTTGGCTCCCATAAGCTTAAGCAAGACTTGAGCCTTTGAAGAGACTGCCAGCTGAATTTCCTACTTCTGTTGTTACTGATGAATGGTTGAGGTAGGAGAGGCTCGATTGGGATGTTCCACTTGATGTTCATGAAAGCAGTTCTGAGGCTTCTGTTCTGGGGTGTGGAAACAGAGATAAGGATTCTGGACTGATGCCAAACACAGGATACTGTTCACTGATAAAGTGAAATAAACCATCCAAAATAAGTGTCTGGGCTTTTATGAAATTGGTTTAGATTAACGTTCTTGTGAATAAGGATTTGAAGTAAAAAATAAATGTGGATGTTAATCTAGCTATATGGATAGCCTGATGCATGTTCTAGAATATATTAATGCTATTTCATGTAGAACACTTTCAAGGAATGGTACACTTCTTGCCCAAAGCTCTGCCTTTTTGGTAAAGTACCTGCACACTGCTTTACAGATCCTCTGAGGAACTGGAAGTTGCTGGCTCATCCTTCTGAGCATCAGTGTGTCATAGTGCAGAATGTCCTGCAGATGGGCTTTGACCCCACCTGGGTGGCAAACCTGGTAGAGAATAAATTTGCACTGACTGGAACCTTCTACCTGTCCGAGTCTGAGCTGATCTCAGACCTGCAGGCAGAGTGGGGGGCCCAGCAGCAGTGCAGGAGGAAGCAGAGGTAGGACTGACTCACAGCTGGGTGTTTAACCTCTTCCTCTGCACCTGAGCCCTGCTGGGAGGGTCTCGGAGTCTGCCTTCACTCCGCCCAGGCTGGCATTGAGGGCAGTGCCCCCAGCCTGCCTTTCCTTGGGAGGCTGAGCCAGTGAGGTTCTGATTTAAAACTTGGAGAAGCTGTGGTTTCTGGGGTGTCCGTGGCTGTGTCTGCCTGCTCTGGGCTGTGGTGGGGATATCCTTGGTGTTTCCTGCTGCCCTCAGACAGCTCCACCTTGTGCAGGCTTGTGCATAAATTCACATCTGATCCAGACAGAGACAGCTGTCTGAAGCAAAGCTTCTAGGAGAGATAATCATGCCAAGCCTATTTAAAATTGGATCAATAATGTGATCAGAAATAGCCATAATTCTTGTCTAGATAATATATATTTTTCTTGTCTGTCTTGTGTTACCTGTTTTGTGAAGTCTGTTTTCCAAATGTAATTTACTTGAAGATGCAGTTCCAAAGCTCCTGCCTCCACAGCATGGTCTGCTGTTTCTGTAGCTAACATGGAATAAAAAATTCCATGAAACTGAAACTTTGATTAAATAGCACAGGAGCAGGAATGACCAGCTGATGTGATAGATACACCAACTTTGAGGAGAGAATGTGATGTGGAGACAGGCCTTGGCAGGGAGGTGAACTTCCATAGCTACTGAAGCCCCACAGGGAATATCAGCAACACCAGGCTGAGTAAAGAAAATTTTAACTAAATGCTTCTGAAGTCCAGGGTATTTAATCTTTTTCACACAGCACTGTCTGGAGAGGGATAAAGGGGGTAGCATTTAATACCCTCTTCTTTTCTGATTATACAGGTGCTGTTCAGAGAGAGAATGGAACATCAAGACAAGAAATGAGACCTGTGCAGCAAAAGGAATCAGGTGCTCTGGGCTGGCAGCGGTGGGGAACTGAGTTCAAGCATAATTGAGAGGAGTTTTAGAAAAACAGTGTCAGTAGTCACTATACTAACTCATTTCTTTAATTTTGAGGGGACTGTGCTAGTTTGAGTGGTACCTGAGCACAGAAACCCTAATTCAGGGATTGGAGTGCCCTGTGAAGGAGCTGCTACAAAAATATCCAGTTTATCAGGATAATTTATGTACCACAGTAAATGCTGTTGATCGGTGTCCCTGCTCAGTCCAGCATTTGTAGATAAGCTGAATATGGGGTAGATAAGCCAGTCTGCAATAGCTGTAGTTTTTCAGCTTAAATGAAACTTGCCTGAGAGGTACTTCTGCCATCTTAACAAAACAATAGGCAAGTTGCAGTGTGACTTCCTAAGCTGTCACAACTGGCACTCTGGAGCTGTGACAACACTAACAATTTGGGCTTTTTGTTTATTTTTTCTTTTTTTGGTAAAGATGAGCCTCAGCTGAGCACAGAGGAGCAGCTCCGCCGCCTGCAAGAGGAGAGGATGTGCAAAGTGTGCATGGACAAGGATGTGTCTGTTGTGTTTGTTCCCTGTGGCCACCTGGTAGCTTGTGGAGAATGTGCCCTCAACCTGAGGCTGTGTCCCATCTGCAGAGCTGTCATCAGGGGCACTGTGAGAGCTTTTATGTCCTGAGCCACGATGCACCCAAGGGGAAAGATCAGTCTGTACAGCTCATTTATAGATCAGCAGAGGGAGGAAATAAGGAAATTGTTTGCTGGAGCAATCTTATCTGCAGGATAGCTTGGCATAAGTGTGAAAACTCACTCAGTGTGCCTCCCATGCACGGTGTTTCTAGGAAGAGCTGCTGGTTTGGTGTGCTCTTGCTGATCCTGCTTTAGGACTGCTCCAGGAAAATTCTACTGGGCTCTTTTGTCCTCCAAAATGAGGCTTTTGTTGACAGATATTCTCCTTCTCCACATTTTTGTGTTCTCAAGTGAATCTTTGCTCTCTCTGTTGAAATCAAAGGCTGTCTTCAGCAGACTTTCTGGCTCTTTCTCACTCACGTAGCAATTGTCTGGGGATTTTTCTGCTAGGGATTCCTTCAGGAAGTTTGATTGAAAATGGGAGTATTTTTTTTATACAAAATGCATTCCATTGGGACTAAAATATGCAGCAGCAATATGTTGTGGGGGAGGGAGAATCTACCTTTTTCTCCCCTTTTTGCTGTCTTCTTTTTTCTTCCCCTTTTTGTTGAATTTTCAGCAACTGATGAAGTGTTTCAGTAATATCAAATTTGCATAACTAAGCGGAAAAGCCTGGCCTGACTCTCCAACCTCTCTGCTCTCAGCTGACCTCCCCAGGTGAAAGCCTCTTTGCTCAGGGTCACTGGATGCTCTCCTGGAAGCTTCTTATGGAGCTCTTCCCTGGCTGATGGGTACTACCCTACTAGAAAACAGCTCTGGAAGCATAACATTTTAGAACATCTGTTTGCTGGCTAAACTGGTGATTCTTAATGTAAAATGGAATATTCTATCATGTAGCCAAAGAGAGTAAGTTTCATCCACACTATCCCTTGTTAACTGAAAGGAAATAAGTTTTTAGCAATAAACTGTTCTTTTTCATGGAATAAAATTTTTCCTTTGTTTAACTTAGAGGCCTGAGTATCTGATTCCAGTAAAATTTCCTGCTGGGGGAGGGGTGTGGTGGTGTCCTGAGATGTTAGAGTGACATCAGGTTGTAAATCATATCTGTCCCTCAGTGCTACATGGGCATGAGTAAGAAAAGCAACTGTTCTTTTACCATCCATTAATTTCCTTTGGAATTCACCAGACAGCATGGGGATCATAGAGCCTTAGAATGGTGTGAGTTGGAAGGGACCTAAAGCTCATCTCATTCCATGCCCCAGCCATGGGCAGGGACACCTTCCCCTAATCCAGGTTGCTCCAAGTCCTGTCCAACCTGGCCTTGGGCACTTCCAAGGATGGAACAGCCACAGCTTCTCTAGGCACGCTGTGCCAGGGCCTCCCCACCTTCACAGGGATTAATCTGGCTCCTCCAGATTCTCTTAACCTGCAAAAGAAGGGATAAGGATGCAGGAGAACAAAGATCTGATACATGGAACTGGGGAATGATTCTGATCTGAGCTCTTAGCAGAGTTTTGCTAGGTGGCTTTTAGTGTATCTGTGGCTCTGGAACTGCTTCTCTTTGGTTCCAGCTCTGTTATTAACAGCTTCATGAGTAACTTCAAGCGGTCAGTTGTCTGTGGATCTCATGGGAGGGCAGCTCTTTTCAGCCCTGCCTTCAGAAGAAGGGAATATTAGCACAGTTCTTGGCAAAGATGAGAGAAATTACAAGTTGAGTGGTTTAAACTCTGCAGTTCTTGGAGGAACTCATTGAGTCTCTGCCAGGCAGTTTTCCTAGGGAACAGAATGTCACCACCAGGCCAAATTAGGTGTTTCCTGGGTTTAAGGTATCCTTGGCTTTGTTTTGCCTCTATAAATACAGCAAAACCTTATAGTTTAAATAGATGTGCTAATCTGAGAGGGGAGAGCACCAGCTTGGTGCTGGAAGGGTGTTATTTCCTCCTGAACTCACCCCAGTGTGACTGGAACCTTGCAAGGCTGGAAAAGGACCAGCTGTTTCTGGGGTTTCTCCTATTGAACACTGTGAAAATGGTGATTTTTCCACATCAGGAGGGGAGGAGCTGTTTGTCTTCCTGCGGGGAAATGTCCCTTCAGAAGCAGGTGCCACGCTGTTCTTTGGTGCGAAGCATCTCCAGCGATGTCTGTCCCCAACAGAGGGCACTCCGAAACTGGAGATAAGAAACTGCCACCTCCAGCTGCTCCTGCATCTCGCTGGGGATGGGGTGGAACGGACTGGCCCTCCCTGCCCCACAGAACAGGGTCACTGTGTCACCTTGTGGCACTCAGAGTGGGTCTGGTGATGCTGGAATGATTTTTGTCTTTTCTTTTACATACTTTTTACACAGTTCTCTGTATCCACAAGTATTAGCACAATGCACACTTGCACCCTTTTGCTTAGTTTAGTGCTCAGTGTTTTGTAAGTGTTCTGCAGGCCTGAGACTGAACAGCCCAGAACTGCAGAGCCAGGGAGACGAAACATTCCTACTCTCTCAGGAACCCAAGGTCTCCTGACAGGAGGATTCTGTAAACTCAGGGTTAGCCCACCCCAACCTCATTAATGGGCCCCCTTGTTAGATATGCTGATGTGTAAAGTCTATAACTGGTGTGTGTGATGGGCGGGGGGGTGTGCATTTTGCCACATTTCACCTGCATTAAGTGGATGCACCGAACAGGATCCTGATTAAAATACTGAGGTAAAGACCCCAACCCTCTTAACTGTGTCTAGCTTCATTTTCCTAACACCAGGAAAAAGGCATCACTGGCACAAGCAGATCTCAGAAAGGAGGTCTCAGAGCATGAGGATGAATGGCCCTGCTAATGAAACCTGGAGGAGGTAATTAACTGTGGAATATGACCCTTGGTAGCTTTGTTTTTTCTCACACTGATTTTTTTTTTTCTAATGATTAATGGCAGTCACTGACACTGCATATTTATTATAGGCTTACCTGAATATGGGCTTGGTGTTTATTTTACTGCTATTAATTGGTGCTTTGTGCTACAATTAACTCAGGCAACTGAGTGGTAGTTCTGAAGTTCCTCAGTCATCACACTTTTATTTCACTGATCTTTAGCAGTGTGTGTTAAGCCAAGGGGCAATGCTGTTAAGTGCATAGTTTGATGCTTCATCTCTTTACAGTACTTGGCAAGTGGTTTTGGTCAGTTTAAGTGGTGAAAGTGGCATCAGGGCTCGGTCAGTTGGAGAGGTGTAGTATTAAAAACATGCAGATCTCACAATAATTCCAGGAGTTTCTTCCTATTACCACAAAGAGGAATTGCTTCCTGAAAGCACCAGTGAGATGTTTCAGCTGTTCTGGGCTGAAATGCTTTTTCCACCATCTGTGCTGAATTTTGGTACCTGCTGGAATCTGATTGATAATACTCTCTCTGAAGAAAAGAAATATTAAATACAAAAAGTGGAAAGTCAGTGTTTACTGAGGAAAGACTAATTTAAAAAGCCCCAAACAAATGAAATCTTTCATGGGAAAATCTCATTGGTAGAGGATGTGTATTCTTCTTTTTGTTTTCCTGCCTCTCCAGGGAACATCACGTGGGCAGACAGGAATGAGTGTGATCCAGGAAGGAAGTGAATAAAGGAGAGGTGGAGGAAGGGTTATCAGTGTGCACACTGCCGTGTGTGATCTCAAAATGGGGGTTAGCTTGTGTTTCACTGATTGTTTTTTAACTTGGTAGTGACAATATTATTAATAAAGGAGGTAATTGTGTTTTGTGAGGCGGAGCTGTCAGGGTTAGGTTTTTTTTTTTGAGTTATTGAACTGGGATGAAACTGGTTGTCTGTTTTGCTGTCAGAAGCTATGGCTTTTGGTGGCTAAAAGAAGAGAAAAAACACCCTACAGAAAAACTTTTACTTGCAGCTGCGCCCAAGCAGAACTCAGGATGTTTGGGTATTTGGAATAGAAATTGCACAGAAGCAAAAAATATTCTCTCAGTGCTTATACATTTGGGTTTATAAAAGAGGATTTTGCTTCCTGGGCCCTTTGGAATGAGACAAAAAAAAAATAAGTTGCATCATTCTGTCTTTGATTTAGCACTTAATGTTTTTATTTTTAAAATTCTTCCCTCACACTTCTCCCTAGCTTCTAGCTTGACCCTTCTGAAAAGCATTTCCCAAAAAATGCCAAGTAATCCCAAACAGATTAGGCAAGACAATAATGAATTACAACAGCACTTGGAAGTACCAGCCCAAAAATGCCAGGGCTGGCTGACAACTGCTCCTCCTCTGCTTTTGACACTTATCATGCTGGGAGACACAGCTAACATAACTGACTTGGTTTTGTTCTTCTTTTTAATTAATTGCTGCAGCTCATTAATGCAACTTTAATTACACTTGCATTCCCCCTTCAGCCCTTTCCCTCCCCTCAAAAAAACCTGTCACAAACAAACCTCTTCCATCAGATGGTACCATGGAATAGATGTGGAGAAGGCAGGTGCAAACCCACCCCTGATCCATGAGGAACTGGGCCTTTTCCAGTGGCTGCAGCAGGATTCAGCTGCACCAGGGTTAATGTAATGTAGCTGGGCAGAGTAAGCTACAGCTGCTCCAGGAATGGCTGGGCTGCTGGAGAGGGGTGAAGCTGCATGCTGAGCGAGGAGCTGAGGGCTGCACTGGTTTCAGCTGTTCAGCATTACAGGAGTGAGGCCACACTGAGCTCCAGGACAATGCTACTGCCATGGCTACAGAGAACCAGCAAGGGAGTCCTGGGAGGGTGGGGAGGAAGGAGGGAAGAGCTCATCTATAACTTAAAACCCAACAATGCCTAAGTAGCTCAAGTGTAAAGAGCCCCCACCTTGTTTTATACAGGCAGGGAGGAGATGAAGCTGTGTTAGGGGATTTAGGCTCTGTTCAGAAAAAGGGGAGGAAACTAACTACAGAACATATGGAATGTCCCAGGGTGTTATGTGGTGCTTCCTTCCTTCTGGATCCATGGCACAAGGAAGCAGCTCCGACTTCACCTGCAGCTCTCGGGAGAGGCTCTTGGTGAACTTGTTCTGCCAGAGGTCTTCAGACCTGTGCCACTTCTGGGCCAGTTCCAGCAGACTGTGGTAGGAAAGGTTCGTCAGGGCACTTGGAGAATTAAAAACCAACTGCGTGGCCGTTCTCTGATGTACATTCATTGCATTTGAAAAGAAGACAAGGAACAAAAAAGTGATGTGGAGTTCACCATCCTGCATTTCCTCTGCCAAAGATCCAGGCCCCAGGGGACTGTTTCCTGCAGCACCTTTGGTGGAGTGCAAGGTTTATCCATCCTCTGGCTCCTCCTCACTTACGCAGGCCTGTAAGAGGGGGGAAAAGTTGAAGGCAGGATGTGAGCATGGAGCAAATACTCAGTTGCTTTCTTCATGTAACAGAAATGGTGTGGAAATAATGAGGACAATGTTTTCTTTCCTCTTCTGCACTTTTAAATACGATGGACTACAGATGAGGACTAGGGTTGAGAGCTCAGGAGTAATGTGGTTAAGTAGTCTTCGAGGCTGGAAAGAATGCTATGCATATGTCAGACCTGAATATGCTGGAGTTAGGCTCAGGTGTTAGATCTATGGATCCTCAGCGTTTGGAGCTGCATAAAACTTGGTTAGGAACTTAAAAAGCTAAGAGTCATCTCTAGGATAAAGGACCTGCTTGAAATTGCAGTGATGTGCTTTTTGTGTAGGGGCAGCAGGATAAGCAGATCTACTTTTGGAGCCAGCAGTAAAGGTGAGTGAATGCTTTTGGCTGAAACATCACCTCTTGTACATGCAGCTTCAGGATGATCAAAAGAGTTTGCAAATTCATGTTGTTTGTTTGGGAAAAAGTCTACCTAGAAAGAGAAGCAGAAGTGTTTTGTTTTGTGGTTCCTCAGAACAAAGTGGGATTTTTTTTTCCTGTTTAAGTTTCCTTTGTAAATTATTCTGTTGTCAAAATTTGGAGGGGATAGGTGGGAAAACAATTCTGAAGGAGTTTTCCTCCCCCTCTTCTTTTTCCAATGTTTCAGTCTTGGATTCTGACTTTCTGACTTAGTGTTATTTGTGTACTTGTACATATTGGTGTATTGAAGAACCCACTTTAAGCCAGTGAGGGGTGATGGTTGTATGGGGACAAATCCTTTAATGCACACAGCTGCTTCATGCCCAAGGCCAGCAGGCACTGCCCCAAAAGAGATTGATCAGGGACCATTAAAGTGAGCAATTGTCAACTGGAGCCTCAGATCCCTCAATTAACCAGTACCTCCTGTTGCTGCCCTGTCATACTGAGGTCTCCATCTGATAAAAGTCACACCCTGTGCTTACACAGGGCCCTTTCCACTGATAGATCTGAGCAAAGGAAAGTCCATAAAATCTGGCTACACAACTCAAATTAAAGCTCGGAGGGCCCTAATGTGATGTAGTTCTTGGGGTGCCAGATCAGTGTTAGGGGCTGGGGCCTCACAGCTCTGCAATTCCCTGCCTGGCCTTACAAACAGCCTCAGAAGGCAGAAAGATTAGTGCTTGTCCCCGTACCTTTGAACTGAACAGAGGGCACCTTTTGTCATCCAGCAGGTTCTCGATTTAGCACTGCCCTGGGTACAAAATCATGCTTTGAGGCTATTCTGCTTTATAATTGAGATTGCACAGTGCTGCTTTCCAAAACAAATTCGGAGAGTGATGTCGGGACACTGAAAGGATCCAGCAGGCAGCAGGAGCTGACAAATGCTCAGGATGCTCTGGGTACTTGGCAGGTACTGCAGGGGCTGGGAGGGAACAGCTTGAGTGAGAAATGTCAAAGCTGCCTTGGCCAACACTTCCACAGTTATCCCTGCAAAAATGCTTTTTTGCATCAAGTGATGAGAATTCTGTTACTGCACATGAACAAGAAGAAAAGCAACCCAGGGCAGAGGTCCTGGGCTGTGCAGCACAAAGGAGGCAAAGGTATATAAGAACTTCTTTCAGTGCTCTGGGTGGAAGCTGAAGGCCAGAGCTGTTAATACTGAATTTAGCAGCTCATTGCATTGTTCTGTGGTGTCTCAGATCTCTAAAAACTCATAAATTTGGGGAGATGAAGAGAGACTAGAGAAAAATGCAGGAGAGGGCACAATGGGAGGAAAATGTGATCTCATCAGAAAAGGATGGGTAAAACTGGAGTGAATAGGATAATTTCATTAGGGAATGAAGGAAAGTGATCCTGTTAGAGAGGTGTGGCAGCCCAGAAAATGCAGCTGGCTGCAGCCACGGGGGTGATGCCAACCTAAAATCAAAGTTCCTGCTTGCAGTCAGCTCCAACTGATAAGTTGTAGAATAAATTTGGTTTCACTCAGCATTTCTATCAACAAAAAGGAGTTCAAAGCAGGAAGCTCATGTTCCCAACCCCTAGCTCTTCTGTAAACTTAAACTTCAAATGAGCTGATTTTGGTTTTTTGCATCTTCTTGAATAGGTTAAAAAAAAAAAAAGAAAAAGAAATGCCTTCAAGTCATCACTAAAGGATTTTCACAGCAGGACAGGGGCATCTGGCACTCAGTGCCCAGCCTGCAACACTCCATGGCACCATAACCTGGGAATCAATTATCCCTTCCTTCCCTCAATCCCACTCACACATGTGGAAGAAAGGCAATAGTAAGGCTGAAATGAATAAACAAAAATTGCTATTTGCTGAAATTTATAGAGGGTCATATTATCTACAGCTCAGCAGCTGCTTTCACCTCCTGTTAGCCTGAAAGAAATATTATTTTGTGCTGGCAGAAAACATCAGCAGAGGAGTGATGGGCTGAAGAATGGGAGGGAAGAACAACAAAATTATCTGTGGACTTCAGCAGCAGCTTCCCCTCTTACTGAGACCTTGGAAGAAAGTTTTGCATTGCTAACTTCTCTTCGTTTACAATCTCCCCATACAGGAATCTTCATTTAGAAGTGATAGCTTCTTTCACAAGCAGAACTGGTTGCTTGAAGAAAACAGCAGCCCAAACCCTGTACTGTAAAAAAGTGATTCTTCAGCACGCTGCTGCATGCACCTAGTAAATCAGGGAGCTGCTTAAAGCTGCACAGCTTCTGCACACTAGGAAAAATTCCACCCCTCTGTGACAAAATGAGAGAGAAATCAATATTTAATCTCCTGTAGCATCCCTCGTAATAACATAGAGCTCCCAAAGTTACAGGGAATTCAATGGCTTTGTAAAAATTACTTGTATTCCTGGTCTTCTGCTGCAGTGACAAAGTGGGCAGTAAGTCCTTATGAAATTAGAGGGGCCCATCTCCCAATCTACCTCAGGGAAGTTTTTCTTCCCTCAGCCCTACTCTTTTCTGCCATCCTCACATCCTTCTTTTTGGCAGGACTCTCTGGTAACATTGCTCCTGAAAAACAGCCTCCCTCAGCAGCTGCTGTAAAAAACTTCCATGTGTTGAACTGCCTCTTGCAGATCAATTTAAAGAATATAAAATCAGACCTCATTGCTCCTTTAAACAGACAGAACTGGTCTTTGTGCTTGAGAATCTCATTAAGAACCAGCTTTTAAGTGGACAGAGTGAAATTGTGATCTTGTGCCTCGGGTGGCAGAAATGGGAATTCAGCAGTGACTCTTCATTATTGGTATGAGAGAAGCTGCTGTGAACAGCTCTCCTTTCTGCTCCCTGCTCTCAGCTGAACTCCTGGGCTGCCCCACATGTGGAACCCTCAGTTCTTGGAGGCAACAGAATTTAAAATAATTCTGGAGCTGAGAAAGGGCAGCTTCACCCCTTCTGGTGTCCACTTGTTCATTCCTTCCATGCCTGAAAAGCCTGTTGGAGAAATCAACCTGCAAGGAGGGAAAGCCCCAAGCTTGTGGTACCTTGAGCCATGAAACCAAGAAGCACGTGGAGTCTCTTAGCACAGATGATACTTACAGGTATGTCTGCTTGAACAAAAGGTTGGTGGGTTTTTCATTGACATGGTAGAGAGGAAATGGATCAAATCCACCAATGAAATCAACTGAAAAAAAAATCGAAACTCAAATAAACAAACAAACATGGCCAAAAGGTTGAAAGGAAATGATAGAAAGGCTTGGTGCATGTCATGGCATAAACACAAAAATTAGTGACAGAACAGAAAAGTGATTTCTTCAGGTATGGATTTCTGGGATCTCCTGGGATGGGCAAGCGTGCCAAAGAAGAAATTCAGCTAACACAAAACTTAAAGCAGAGCTAACAAAAGTCTCTAGAAAAGCCTCCTTGGGTATTGCCACCACGCTGGGACTGCACACGAGGGGAGCAGACAAAGCTGAGGGGAGGAAGCTGGGAACAGCTCCTGAGCCAGTGCCAGGGAGAATTTGGCAGCACAGCACTCCCTGGGAAGGTTACACTCTGAAGTGGGAATTTTCTTGCCCCACTTGTCTTTCCTGCAGGACAACAGCAGCTTTGGAAAACTGCAACCACCTCATTATCTCCAGCTCTGGTATTTTTCATGTCCTCTCTGCCAACTCAGTTTCTTTTAATCGTGCACAAATAGGAACAAAGCTTCCCTTCTGCAGTGTTCAGGAAGGGCAGCGTAACTCAGCAGGGAGAGCTCTAAGTGACAATTCCCTTAGAAACCAGGGAAGAATTTTCCAAGGCTGTCTCAGTTCCCTGGACTTCAGGCCAAACCAGCAGCACAGGGCTGGCCAGCACAGACAGGGCAAGAGGGGTGTGAGGTGCTCTGATTTGGGACTGACCTTGCAAAACCCTTTAAAACAGATCCTGCTTGGATCATTTTTTTGGTGCCAAGTTAGTACATTTTGTATGGAAGTGTGAAAACCATCCTGTCCAAGTGCCATTTAAAAATGACTGGAGAGTTTTATTAACTATTTAAGTGCCTGTTTATTTTTCTTTCCTGAAGGTGGCACTATTATTTTAAATTTAGGCTGAAGAGGTTTGAGGTTTTTTACTGATCAAATACTAGAAAAAAGTATTTACGAATATATTGGATGTGAAAATATCCAAACTGCTTAAAATATATTTAGAAGCCTAAGGACAACAAATTGTGACATATTCCATCTTGATGGAGAGCTTCATGCTGATACTGTAGTTTTGGGACAACTGACAGGGTGAAATCTGGGGAATTGTGGGGATAATTCCCAAATAGTTTCAGTGAAACTTTACCTTTTCTCAGCCACTTTTGAAAGTGTTTGAGTGTTCTAAAATCAAAACAGGCTGCAATTTAAAAAAATCCCAAGACACTAACTTTATTACCTCAGTTGTGGAATGCCTAAATAGGGAATCTTTAAAGAACTGCAATTTTCAGTACCTTGAAGAAACGCAAGTCTTATCATGTGAACTCCCAAGCATGAGGGCACAAAATCCCAGATTGTTTAAAAAAAAACAATCTTAAGTGTGGTTTCTTGTGATTCAATACATTGCATTAGCACATCTAAAATATCTTGCCCAAAATTCAGCATTGGTAGAGCTCTACTGCTGTGTTTTCTCATGAAAATCACGTTAGCATGAGCTTCCTGATTAATGTGCCTCAGCACTTATAATTACTTCATGCTGCATATCAAAGCAACATTTAAAGGAAACCACAAATGGAAGAGAAAATTAAAACGCAGCTCAAATTTATTCAGGTCACTGGAAGGATCTACCCCTGTGAATGTGAAATATTGATGGTTTGTCATTGTTAATTATTCAAGCTGGCATTTTACTCCAAGCTGGGAAACTGGGAGGGAAAGTGAATTTGTTAGTGGGGGAAAAAAAACATATCCTGAAATTAACAGCCCTGTGTTTCCTAGATAAAGCTTCCTTCCATGTTGTTGCCTCTCCTGACAGATCCCTGCTATAAAAATGAGTTCTGCCAAGTTATTCCTTTACAATATTCAGCAGGGGCTCAGAACTGGAGCTATTTAGCTAATAGAAGAGCTATAGCCTAATTTAAAAAATATTACTATAATGTAGCACCTTCTCTAAGTGCACTGCCAAGCTCTAAAGAAATGATCAATAAAGCCAGGAGAATGAGTTCAGCCAGGAAGGAAGGAAGAAAAAAACATAAGGACAAGGCAGATAAGTAATGCATCTCCTCTCGCTCCCATGAAAACACATTCTTCACATACTTTCAAATATTCAGTTCAAAGCTGTTGTTTTCCAGCTCTCCTCCATGCCAGCTGCTCTTTAAAACAACAAAGCTACTTACACAAACCTAATCAATGCCTTAAAAGAATTGATACTTGGATGTAAAACCTTTGGATGAGATCCTTTGCTGGAGTAAATTGGCCTAGACCCAACACACTGCCAAACAAATCAAACTTTGCATTTATTTTAACTCTATGCATCCCTTTTTCTGTCTGTAAAATTACTGGTCTCAAAGGGAGTTTCAGAGAAGCAAAGCAATCCAGGAGCAGCTGGACACCTGCACGGGTCCCACAGACCTGGGAGTGTCACCCTGACACGTGTCAGTGACTGTCACTGAAGAGATTTGTGTCCCCAACCCGAGGGAGCTGGCTCCTTCCTTCTCCTCGTAATTCAAATACAGCACTTCCTCTGCTCTTAAATTAAGTGGTCAGATTGGTTCCTGGCAAGAGCTTTCATGATCTGCTTCATCCTCAGCTTGTGGCACATGAGACTCAGCAGGTCTCCCACTTGAGCCCTGGGCTGAAAGCTTTGTTGTAGGTGCTTTTAATCACAGCAGAGATATTTCAGAACCATTATTCTCAGGCTACATGAGCTTGAGAACAGAAGCAGCTGCCCAGTTCCACTGAAGCTTAGAAACCAAACCAAGCTCCCTTTGTGCTCTGAGTGTAGCAGAATTACAGCATCTAACAGAGTGACAAGGGAAAAAAACCCCTCCCAGTAAAAACAGCTGATTCTTGAGGGTAGTTAGTGCCACAACACACAGGGGCAGAGATGGAAAGAAGTCTGATGGCAGCTCAGAAAAACATCTGAGAGAGAGAAATAAAATTTACTAAAACCTTTGCCAAGGGATCTGTTGATAAATACTTACAACTGTCTTCTTCTTCTGTAAAAACACTAACCACGTAACAGGCGTACACAAAGCCCACCAGCTGGAAAACAGAGAGAATAAATGATTTTAGCATCAGCCAGTGAGAGCCTGGTCAGAACCCACCGGGCACAATTTCAACAGGCACTATTTACACCCAGCTTGGCAGCATTTCTGTCACTGTGGAGCCAAGTCATATTTGCTGTGGGCAGGGGGGGCAGGTGTGGGTGTCAGAGAAGGCACTGACAGAGCACACAAGGAGGAAAACTTGCAAGATCCATCCTTACCCTCGTGGTAGCACCTTCAGTTGCTTGAATGATTGGCAAGAATATGGGTTGGCTTTGTTGAAACAGAAGCTACTGTGCTGAGTTAACTCCCTGTAAGAATGGATGAGGATACAGGAGAGGGACTTGTGGGATAGTTTAGATGGACAACAACATCTGGGAGACACAGTTCAAGGACAAGGACTCAGCAGCTCAGCATTCCTGTCATGTGGGGTAAATCACCAATTAGAGGTGAGAAGTTTTTATGCAGATGAGAGAAAAGTAGTTAAACATAAGCATGGCACTGTGCTGGCGGAAATGTTCAGACACACCAAGATCTGTAGTAACTCAGTAGGTCATTTGTAGAAGCTCTAGAACATCAGAGCTGCCTCCTCCAGCCTCACTATCAAGGTGCTCCTCAGCCTAAACACAGAAACAAACTCCTGGCACTACGGGAGTTAAGCATTCCAGATGCAGCAGGGTCTTATTTTGCTTTGCCTTCTTCCTGTTAATCAAATATCCTCTCCATCCTTCATTTTACATCTTTACATAACACCCCACTTAGTGAGATCCTGGCTGACAGTAACTGCGTTAGTAAAGTTATTGTGAGGCATAATTGTTTTCCACTGTGAACTCAATTCCTGGGAACAAGAGTCAGCCTGTAGCACACAGTGACTCACTGCGAGCGGAGACAGAATGATGCATGGGAGGGCTTGAAAAGTAGAGTCCATTCATTTTTAATATGACAGAAAAATACATCACACCCGAAAACAAAAGGCAAGATAATGAGATTTCTGCTGGGGAGTTATACAATGTTTGTGGTTTCTCCAGCTCTCCCTGACTAAACACGCCTTGTTGGGAGGAAATGGAATGTTTTTGTAGCATCACTAAATCCTGCTTTTCCTTGAAGATTTTTCTATAATCCTCTGAAGGAGAAGGCAGCTTGCTCCTTTCCTCTTGGGTGAGCCATACGGGAGCACATCCCAGAACCCCTGTGGAGGAAGGGCAGCTCTGGGGACTCCCTCATTCCTCTGCTGGGCATTTCTGGAACCAAGGCTGCTTCAGGCTAAGCTCCTGTCAGCTACAGGGAAACAAATCCTCTGGCCACACGCAATGGCCAATCCAATTGTACCTGCTGCCTGTTAGAATTGTCTCCAAGTAGAACTATTACTGTTTAAAGGTAAACAAATCCAAACCAAGCAGTCAGAGTTTTTTCCTGTCTCGTTCTGCTTGTACTGTGCTAACATAAAACATGGAGATTTTTTTTTCCTTTAGTTTGTGGCACTTTTTTAGCAGGTCAGAGCAACAAAGTTGGGGAGGGGTCTGAAGCACAAGTTTGATGAGAAATGGCTGAGGGACTCAGGTGAAAGGAGGCTGAGGAAGGACCTTATTGCTCCCTACAACGCCCTGGAAGGAGGTGGTAGCCAGGTAAGGGTCGGTCTCTTCTCCCAAGAAGGAAATGGCCTCGAGTTGTGCTAGAGGAGGTTTAGATTGGATATCAGGGAATATTTCATCATTGAAAGGCTTGTCCAGCCCTGGCACAGGCTGCCCAGGGCAGAGGTGGAGTCCCCATCCCTGTAGGATTTAAAAGACAAGAAGATGTGGCACTGGGGGACAGGTTTAGGGGTGAGCTGGGCAGTACTGGGGGAGCTCCGATCCGGGACAGATTTCCCGGCCCGAAGGATCGCAGGGCTCCCGGCCCGGCCCGGGCTCTGGCCGTGGTGCTGAAGCCCCGGGGCCGCTCCCCGGAGCCGGGCGCTCATCCCTGGGCTGCGAGACCTGATCCAGATGCTCCTGGAAAAACAGAGAGTGCTTCCTGCAGGTCCCAGCACTCCAAGGGATGTCCAACCACCCTTCCAACCCATGTAACAAATCAGGAGTGTGGTCACATGCATCCTCTGTGCTTGCTCGGGCATTTTTATAGTTGGAAGATCCAGGCTTTCACATCAGGTCAAATCATGCAATTTAAATACACAGAAATATCCAAGCAGGAAAGATGCGTCCTGAACACATACCCTGATCCAAGGGAACTCTGGGATGGTTTCCTCCCTCCCCAGATTTCCCATCACCTCCCAGAGTAGGAACTGTGGGTTAACAGCCATGCCAAGTGGCAGCCCTAAATCCACTCACCGCTAATACACTCTAAAACACCTAGACACAAATCTCATGTGGTACCTGAGTCAGGAAACTCCTGATAGAATTAACAATGAAAATGATTTACCTGCCCAGTTTATGGGCAGAGTCGGGAGCCATTATCAGCTGTACTGTCACAGCAAAGCTGATAAAGCTCTGGACATTTTTCACGCTTCAGAAGCGCCAAGCAAGGTGATTGACTTGGGAAGTTTGTTTTGCACAGAAATTAATGCCCCATAACCCTCAACCATCATTCTGCTCACCCCATACGTTTTTCACTTTATGACTAAGGTGACTTTTTGCATTCAGGAAAACAACCAAAAGCAGGTGAATTAAGCAAACTTCCCTAAGTCTCTAATTCCAGCTCCATTGGAGTGGAGGGGTTTTTGTTTTGATTCCTTCCCTCTCCTGGCTTTGTTTCAAAATCATCTGCTTAGTGTTTAAAATTTACTTTTTATTGACTTTATAATCCATTCGTGCCTCATGAGATCATCAATGAAAAAGTTGTTTATTTAATGGAGCTTTTTATTCAAAGAAGCTTTGTCTTGTGATCTGGCCAGAACAAGAGTTTTGGTGGCAAGGGAGAAAGAGATGAACAATGTAAGTATGAATTCTAGGTTTTTATGTGCTGACCTAAACTGTAATTAAATACTCTAAAGGATTCATCTGTAACTACATAACCTCAAATTAAATAATCTCAAGGATTAACTGAACTCACAGGAATCCCCACATCTCACTTTGGAATAAGTTATGAATTAAATATAGCTAATGAGGAGAAATGCTGCTCCTACTGTCCAGTCCTTTCCCCTGGAAGAGTTTTCTAGAGTGTTGAATGAGCAGATTCCAAAATACACCTGAAATTCCCTTCTGACTGCATCTTTAACACCGATGTGTTGAGCCCCCCCAAACATCACCCAGTTCATCAGCAATTAACCCAGAACAGGAAACTTCACAGAGGCAAACAATTTGCAATAAATTCACCCTTGCTCAATGTGCCATCCTGGCTGCTGATTTCAATACAAAGGAGGGGTCTAAGCTCTCTATCCCAGGGAAATACCAATAATTCTTGGATCTTTGCAAATTGCATCGGGGAGGTGGAAGAGGAGGGAAAACGGCAGTGATGTAAAATGACACTAAGCCACTGCTCTAATTCCCCAAAGAATGTTCTAGGGCTTTAGCCTCTGCTCCTGTTTCTCTGCTAGTTCTGCATGTTCAGTACCAGCTTTCTCCAAGCTGCAGAAGGATCCGATTAAGCTTTTTATTAGGAACACATGTTGAGGGCAGGTGTGTTCTGTCAGCCTGGGAACACACACGCTGCCCCACAGGAGAGGATGGAGCTGGGGTGCCCCAAGCACTCTGCAGGCAAACAGAGTGGGAAAGACAGCAAGAGACAAGTGTGCCCCAAGGGAATGAGGGAAACATATGCCTGAGCATCCCCCTGCCCCTCAGCCCTCTGAAGGTAACTTTTTAATAGAGAGTTGAAAGCTGTTCTTAACACAGCCGTGTTGAATGAAGGCACTGGAGTCAGATACAGTAAATTAGAGAAAAATCTGTAGAAAGGGACCAGCTGTCTGCAAGGGTGCAAAACACAGAGGATGGGAAGGCAATTTTTAGGAGGTACTGTTACTTGAGTAAGATCTTAGCTTTAGCCTGCCTCTGTCCTAGGGAAGATTCTCCAACTCTTCTCTCCACAGACAAACTTGCCACTGCTTTTTCCACCACAGAGAATGGGTGCAAAGTTTCTTCTTTCAGGGCAGATGCATTCTAGGTTTCACTTCTAATCAGAGCTAATGAAGTGTGCACACTGACATCAGTGCGAGAGGGGCAAATGAAGAGAAGTCCGCTATGAGAAAGCAAAAAAAAAAAACCAGCTTGTGAAAGAGCTATTGTGACCAGATAGCCAAAGAGAAGCAATCAAAATCCTTTAATTCCTTGACCTTCTTTACTCTTTGGATGCAATTACAACCACTGAAAATCTACCTTCTGCCAAGAGCAAGGCATCTCTTGTGCGCTGGTTCTCACATAACATCTGCTGTCAGGGCTTGCATTGCTGCCTTCCTGGGAACCTTCCAACCTGTCAGTCTGAGTGAAAACAACAGACAGGCAGGCAGGCAGCGAGTCCTGGCGGCTGGCAAGGCATTTCCAATTCCTACCCCATTCAGTGGGGCCTCAGGAAAAGCCCAACCCTCCTCACTCCCAGAAGTACCATATGGACAGCCCAGAGCTATGCCAGGTATTTCAGAACTGGGAATCGCTCCTCTCCCTGCTGGCTGGAGAGCTGGGGATGTGCAAGATGAATCCTTGCTAAGGCAAAAGCAAAGCAGATTCTCATCTTGACAAAGCAGTTGCTGCTGCATTTCCTACCTGGCTTGGTAGGGTTATCTTTACAGTTCATTTCTATACCAAGGCAGACTTTTAGATGTTGCCAAAATGAGCTTTGTCCCCAGTGATTTTCGAGCTAAAGCATTGAGAAAGGTTTTCATACTGGGCCCTACAGCAACTTGTATCATGTGTGGTGACTAATACGCCCAAGTTTGATTGCATTCCAGATTAAAGGAATTGTTTTTGCCTTCAAGGAGTACAGACAAGCTCTGAGCAAAAGCAGACTGAGACCTTATGAATCCTCAAATGTTTGCCCAGGAGCAGGATGATATAATCAGCAGGAGTCAAGCTGACAGCCAACACTGTGCTCACCATATGGGTCCAGGTTTGCTTTCCCTCTCCTTCGGCATGCAAGACTGAGTTCAGGGAACCCTGCCCCAGGTACAGAACTGCAGTACAGACCCACAATAGTTTCAATGAATTGGAACTTCCAGAAAGAAAAAAAAAAGTGCTCACACTTGGGCACTGCATATTCAAACAGCATGGATTTCACAGTAGTGTATCTGGGGTAAAAACTACACAAAGCAGAACACACCCTCCACCCCACAACTCCTAAAAACCATTAGACAAAGCAAAACCAAACTACTGAAAGCACAATTTTACTGTCCCTTGCCCTTCCTAACAAGGAACTGACTATTCTGGTCTCAGGCAAGGAGGGAAGTAGGTCATTCTCCTGCTGCATCCCCTGAGCCTTCAGGTTGCTGGCTGTGTTTTTGTACTATTGATCTGTGTCCCTGCCTGTCTGCAGCACTGTACCTGCCAGCACTCTGGGGACAGCTGCCCATAATAAAACCTGCCTCAAAGTGAGATAAAGAGAACAGAAAGAGATACTGGCAGGGATCAAAGCGTTTGACCCTCAGAGAGTAAAAAGGGAGAGAACTGGCTGACTCCTTTCAGGCAAGGTCTGAGGGAAAAAGAGGACTTGCTTTTTGCCTGACCTCAAAGCAGAGGGGAAAAGCTTCATTTCTCCCACTACATGACAAAATTACGAGAGCATTTCAGAGCCAGCAGCAGTTACAGACCTGGGGCTTCAGTACTCTGATTTTATTTCAGGATAAGAAGAAATTTTGTTCACTGCATATCTCAGCCCATACAGGTTTCTCGCCTACAAGTATTTTAATCCCATTTCCAGAATTTAGGGTTCAAAAATGTAATGCACCTTGAATCTCAGGGAGAAAGAGATAGAAAATATTTCACGAAATCCTATTTTGCCTTTTATTTCCCTCCTGCTTCCCCATCTGGCCCTCAGTGGTGTTTTGCAGACGCACAGAGAATACTGTAATGTGCCTTTGGGAAGAAGCAAAGAAAAAGCCACTGCCAGAGAGAGTCCCTGTGATCAGAGTGATCACTCAGCCCAGGGCCATGTGCCTAAGTCAGTAAGCTGCCAAAAAACTGAGATCTACTCCAAACAAACTCAGGACCATTTGCTGGCTCAACCTCTAGCCCAGGGCACAGTGGCTGTGGCAGCTTGGGAGTTCAGGCAGGGAAACTTCTGTGCCTTCAAAAGGGATGTTCTGACTGAAAAGTCTGTCCTTGTGTCACCAGACTCAGGCACAGCACCAACCCTGTGCCACCTCACAGCCCTCACTGAAAGACAGCAGGCTCTGTTCTCCTGGACACACAGGTCTGCCTTTCTCATAACTCAAGTGGAAGCAACTCGCAGACAGATTCATGCAGATCATTTTCTCTGAAGGAGAACTGAGGGAATATTAACAGCCAGCACACGTGCCAGGGAGCACATCCAACTCAGGAAACAGGAGCTGCTGCCTCTGCCTCTTCTCTGTGACATGGCAAGAAAGGGGGCTGAGCCTTCCCCCCTCCCTGCAGTTCACTGGGTCACACAGACCATCCCAACTAATAGGAAATGCAGGATCAGGACAGTGGAAAGCTGTACCAAAAACGTGCAGAAAAGTACTTGGCACTCCAGAAACTTGAAAAATCTCTATTTGTTATCCTACAGCATTTAAACAGGGCAAGTTGCCTTTCTTTTTTAAGCCAAAACTGAAAGCCAAAAGGTGAATGGTTCCCTAGTTCAAGTAAAGCCATTAACTCCAAAGCAACAACTCAAAGCAGATCAGAGATGTGGGCGACAAAATGCAAGAGCACCTCAGAAGTGAGTGGTACAATGGACATTTTGTTCCAGTTAATTTCACAGAAAAGTGAGAAACAATTAACAGTGAATGTTAAGGACACTTCACTTTTGCTGAGTCCTTTCAAAAGCCTGAGGAAGAGTCTGATGAGGAAAGAGTGGATGAAAACATTTAGTGAATGTAACTTGGGTATCAGCAGAAGGAAAATATGCTGCTTACTGCCTCCTAAAAGTTTATTAGATTTTCTGGATATTCTTCACAACAAGTGCACAGGCACCACCCATCACTGAGTCATGGGGAGGAAGAGCAATCCTTCATAGAAATATGGAATTAAGGTTGGAAGAAGCCTTTCAAGATCAAGTCAATCATCAGCCCAGCATCACCACCATGTTCATTACTAAACCATATCCTCAAGTGCCATATCCACATATTTTTTTAACTCTTCCAGATGTGATGACTCCACCACTTCCCTGTTACAGAGCTTTACCTTTTCTGTGCAGAAATTAACCCCAGTATCCAAACTAAACCTCCCCAGTGCAATGTGATGCCATTTCCTCTTATCCTGTCAAAACTTTTTCTCTTGCCCCTCCTCCAGAAGGGTCTCTGTTCTTGTCAAAACAAGAATTCCCACACCCCAACAGGGACTCAGAACCATTAGTTACTGTATGGTTGCACAGATGCATTACTTCAAGCATCAGGTTGCTGATACCCATTTCCAACTCCTTCAAGAATTTTTTTTTTTTTTTGTAAGAGAGGAGAACAACCAAAGAGAACACATTTACAGAGGCCTTTGCAATCAGACAATACAAAAAGTGGTGGAAAACACAGGCCAGCCTCTGTGCCTGGGAAAGAACCAAAGCAAGCAGCACATGCTGAGGGATTGCTCCCCCTCAGGGAGGCACTCACCGCGATGAGGATCTGGAAGGAGCTGTGCATGACCTCGATGTAGCGGTACTCCAGGGCACAGCCGATGACAGAGATGTAGGAGTGGCTGTCCAGCCCCTTGATGCCAGACATTGAGGCCTCCTTCCTCACACAGCCAGGGCCATTTTCACTCCACCAGGACTGGTGCCGGGAGATGTTGAATGTCAGGAGTTCGCTGTCCTAAAGAGAAAAGTTGCAAAGAGATTTCCATTTACTCGGGGACCATCAGACATGCTGTGAGATGGAGGCCGTGTTAAATCAATGGAAAACTCAGAGTTTTTGAGATCACCATTCTCAAAAAATGCTAGCACAGATCAAAGAATATTCCTTCATAGAACCATGGAATGGTTTGGTTTGGAAGGGACTTCAAAGAACCTTCCACTATCCCAGGTTCCTCCAAGCCCCATCCAACCTGCCCTTGGACACTTCCAGGGATAGGGCAGCCACAGCTTCTCTGGACAACCTGTGCCAGGGCCTCACCACCCTCACAGGGAAGAATTTCCTCCTATTATCTAATGTAAACATATTTCCCAGGAAGGCTGCTATTTGAGGCAGCCCTGCAACAAATCTATTTCACCATCCTGTAGCACAGTTTGAACACAAGCTGCAGACCCAAGAACACTTTGCTCGTGGTTCCTTCACCCTGAAAAGCACCCTCAAGTTTTGGGGTTGGGAGATGACCCTTGTACCTCTAGAAGAAAAAGGCAAATAAGGCAGCACCAAGTGTCCTGCCAAGCTCTTCCCAGCATGGAAATCAACACAAGCAACTGAAAAATATGAACTTCATAACCCCAAAGTGAGTTTCAAAACCCAACAGATCTTCCTCTGCTCCTAGCTTTTAACACATCTGACAAGATCCTGTACCATTTTTGCTTGATTTCCTTCTACACACTTCACATGTGGTGCTTCTGCACCTCCTGGCAGCCCCAGTCAGCCCACCCAGCCGAGCTGACCTCACAGTGCTGACTGCAGTTGTAAACACCTCCCCTGCAATTCCTTATCAACTTTACCTCGAGAGGCTTTTTGTTCTGCTCCCTTGTCTTTGCTAGGTAAATACTTTAAACCAGTTGAGGGGGTTACAGAGGGAAATGCCACACAAGGAGTGCAGGGCTTTGGTGTGCAGCCAGGTGCTTATTTAAAAATGACCGCATTTTCCTCACACTTGAGAAAAGAGCAGTATTTGTAGACATACTCAGAAGAGCTTTGGGATTTTGAGCTTGCAGGACATGGCAAAGCCCTCCTGCAGGTATAAGATAAACTCAGGACTGGCTGAACAGCTGCATCCCTTCATGGATGAGTGCCAAGTGCTGGCTGCCCCTGAAGCCCTCTGAGGTCACTTCGATGCAGAATCAACAATCCCTTTTCACCACAAAAAAAAAAAAAAAGGCAAGGGGTTGGAAGTTTTAGTCTGAAGGATAGATTACAGAATTTAAAGGCAGAGAATCTGTATCTCTACAGAGAGAGATAAATGCTGGGTATACACATGTCACCTACCCATTACTAAAGGTTTTAGCACCTATCCATGAACTATTTCACACTGCTCATGCCAGGACCCAACACATTCCCAGGAGGAAAGCAGCGGCTCCCAGAACAGCAGCAGCCAGAGCTTGGGGTATTCACACTTCTCAACATGGAAACCCTCACATGGCAGCTCCTTTGTGTCAGCTCCCCGTAGAGTCAAAAGGAAAAACAGATTCAGAGCAGCTCATCCAAGCCCCTGCTCCAAATTACCCTCTGGAGAGAGGGCCTGTCTGCACAGCCAACACAGGAGCCACGCCAGGCAGTCCTGCAGATATAAAACACAGACACTGAAAAGCAAATCCAGGGCCAAACTCAAGCCACAGGGGCAGGAATCTGAATTTCAGCCAGAGAACCCATGAACAGCCCCCAACTGCCCCGCTCAGCACCTTGTGTGGGGACCCCCCAGGCACCACAGACACCCCAAAGCAGCCTGCAGAGCTGTTATTCAAATCTGCTGCAGGAAACACGTGTTGAGAAATGTGGACAATGAAGTGAGAAGACAGCTGCCAAGCTCCTGACATAATCACCAGAGCAGATGGCAAGTGCTGTGCAGGAGATGGAGGAGGGCACAGAGATGGAGTGTGGCACTGGGGCAAAAGCAGCCAGAACAGCAAAGACAAGGGGGAAAACTCCATTAACAGTTGTGAGTTTAGCCCTCTCCTGGGCTTCACCCTTCAGTTCCCCACTGAAGCTCAGGAAGTCACCAAATCACAGCTTTTCTGCAACGCTTGTTCTTTTTCCCCCAAGTTTGCCTGTTCTGAGGCTCATGGATTTTCCCCAGCCAAAGCCAGGTCTCCACGTGCCTGGACTCTCCTCCTTCTCACAAGCTTTGGCTGGGGAAAAAAACAATCATCTTTTTCAAAAAACAAAACAAATCCCCGCAAACAAACAGAAAAAAAGCCCCCAAAATAACCAAGAACCCCACCAAGGGAATTCCTGTTTCTTTGCTTGGGGCTCCCCCCCAATTAGCACAGAACCAGAGCTGTTCCCCAGGCACCACAGGATCCAGTCTCAACCTCAGTCCCCAGGGCTTTCCTCTCCCAGCTCACAGATGGTGCCTTCCCAAACCTTCTGCCTCACTGATGCAGACAGACCCCTCAGTGATTTCTCTGCTCCTCACAGAGGCATCAGTGTGCGTTTGGCAAAGTAAGGAACAGGCTGCTATCCTTCCAGAACCTCCCTTTTGTCAGCCCTCAGAGATTTGGCTCGGGCTTAACTTCACTGCAGAAGCTGAACTTGCTTGTAAAATTCAGCCTGAAAAAGCAGAGCAGGTGTGGCTGGAGGTGGGCAGGTGGAGGAACAGGAGCTCCTAACCAGCACTTTTTGCCTACAACCACACTCCAGCTCTGAGCAAAAAAGAAAAAAAAAAAAAAAAGAGTTGTACATCAGTGAAGAGCAGACTGGAAAAACTGAGCACATTTGGATTCCAAAAGCACCACAAAGGCATCCATCTCACAGATGTAAAGTGAATACTGATTGCTCTCTGGGACCAGGGAATGCCTCTGTTTTCAGAGCCACCTTCCTGAACCAGCATCTGCCTGGAGCTCGAGGGCAGCACGAACGAGGAGGTCTCAACATGCAGAGCAGAGCTGTTCCTTTGCCCATATCCCTGGCTGGGTGCCCTTGAGGGATACCTGTGTGATGGGCACAGTAAAAAATGCACTCAAGAAAATCCCTTAATTGACCTCCCGTTTCTCAGAGCTTGCTGGGAGACCACAAAAACTCCAGGACATCTCCTGTGGTTTGCCAGCTTCATTTATGAGAAGACAGTGGGAGAGAGAAGTGAAACTGTGCATTAGAACAGCATAGAAAAATCAAGAGAAAAGAGCCAGTTTTCAGAAGGTTTAGGGAACAGCTGTTTCCCAAAAGCTTTCTGCGATGCATTTGAAATCTAAACACACTGAAATGCTCCCAGAAGCAGAATGTGGGTTGGGAGATGTTAATCAGCCCCAGCAGTGAGCCAGCCCTGCTGCAGGGAGAGGGATCTGAGAGTGCCTGGGCCCTCCTCGTCTCTTGCCAGGGCTATCGCTGCCTCTTTAACCTCCAGCCTGGAGGGAAACATGAGCCAGGAGCCACCCAGGTTCCTTCAGGGGAGCACCAGCCAAAAAAAAAAAAAATCACATCTCACTCTGATCTGCAGCACCTGGCTGCCACCCGTTTGGCACCGGGGTGAGAGGGAAGATAACAGCACTGAAACTGCAGCACCTCCATTTCACAGAGCCTGCTCTCCCCAGTGTCCCACGGGAAACTCACACCTACCTCCCACACCCACGGAGCCAGCTGCGTTCCTTTGCTAAAATAGCTTTCTGAAAGCTGTTCTGGAATTATTTTCTAAGGGACACTATCAGAGATGGTTTTATTTCTTGTTGTTAACAGCCTTCTGAACTGCCTCCCCCAAATTTCCTTAATTATCAGGCAGAACCACACTAGGACAGCTCTGGAACAAACTGAACCTCGTTTGGGAGCCACCAGAGCTTGACAGCAGAATCATTTTAAATGGAAACATTTCTTATTAAAATAGGAGATCTAATATTCATCTCTCAGTCCTGTGTTGTGAGTAGCTGCATCACCTTGAGACACAGAGAAACACTCCCAGTGTCTCTCAGTGGGTTTGCTGACAGTGCCACAGCCTTTAAAAGCCAAATCCCAGGTTTCCAAGTTCTAAATTTAGAAGGAGTTGAGGGACAGTTTTAAGTACACGTGAATTTATCCATCCTCCTCACAGTACTTTAACCAGGTAGAAAGTCATCCCAAGATGCCACCCAGATTCTCTGAAACACAAATAACCCTCATTTGACTCACAAGGGCTGCTTCCATTTCAAGAGGAGATTTAGACCACCACAGCTCTGGATTCAGATCAAAGCAGTGCATAGACAAGAGAGAATATAAAGGAAGGATAAAAAAAATAAAAATCACCATCCAAGATTAATAATTCCAGAGGGAAAAGACAAAGGAATACATTAAAATACAGGACACCAATTCCTCAAACCTCTCTGAAGATTTCTCCAGTACACGATGAGGAGTCAGTCAGCATGGCAGCTGGACAGACAGATGCTCATATGTCTAACAGCAGGATTTTAATAATTAACTCAGACTGAGGGGTTGCAGGAGGGATGTGTTTCACGCTCGAGTAGACAGGGAGAAGCTTAACATATTATTGCAAACACAGCCTACAAACTTCAGAGACAGCTCCCAGCAATTCACCTGCCCTAATGGCCGGATGGACACAGGGAAAGGACGGAGCTGGGACAGGAGGTGGAACAGCAACCTGGAAATTCAGCTGGAGCCCCACCACAGAGCAGTGGCACAGCACTTGGAGCTGCAAGTGTGCTCAGGAGTGGGAGCAGGAGCAGAGCAAGGCAATGCTGCCAAAAGACACATCACCAGCACCCTGCCAGTGCTGAGAAGAAGCCCTGCAAATCCAAGTTGCTCCAGCACTCGCCTGCTCACTGGCAGAGCACTTCTAGGAAAGCTGGCATGGGCTACGTGCTTGGGGAGGCCCTTCCAGCAGCAAGGGAAGTGTTTCCTTAAACATTTGTGCTGATCCACCTGTGCCTGGACACCCAAGGAAGTTCTTCTGGGCCATTATTTCACACTCTTACTCCTGCTGAGAAAAGATTGCAAGTTTAAAAACCTTGGCAGAATAGAAAGACAGAAATCAGGTCACTTCAGCTCTTCCAAGAAGCAGGGAGTAGATTTAGTGATGAGTAAAATGTATTTTCTTTTTGAATAAAAAATCTCTGTAACCAGCGATTGGTAGCTGGTTAGTAATTAGTTACTCCCTGAGCAGGGCTGACCAGAACAGCATCCTCAGAAATTTCATGGCCAGGAGACACAGAATGGACAAGCTGGAACAACCTAGAGGATAAAGGAGCACTTCAGGAAATGTGAAAGACTGGAGGAAAAAGAGGGTGAGAAGCGATGGCAGACAAAGGAATGGAGGAAAGAGCCAAAAGAGAACAATTCCTTGGTAAGGGAAAGCAAACAGCCAAATTGCACCTACCAGCCCTTATTCCACTCATGACTTAAAGTTTATAACTGAGAGATTGTCTCAGCTCTTTGCCAAATCACTCACAGGCTGCCATGGGACTGTGGGCTCCCTGGTTTCTGTTCATTAAACCAGCCAGGCACCCAAAGCAAGGGAGGGACAAGGACAAGCACCCTGCTCTTGTGAACAGCACTTCCCTGCTTCCATCCTGTATTCCTTCACCACTGTGAAATCAGATCTAGGCAGCAGAGCACAAAGAATTGATGGCAATGAGTGCACATAACTGTTTCCTCAGCTTTTCAGTTTCCTAGGCTTTTCTAAAATTTGTTACATGGGAAACACTTGAATCCTTTCTCTCCTTTCTCACCCCACCTGGTATCACCTGTCTCAGTTGCACGGGGCTGTCATTACCAGGCACCAAGTTAACAAACTCCATTCTCTCAAGCTCCCTGCCCTTTCTGCACTCTGTCACTGTAAAAGAGCTGCTGACAGAGCCTGCCCTGGCAGGCTGCCCTTGTCACAGCACAGCAGGGTGAGTGCAGGGCTGGCAGGAATGCCACTCTCCCACTCCCCCAGGCTCACAGGAATCACAGAGGAAACAGCACCCTCAAGACCTTCCTCAGAGCTCTCAGCCCCTTGCGGGACTCGCACAGGGGCACAACCCTGTCCAAGCACTCCCCAGTGTGCTCCTGCTCAGTCGAGTAGTTATTGACTCAGTGTTCATCAGACATCAGCGCCCTCCACCAAAGCTCTTCTTCCAGTATTTACATATTCCCTGCCTACTACTGGCTCATGATGAGCTTTGACTTTGATTTCTCACCAGGACTAGAGACCAACCACCTCCCGAGGTCCTCGGGGCACACAGAGGTACCTGCAGCCCTGCTGCCACCCCCTCTCAGCTGCCACTGCCCTGCCCTTGCACATCCAATCCCCAGTGTCCTTCTGGGGTCCGATCCCACAACTGAGATCAATAAAACACCAGCTGGTTTTGGATCAGATTTCCAGAGATGCAGCAGGAGAGCCCAGCCTGTGAAGCACCACAGTATCCTACAGAAACCCCAGCTCCTGCTTCAGGTGGATCTTTTGGTCTCTCGTGGAAGCAGAGATTTGTTTTGCCACTACAAAGACCCAAATTACTTCAGTGAAAGTGGAGGAGGATGGAAGGCAGCATCATTAGTTTTCCTTACAAAACAGCTTTTTAAAGTGAGAATAACTCATTAAGAACAGAAGCAAGGCTGTCAACTACTTTACTGCCAAACAAGCACAAATTCTCTCTTGGTTTTCCCGGTTGCCATTAAATGAACTAATTTTCATTGCAGCCTGAAAGGGAAGTCCACTGAGTCAGTAACAACTTACACTGCATCTCAATTCTATAAAAAATGTCCCCAGTCACAAGTGTCACCCTATGCTAAATAAAGCCTCTCTGTGTGCTGGCTTGGCTAAAACGAGCCCCAGCACAGAGCAAGGTGAAGCTCCTCTGTGGCACAAAAAAAGGTGTTTGTGGTGCTGTTTGAATTGCCGAACAGCAACCCGATGTGTTGCAGGGCAGGTTGGGATTAGCAAACACGAGTATCCAGCTGGCTGGAAGCAAACACTGGCTCTCAGAGAAGCTCCCAGAGCAGTTTATCAAGCCAACATTTTCTCTGCAGAAGGGAGCATTTAAATAGTTACATAAAATTCTATTTTTTTCAGTTGGTCGCAGCCAACACCGAGATCATCTCAGGCTGAGATTTCAGACCATGAATAATCACTGTTTTGGGCAAGAACTCCCTCAAAGTTTATGGAGATAATTGAGAGGGGAAATGAAGACAAATTGAGACTTTAGGAGGTTACATTTTCTTATCTGCAAAGGATTTAGGCTGCCACTCCTGCTGATAAAAACACAGGGCAATTCCAATTATGACTGCAACTCCAGTGCATGACCTGGGAATTTAGGCCAGATGTGGAGTGCTCTGAAATGAACCTGCATCCCACAGTCTCTCTGAGTCTGCTGTGCTACAGCAACGCTCATAATTCATTGCTTACAGCCCAGGCTTAATTTAGGGCCTGCCTCCCACTTTTATTATTTCTGACTCAACCCTCATTAGGCAGACAGCAATACTCAGCTAATCTAGTCTTCAAAGAGCTTTGCATATTAACTCACAACACCCTGGCCAGCAGCCATGAGTAACTACCACTGTATTTAAGAAGGAAGAATTAAGGCAGGGAAGCCACATCCCCAGGAGATGGGCCAGAGCCCTCTGGGGAGGGATGTTCTCTGCTCAGCAGACAGAGCAGCTTCTCCCCAAAGGTACAACAGGAAATATTTTGCCTGCTGTGGCAACACCCAGGTACTTGTCCCTGCTGCTGAAGTGCAGCAAGACTGGGAGGCACAAAAATATCAAGAGCTGGTCAGGTGTAGAGTTCCAGCAAAGTCCTTGGTTTGGGTCAATCCACCCAACCCTGCTCAGCTCTTCCCTGGGACAGGGTGGCAGAAAAGCCACACTCAGTGCTGCACTCCCCTGCACCACACACCTTCGTGCCAAGGTGCTCTCAGATCCCACGAGGATAGGCTGCAATCTGGTTATTTCCTAGCTCTCCTCAGCCACCTCTGCATCATAGCTGGGAATTGGCCTCAAACCCCCTCTCCCTCAGGGTGGCTCTGCTGCCAGGCCTGCTCTCACCTTTGGAAAGCGAAGTTTACCTGCTGTGAGGGCAGGGTTTGTTCCAGCCTGCACCAACCCACCAAGAGCTCCAGGAATCAGTAGTGGCTCCTCACTTTTCCACACAAGCAGCAGCATTCCCCAGCCCTGTTAAAGCAGCCCTCTCCACGGGCAGGAGGGCAGGACCTGCTCCCAGGCAGCCCCCACCCCACACCTCAGCCACACCAGCCCTCCCCTCTCAGCCCCATCCCCTTTGCTGAAAAGCCTGAGCACTCCCACTCACCTTTGAGAGCCCTCCCACTTCTAAGTAAAAGCAGATGATGAAGATGTTCCAGGTGACCCAGACTGCAGTCCAGATGGCATACTGCAGGGGAATAGGGTTGGGGAGAAAGAAATAATATACATTAGGAAGTCACTGGGATTAGTGTATGTATATATATTTATTTATTTATTTATTTATTTAAATTTATTTATTTAAATAGATATATGTGTGCTCTAGCTGGGGGCAGTGGATTGCCCTGAGTCAGCACTGAAATCTTTTTTCTCTTCCCTTGTTTGTCTTCCATATTCAGATGTTCTCTTGCCTGGTAAGACACACCAGGGGCAGGAGTTTGGAGGGATGGAAGAGCTTCTGTGCTGCATTTGTGCATCCCCTCACCCTCCCTCTCTGCTGGGCAGCGTTTGGGCAGGGTTACCTTGGCACCAGTGAGAATTATCTGAAACCTTCTAAGCTTGGCACAAGCCCAGCTCACTCAACAGTGCGTTCCTGAGCACAGCCAGGCACCTCCTGCTGAAACAGCCTGCAGGGCTGAGCCTGATCTCCCAGGGGCTTTGCTCTGTCCCTCATCATCCTCCTGGAGCACGGGCTGGGACAGGCTCTGGGCGCTGGGAACAAAAGGGGTCACTCACCACCACGATGTAGCGGGGTCTGTACTGGATGGTGCCGAAGAGCCCCAGGATGACGATGATGATGTGCAGGAAGTTGGCCAGGATCGGGGCCCACTGGTACCCCAGGAAGTCGAACACCTGCCTCTCCAGTGCAGCGAGCTGGGAGGGAGAAGGGAAAGGAGATTTACAGCTTCTGCACCCACAGGGCTTGTTCTCAAGGTTTGACACGCTCCCTGAGCAAATCCCTGCGGCAGCTGAGGGTGGGACTCCGTTCCCAGGGCAATTTGCTGCCTCTGAAGGAGGTCAGTAGGACACAGGGCTTGTTTACACATCCCCCTTCCCCTCTGCTCTCATCCCAGCTCCTCTGATGGCCGAGCTCCAGGGCTGTGTGGGACATCCCTCTGTGCTGGGCACTCTGGGGAGGTGGCTCTGGCAGAGGACAGAGGGGAGCGGCGGGATGAAACGTCTGAAATGCTGAACGTGAAATACATTCACAAAAATGTCAGTGTAACTTTCTAGAGCTCATTTGTCAGAGCCTTCAGCTTCACTCCATCACTCCTGACACCTCTAATTTTTCTGCTCTCCAGGACACATCCATCAAAGTAAGGGAGAGAACAAAATTCTCTCCTCCACCTTCGCCCCTCAGAAAATGCTGCCACCAGTAAGGAAATTCTGCAAACACATCAGTTTTCCAGGACAGGCTCCTCTCCAGCACTAATAACATGGTTCAAGGATAGTACTGTATTCTAGACATAAAATTCCTTCACTGTTGGGGTGCCAGGGCTGATTTTCAAGCCAAATTTGCATAAAGATGTACTTTTTACCTGTAGCCATCATCTCTGTATCAGACAACATCTGGTCCCCTGGCCCTGAGCCCCTGTGCAGCTTAAAGAGCACAAGGGACATGAATTGCCTGCTGGCCTCTGCATGCCCACAGCCTTTAAATGATATATCTGTGGGAGAAATTGTGAGGGTAGGGGGCAAAACTGTTAATGCAGGTTTTTCCTCCGTCCCCAGCTCGCATTCAGAGATCTTCTCTTTTTTTGTCTTCACTAACACAGTCCCTCCATGGACCTATATCTTCCCTGTCTGTACAAGATTTGAAAGTGTATTTAATTATCACAGTAGGCCACTGGGATTGCATTATGACATTTCATATTTATTTTTGCCTAAATAAATCATTACAGTTTACTATCGACAGTCAATATTAATTTAACTCCTAATCAGACGTTAACCATGAGTAATCCTGGTTTGCTGTGTGTAATCAGCTATGTGACACCTTTTCCTGGCTGGGATCTAAGTACCAGGGCTTCTGTGATGGCTTAAAGCATTTAAGGACGTGAGAGGCTGCAGGTTCCTCTCAAGCCCCATGATGAGAGAAGCCACATCTATTAAACGGCCATTATTCCTCCTTCTTCCTGGCTCAGTGGGGAAATTGCCTTCACACCTCTCTTGGGCTAGGAAGGTATTGCAAGTCCCAACACTACTTTGAAAGTTCAATAAAAATCTGTATTTCAAAGAAATCAGTGGTTAAGGGCAATCAGGCAGGGACGGTGTGAGCAGCTTTCCCTCTGTGATAACCTTCTCCCGAGCACAGAGGGACAGAGAAATGGGGGAGGAATGGATCCAGTCACCAAATTTCTCTTCTGCCAAATAATCTTCCCTTAGAAGCAAAACCCTCTGCCCTGCTCTGATCCCTCTGAAGCACCCGGGAGATGCTGTGGCCACACCGGGGGCTGTGGGGCAGGTGCTGCTTCCCCCAGCACAGCAGGTTTGCCTCATCCCCTCAGAAACACCAGCCACAGGTTAAACGCTTAATCCTTCAGGAGGGGATTAATGCCCTTAACGATATTGGGAAATTTGGGATCCTGACTGGCTGGCAATGAGCCACTTGACTGTGACCACTTCATCCAATCAGGCATTTAATTGGCTTTGTGTGTTCTAGGAGGGGTGTGTGCCTGGGAGCCTCACCCAGCCCAGGGACACAAAGGGGGTGTACAATGCCCTGCCCAGCTTCGCCTTCAGGCTCTGAAAATCGGGATAAACACAGATCCCTCCTACCCAGCCCTTCTGCCATGAGTTCTCCCACTCCAGAATCAGCCAATCCATGTCTGAGAAGACTTTCCTTGTCACAAATAAGCATTTGCCACTAGGGCTGTATAAAAAGGGGAAACCTTGTTCTTCCACAGCCTCATGATGTTTCCTGGTACTTTTGGACCAGGAAAGAGATTGGGCTGTAAAGTGACAGGTAAACAATCGCCATGGAGATGGACCTGCCAATCAACACAACTTCAGATTTGGGCCCAGCTCGAGAAGTCTCTGGATTTTTCCCTATAATCCCAAAAATTATCTTCACACCATACTTCCTTCTCCCTCACCTCCCTTGTCTCCAGGTTCCTTCCATCCTGATTTACTTTCCTTTGCCACTTTCCCTGCATTATTAAACTGTTTTTGTGTACCTGGGAGCTGCAGGCGTGACTCAGCTGGTCCAGAGCTGGGCTGTGCCCACCTGCTGGCTCGGGGAAGGAGAGGGGATGTGGGAAGTGTGAGCTCACACAAGCTGTTCCCTCATTTCTAGAAATAAAATTACAATTTTCTATAAAATGTGTTGGTGACAAGCAAATGCTACTGATGGAACTCCAACACTGTGTTAGTGACAGGCAAGGGGTGAGTCTGTGCTGCAATCCAGCCACGGGAAATGCAGCCTGAAGTTATCCTGGGCTTCCCCCTGTTGCCTCAGGAACTTATCATAATTAAGGAACTATTTGCTGAAAACAAATTGATAAACAACCATTTCACTCATTACACTGCAGGCCTGTGTGCACAGCTTACCCACTGTGAGATTTGCAGGCAAACAGGGCTGATGTTTGGGCTAAATTTGCCTTGATTTGGGGTTGGGATATGAAGAATGTCACAGAGCCCTTCAGTCCAGGTCCCTCCAGCCCTGCTCAGAGAAGGCAGGGTCAGGGTTTGCCCTCATCTATCAGTTCCCTTGCACTGAACATCTCTGGAAGCCTCTTGCTGAGCAGCAAAATGCCATCCTTCTCTTGTGCTGCCAGGTTTGTGCAGAGCAATATCCTCGCTGTGGGTTCCTTACAATGATTCACACTGTCCTATTGAGAAAACCTATTATATTCCAGAGAAGCTGGTTGTAAAGAGAAATGTCACAGATTGTGGCACAGGTTTCATCCCACTCAAAGCTGACAGGACCTTTCCATCAGGGAGGACAAATTTTTCTTCTGTATGACTGTTCTTATTAAAACCAGGATTCCTCCTGCTCCTTTTGCTTCTCTAACCCATAGCATACTTTTACCTTCCATTCTTTAAATTAAATGATTTATTGCAGCCCTAAAATCAGAAGAGTTGTGGCAGAATTTTCTCTCCTGAAATAAACTGCATTTCTGCTGATCTGAGTGAAACTGGAGTAGCAAATAACCACGTGAAGCAATCCTTAGCCAGGCAGACAACACAAGCCAAAGCTCTCTCTTGGGCCATCATTCATTTCTGCAGCTGGGGAAGACATGAAAGGCAGAGGATGTTCTGCAACTCACAGAGCCCATCCCAAGGCTCACACACAGGCAGCACAGAGAGCTCTGGTCATGCTCAGGGACATCTCACCATAAAACTTCTCTAGAGAGGGAAGCACCTGAGCTGGAGGGGTGCCCATTGCAGAACAGGAAAATTATCTTAGAAAACATCTCAAAATGTGGGACAGTTTCTCACTGGGGGTTCAAACCATTCCAGCTGCATTTCCAATGGCTCTGGCAGGACACTGTCACTGGCAGGTGTCGCTGCCTGCAGGACACTGAGCTGGTTCAGCATTGGCTGGAGGTTGTTTAAATTCAAGTTCCTCAGATCTTTTCTATCCCCTCAACTTTGTCTTCTGTTGCTCCTCTCCTGCTGAGAAGCTGAAAACTCCAACCTGTCCCCCTGTGTCCCCACAGTGCTGAAGAGGAAGGGATGCTGCTGAACAGTCAGGTACCTGTAATTCCTTAACTCCCTGTCCTTCATAGCCTACTATCAAAGCCATGTTATCAGCTAGATTTGCTCTTCTTAATTTATTAAGCTTTTAAAGCCTTTAATCTTATTTGGTTTGTATCTGTGTCTTCCACTGCATTTCTGAAATCAATTGGGACACAAAAGAAAAAGTATCAGTCTCCAGGCACGTTGATGTGACTCATACAGACACAGGAAAAGTGCTCAGAAAACCCAATAACAGGTACACTCACACATCTACTTGCATCTGTTTCTGTAAGCAAACCTGCTTTTAACCTTTCCAAGCTCAGCTTTAATAAGAGATTGATTTCTGAAATGAAACGTTAGAAATAAATATCCAAGCGTGCAATAAAGGGAACAAATGGGAAAGGCTGATCCTACTGCTGGAAAAAAACACCAAAAACAAAAACCAAAAAAAGAGGAGACAAAATGTTTTACCCAGAAATCCAGGCAATTTTCCACTTGACCTATAAGAAAACAGCCTGCAAATGCCTTTGCTACACCTTGTCTGTCAGTGCTGTGAGGACACAGCCCCTCAGACTGCTCCAGTTCCTGCTCCTCCTACAGCTTCAACTGGGACAAAATTTGCCTCTTAACCCCCTGTGTGTCCTTTCTCTCCAGCCTGAACCCAGCAAAGCCTCAGCTGCAGCTCTGGGTCCCCACCACGCTGTGGGATGATGTTCTGGGCTCCTGGCTGATCCCAACACCCTGATCCAGTGTTTGATTTCCTGCCAAGTGGCTTCACTTTTTAAGATGTTCTTTCTTTGTCTGCAGTGCAAACACCATCAGAGCTTTCACTGGAAAAGGTCACAGGCCTTTTCTTGAGGAAAAACTTGCACTGGTTTCCTGTTTGGGCCAGGAGATGTGGTGGCTAGAGCTCAGGGCAAAGTAAAAGTGCTGCTACCCCTATGAGGCATCACATAAGGATGGAAATTTAGGTCCCGCCACCTGAAACAGCAGGAAGAAATTAAAAAGGCTCAGACTGCATAATTTGAAATATATATATGTATAGGTTTTGAACACAGATGTCTTTTTTCTTTTTGGTTATACCACACAGTTTAAGTTTGGAAATACTAAACACCTGTCTGCTGTTGATTAATATTATTGATGTATTGGTATTATTATCATATAATATGTAATTCTACACATCTTTCTATATAATTGCTTTAACTTTGTAAATGCTGGGACAATGCTAGAACAGAAGAATCTAAGATCAAGCTGCTGTGTGCTGAAACTATCAGCAGTGAGCAAAAACTTCCCTTCTGTGTCAGTGCTTATTCAAGGTGGAGAAGATTCTGTGAGTAGAAAAACAATTAAACAGTAAGTGTGCTTTTACCACAGTGGCTGCATTTCTAAATAAATATGAATTGTTGCAATAGCTCCTTAATTAAGTTTATCTGAAAAAGCAGCTCACTGAGCCATTAGTCCCCATCCCCAAATGGAGGGGCTCGTTCTGCGAGGTGCCACGTCCTTGTCTCTCCCAAAGTCAGCCCCTCACGTGCTCACACCCGCTGCATTCAGGAAAACTCATTTTTCTTCAGTAAGTGTTGTCAAGGAAACCTTCCTTAGGGCCTTGTGATCCACAGCTCCGTTCCCAGCATCCCTCAGCCAAGCACAGAGGTCAAGAGTCTAATTGCACAGGAGGTCTGTGTTTGCCACTTGGTCTCTCAGGCATCTTTGGTCACTCTGGCCACCGCGTACAATGTGCTCCATTCTCTGCTCCTCTGCTCTGATTTCTCCCCAGAAGCTGCTGACACCCCTTCTATTCACTCAGACATCAGAGAGGCCTCCAACAGCAGAGCTGATAACTTGAAGTCGTTTGTATTTCAGAAGAAAACCGGTCACGGTGCTGGCCTGCAGGACCTGCCAAAGGGCCCCACAGGGAAAGTCCCATCATGATCCCACACAGGTCACTCCCTGCAGCAGGGCCTGGCTGCTCCTGGGCACAGCTCTCCAGCAAACTCAGCTTTTAGGCTGCCCTGTGCCACATTCAGGGATCAGGACTCTTCCCAGCCCAGAACCATCCTGTACAGAGCCTGGGCAGGTGTAACACCCTCCCTGTGGTTCATCACAACTTCCCTGGAGCATCCTGCTGTTAAACATCCCAGTGCTGAGCCCTCACCTCCTCATTCCCCCTGGCCTGGCACCTCTGAGCTCTGCACTGTCCCCTCCCAGCATCATTCTGTGTGTGGCAGTGATGCTCTCAGCAGTGGCACTGCTGTGACCTTGAGCCCTGAGCCTTCTGCTGCCAAAGCCTGGCAGAAACATCCGAGCTGCAAAGATCTCTCATTATTCAGTCCCACATGCCCAAATGCTGCTTAGCATTCCAGGGAAGGCACAATCCTGCTGAACAGAAGGGATGAGACTGGCACTAAGCAGTGCAGGAGGCTGTTTGTGTCTGGAGCTGAGGCTGTGGCTTCAGGGGGACTAAGGTTTCCTAAGTTCATCTCAGAGCCACCAGTCCTGCTCAGCTGAAGACATGGGCTATGCACAGGAATTTATAGAATCATGGAATCCTTTAGGTTGGAAAAGCCCTCTAAGATCATTGAGTCCAACTGTTTCCTCAGCATTGCCAAGCCCAACACTAAATCCAATCCCCATGTGCCACATCTGAACATCTTTTAAATCCCCCCACAAATGGTGACTCCAACACTGCCCTGGGCAGCCTGTTCCAATGCTTGAAAACCCTTTTGGTGAAGAAATTGTTCCTCATAGCCACTCTAAACCTCCCCTGGAACAATTTAAGGCACACATCCAAGCAAACCTCTTAAGCCCTTTTACTCCAAGTGTTGGATTGTGCTACGGAACTGGCAAAACATCAGGAGCTGGCAGTACTTTTTCTAGCAAGACATCACAGCCCGTGGCAAATCCACAGGTGCCCTCTTCTGCTCCACAACCTTCCCAGCAGGGTGGTCAGGGAATTAACTGAGGTTCTGAATGGTGCTGAGAATCCAGCCCCTGGGGAAAAAACTGCTTCCTAGGAGGAATGCTCCAGGAAAATTATTGCCTAAACTTCTCCCAAATCAGGGTCAGTCATGTGTCTGGTGAGGATTGTGCTCTGTACACTCTTCCAGCCTGTTTGGGTTTATGGCTCCCATCTCCCCTGGGGGCTCAGAGCCCAGGGCTGCACCAGCACTGGATATCGGAGCTGCTGTGTTCCCTGTGCCTCCTGATGGCACCTCAGCTCGGCACGCTGCTGATTGCTGATTGCTGAGAGCACCAATCCGGCTAAATTAATAAGCAGGTGCCTTTGTGATCCGGGCAGAGAGGCACTCTGACAGGAATGACAAACTTGTTTTATTTGCAACTTACATTAACATTCCAAGCTAAGTCCCCAAACATAATTAAATTAATCTGTTGTGCCCACAGTGTTCTCCTCTAACTCCCCACCCCGCCAATGTCTTTCTCCTCCCTCAGTTTTTTTGGCTCAGTTTCGGGTCTCCAGCTTTGGGACAGAGAGAGGAGGCACTGGGGTGAAGGGGATGTGACTGCGTTTGCAACAGACATAAAACCCAGTGAGCTTCCTCAACATGTGCCTGACATTTTTGTCACCCAGATGCCCAGGTTCACTCCTGTCTTTCCCTCACCTGTTCTTCAACAGATCCCACCTCATGCTGCTGATCCTGGGCTAACATCCCAGCTGCTCCCCCAAACAGCAGCCTGGCATGGCTGAGAGCTTCAGCTCTGGGGAAAAATTATCCCACCAGGAGCACGAATTTCCCCGTTGCATGAAATAATAATGTATTAAAGGTGTGCCATTAACTCAGCAGCCATTTCCCTCTGGAGATCTGCTGCCAGTTATGAACCCATCTAAACATTCCAAAGGCTGCGAGGCAGAGCAGTGCTGGAGATCAGCAGGAATTTAATTTGCTAATAGAGAGATTTATTCCCTACCAACAGGGTATTATATTGTGTGATCCCTGCCTCTGCTCAGCCACGAAGGCTATCTGAAGTTTGGGCTCGCTCCCATGAGGGGGATGCAGGGAAAAAAGTAAAAATACTTGAAAATTAGCCAAGGGGTTGTTGTGTTTAGGGAATATAACCGAGATCCTTTTGACCTGCTATCCTGGGCATCATCTGCTTTGCTAACAGAGAAGGGAAAGCATCCACAGGGCTGGCACAGAAGGCACAGGGCTGCCCTGAAGCACTGCTTGGGCCAGGACTGCCCAGCCTGTCTTCTCCTGACACAGCCCTCTGGAGTCTCCTGGATATGGGAGCAGCAGAGTGTGAAGAGCTCAGAGATCCCATGAACTCTCAAGTGTACCAGAAAGACTTTAAATTATTCAAGGATCTGACCACAACTCTCAGTGTGTATAAAGCCCTTGAGACACCAGCTGGACTCACCCAGTTTAGAAAAAAAAAATCTGTCTCTCTTTGCTATTTTATAGGCACTTACTGCAAACTGCAATTTTATTTGGCTGCTGTTTACCCCAAAGCTGAATTGTGGCTGTAAATACACCACTGGCAGTTTCCCCAAGGGAGCAGTAACTCTTGCTTCAGGCTCAAAAAGCCAAGCTCAGTTTTCCCTCTGTCCTGTCCACACACAGCCTACGAAAGGCTCGCTGTGACCAAGTGACACTGAGACCACCCCCTGCTCTTGGCTTTTTGGACAAAAATTATCACTGGTGTCCTCTGCCAGTCTAATTCATAACTGGCACCTGCAGCACCTTCTCTTCAGGAAGGGTCAGCTGTGGCCTGAGTGCAAAAAGCCTCTCTGAAGGCAAAACACCTGCAGAAAGCCACCTGAAGCCCTTTTTCTCACCCAGCAGAAGATGAGGGTGAGAGCTTTTTGGTGGCCACAGAGCACAGCCAGCAAAGCCCCAGGCTTTGCACAGGTCTGTGTCTGAGCAGCCCTCACTCCACAGGATGCTCCCAGCACATGGGGCAAACGGTCCCTGTGCTGCTGGACTTTTGTGGAACCCTCCAGGACCTTGTGAGGTCCCTGCTCTGTCCCCCTCCCTGCACCCTCAGCTCCCCCTGGCTCAGCGCCCGCTCTCCCCCAGCTCCTTCCCGCACATGGCACTGGGAGCTCCAGCAGCTGATCCCCTTAATTAGGTCACAAATAGATCACGTGTAAAACACTTGCACCAGCCAGATCCTCTGAAGGAAAAACACGCAAGCCCTGCGACTGGGGTAAAAGCTCGGGAGAGAAAGGATGCCAAAGCTGAAATAACTCTTCAAAACTTTGTCTGCACGAGCCCTGCTTCAGTTTCTGCTCGACAGCTGGGCCCCTGCTCCCTGACACTGGAGCTAAGTGGTAGCATTGCTTTAATTTCCTCTTGCTTCTGCTGCAATGCCAGATTGCTTGGATACTCGTAAACAGAAGGAATTTAATGAAAATTATAATTAGAGCCCTGCGGTGCTCTCGCAGGTCGCCTTTACACTGGGCTGCCTATTTACATTACAAATCAGGCTGGTGTCACTGCAGAGTCTACAGCAAGAGAGGAGAATTCATTAAAAGGAAAGCGCAGGGTGAGTGAGAAATAGGGGAGAGAGAGAAAATGATACTGTTATTATTAATAATCTCGGAAATTGGGATCTGCCACGGTCTCGCTGCAGCTTTGCTCCTCGAAGGAAAGCTCATCCTAATCAGCCTGAAGCAGGAGGGGACACAGCACAGTCACCTGGAGACTTCCATGGCAATTACTGTACAAATGCAGCCTTTTCTCAAAGAACAAGGCTTTCTCACCCCACCAGGACACAGAGAAGTGCTCTTAGCACCTAGCTGTCAATTTGGGGGTGGCAGGAAGAGACAACAAGAAGCCAAAGGGATGCAGTTCCTATTATTTTGCAGCTTTCCCTTTCCATCTGCCAGCAGCTCCATGTGATGCTTTTTGTCCCCCTATAATGCCACGGGCAGCAGCTCCTGCTCCTTCTCCTTCTACCAAAGCCCTCCAGCACAGCTGGTGACTCTCTGTCTTCCCATCTATGCAGTGAAATTGGGAATAACAACCTCGTTTTACACAGAGGATTGCTGGAGACTTGGGTCCTGCTTATTAAAAGCTTCTGTAATATTCCACACCAATAATCCTGCCTCAGGACTGACAGCATCTTCACGGCCATTGTGGTTTTTTTGGACACCCACCTGCCTGTGGTGGCAGAAAAAGGTGGAATTTTAGCTTGGGAACCTGCCACGATGACAGCAGCACCAACCCTAACCCCTCACCTTTCCCTTCACAGTCACACTCTCAACACAGAGGTGAACTCCCCCTGTTCCCATGCCTGCATCCCCCAGATGAGAAGCTGGAGATATTTTAGTAGTTGGGCTGCAAAGAGGCCAAGTGGTTTGTTTGCATTTCATCCACACTATCATCATATGAAGTGACCCACACTGTGACAGCTGGGTTTTAATCATCACTAGTAACACTGATGTTTGTGCTTTGCCCAAAAAAAACCCTCCAACCAAAACACAAAAATGTGTTTATATCAGTTAAAAAAAAAAAAGACAAAAAGAGAAATTATAGTTGAAAAAACATGTACACATTTTTTCAGCTGAAAAATAGATATCAGTGAAGAAATACTGACCAACTCTCCCCTAATGAATGTACCAGCAAATTTCCAGGCCTGTCATCAGAGCATAAAATGAAAAAGAACTGGGAAGAAAATAGTATTTTGGACAAGAAAAACATTTAGCAATTCAGCTTCTGGTTCCAGTAAAATGCTTCTGACAGGAAGAGTTTTAAATTGGAACAAACAGGAAAACGATGATTTTGTTCAAAACAGGGACTGTCAGAGGCTTTCGGGGTATTGTAGGAATTTTCCAATAACCACAATCCCCACAAAGAACTTCCCTCTAAGAAGTAGATAGAAAATGAATCAATCACTATTGATTTTCATCATCTGATTGCTTCTCTGGAAGAAAATCAGTCCTACTTAAGTCACCTTAGCAATTACAGGTAAAAACCCGGCTTCCCTTGCCTCCCTCAAGGCATGTAAAGGAGGCATGTTCCTGTTTTTCAACTGTTTCAGGAGGCAAAGCCAATTTTATGGGAATCAAAGATGAGTTCTGAGCTGTCACTCACATCTCAGGAGTCACCAGCACCCTCAGCACGGTCCCCCACAGGCGAGGAGGGCTGAGCACCTCTGGGGCTTCTCCCTCAGCAGAACCTCCCCAGGCTGCAGAGCAGAACCCCAGCTCTCCTTTCCTCAACTGAAAGCAGGAAAACAGAGACACACGAAGTGCTCAAACAGATTAATCACCTAAATGTCTAAAGAGGGAGCTGGCAAAAAGTTTAGGCATGATTTGAAGCTGAAGATGTGCCTCCCTCTTACATGGGTGATGGGAGTAGTTTGGGAACTTCCGTCATGGAAGGGTGAGAGCAAAACATAGTCTGAGTGCTGGGAATCAGGGCCCCAGGGTGGATTTTCTGGGATTCACAGCGTGAGAGTGGCTGTGGGGGAAGCCACTGTGGTTTTCTCATGCCCACTGTCCCCTTTACCACTGGGCTTTCTGCTATACTTGAGAGGAGCTCAGCAAAAGTAAAGATTCTCATCAGGGATTTCTCAGCAATACAGAACCATGCTGAAAACACACTAAGGTTTACCAGGTTCTCCCACTGGCATTGATGGCATTGACCAGATCACTTCTGGTGCTGCCTGCCCTTTGTTTTTGCTCCTCAGCCCAAGAGGATGATGAAATGAGAGCCGTGACGTTCACTTTGATGGAGGCGATCTGCTGGCTTTCCAGCAGGGTAAATAGGGATTCAGTGCCTTTAAAAAAAGCATTATTTTTAAAGGAAAGCCCTTTTGAGTGAGGGCTAGAATGGGGTTATTTTCCACATGACCAAGCACCAAAAGGAAAACAGCAGCCCAGTCCATGCTCTTATCACCCTCCCTGAGTCACCCACTGGATAGATTTGTCACAAGGTGAAATAAGAGCAAGTCCTCAATTTATTATCATTTTCTACTTGTCCTCCTTAATGCAGTTCCTGCCAGGATGAGTTTGCTGTGGGAAAGTGGAATGAAACCAGGCCTTTCAGTTTGCTGCTAAATGGGACTGGGGGGAGGAGGCTTCCAGGGGGGAGGGAAAATCTTCCTCATTAGAAGGGGAAAATGTGCAATGCACAGTTTTCATCGGATGCTGCCCAGCCTCCCAATTAGGGTGGCTGGGACAAACAGTGGTGTTATTATATGTAACTGTTTATCCAGTGTCACTCAGCCATTGTTTACTTTATGAGCATAATTTATCTCCTCCGTTGTGCTGCCCAATTTGTTTGCATTTCCAGTCCACTCAAGTGTCTCTCTTTCATTGTATACATCTTCTGGCCTCCCACCAACCGACTCTCCAAGCTTCCAGGAGTGTCACACAATGGCCAGGCCCCTCCTGCGCTTCATTTTTCGCATGACATTTTTGTCCCCTTATTTCTGCGTTGCCCCTGCCCCTCCCCTGCTGCCGACTCACAGCTCCTCAATGGCTCATGGTTTATTCAACAGCAAAGCTGAATTTCTCTTTTCCTTCTCTTTTGCCACTTTCCCCTCCTTTTCAAAAATAGAGGCTGGTCAATAGATGCCACTCTGGCAGCCCTGGAGAACAAAGTTCACTTGCAGCAAATCTTTGTTGTCGTGTCTCCCCAGGGCAAGAGTTTGGTGACCCTGCAGGGGCTGAGTACCAACCAGCAGCTCACCCATGGGGCCCCCATGGACTCTTGTGTCTCCATGGAAAGGGACAAAGACTTGTCCTCTATTAGCTTGTGACACCAAAGCTTCATCCACACCTCGCCTTGGAGGAGTGAGATGATTCCTCATCCTTGGAACAATGGCATCTTTGGTTTGCTCCTACTCCAAACTTTCTGGCCCTTTTTCGTTCCTCTGATCTTGCTTGTGGGTCTGACTGCAAGGATTAGCTAAAATAGAAAAGTGCTAATCCACATTATGGAAATTCAAATCCTTGTTGCTTCATTAAGTAATTTCAAGGAAGTTTAATCTGGCAGGACTCAGCGGTGACTCCAGACAGTGACAACAACATCTGTGCATCGCCTCCTCCTCCAACCTGGTGACACTGCAGCAGGAAGATGCAGCATTTTCCTCCTTATTGCAACAGGACTATTTTTGATGGGTTCAGATGGGCTCTCAGGCCCAAGCTGAATGTGGGGTTTACTGCTTCATTCCCACTGAGTGTGACAGGATTGAGATTCTGGGATTTCTGATAGAAAATCTGGACAGTGACTCCCCACCAGACCCTGGAGCTCCATCTGAAACGCCCTTTGTTTGCAGGTTAGTGACCAAAACTGGGAGTGAGGAACTTCACATGGCCATGGGAGGCTTCATGAGGAAAAAAACTTGGCAGCCACAAAACCTGGGATACAACTCACACAAGGAAAGCATCCTACAGGATACTGCCCTGCCAGCTCCTGTCACTGTGAGCTGCTCCAGAAATTCATCGTACTTGAAATGATTCACTCAAGTATCCATTCAGCCTCAGTTCATGGATTGCAGAGCCTTTATTGCACACCCATATATTTAGCACTGGGACAGTTCTCAGCAGTTCTAACAGCCCTGTCATCTAAGGAATAAAACAAAGAGCCATTATTCATCACAAGGGAGACACAGTCTTTATTGTCTGAAGCCATGGCAGAGTTTTTCTATCACCCTATCTATTCTTTCTCGCTGTCACACAACTCAGCTTTAAGCTGTCTCAGTGGCAGCCCTGGAGGCCCAAATGCTTCTCCCAGTGAAGTGCCCAGCTAATGCTGGGTTGGACTGACCACAGGACTGACCCCGAGCTCCTAAGAGCATGAAGGGGAATCTTTCCAGAAAAGCTTGAGATGGCCATTTGTCTCTGCTAGCTCAGGAGTAAAAGCCAAGCAGAGTTATTTAAAGACATGAGGAAGCAGAGCAATAAGGAGAGATGAACGAACACGAGTTTTGGGCTCTGATTATTTGCAGAAGGGCTGGGGTTTGGCCCTGGCCTGACAGCAAAGCTGTGTAGGCTGTAGGACACACCAAGCTGTGCACATCACCTGTCCCAGCCTCCCTGCAGCCATCAGGGTTTGCTTGGTGGATCCATGTCCAGCATTCAGCTGGAGGAACCAGTCTGGTTCTCTGGACCTGGATACATGGGGATTCATACCTTGGGATCTAAGCATGAACCACCCTCCATCCTGCTAAGGATCTGCCTGACTTGTGCCTCTGGGAAAAGCAGGCCAGATTTGGGGCCACAAGACCCCCTCCCAGGTGCAGAAAAGCCTATTAAATGCAAACAAAACAGCACCATTTAGAGAACCAAGCTCATCATGGTTTCTTCAGGCTTCAGGAGCATTTGAAGCTGTGCCTGTGTCAGCACAAGGCAGGACAAGGAGCAGAACAGATCCCTCTGAGAAGGTGCTGCACAGGGGCTCTCACCAGCTGTTTGCAGTAAGACAAATCCAACCTTCCCTTGGATGTCTCTGCTCAAAATAATGACATGGGAAACTTGAAGACCCAGAATCCTAAAAGGTGTCAGACATCTGAAAAAAAAATTGCACTTTCCCAGATTTTTAATTTGTTTTAAGGTTGGCAATCACATCTCCAAGTGCCCAAGCTCACTTTTCTCCACATGCTCAGACAGCAAAGGGCACAAAACAGCCTGTGAACTCCCATCACACTTCTCCCAGCACCCGCTCTGCTCCCTGCTGAACAGCCAGCAATCTCCCGGCTAATTAGCCAAACACTATTCTGCACATATTTAGCATTTCTGAGTAATTAGGATAATCAGATTTCTCCCCTAATTCTGTACATCCACGATATAAGCAGGTGAGTTGCCTTTCCCACAATGATATCACAAGAAGAGCGCTGTCTGCTGGAGCCAGGGATGCCAGCAGCCTGCCAGAGCCCATTCCCATCTCCCACATGGAAATCTGCTAAGGGATTATCAGCAGCCTTGGGGAATTGGGAGCTGGGCTTGTATTGGCTGAGCAACCAGCAGTTCAGGTATTCATGCAAGTTATCTAAAAGCACAGGCCTCAAATCTGGCCAGAGAGCTGATGTTCCCTTCACCATCCTCCAGGGATCAGCTACAGGAGTTGTTCTGTGCTGCAGCTGAACAGCAGGTGTTTGGCCCAGAACCTCAGAGAGGTGGTTTGGGTTCTGGGGAGGTTCTGGGAGTCTGCCCAAGACTCAGGACTTGGTCATTCTCCATGAGGTTTATCAGCCCATGGGCCTGGTCCTTATCTCTGTGAACCTGTGAGCTGGCAGCCACTTATCTGTGGTCTGTGCCACTTCCAAGGTCTCTTGCAATGAATGACCTTAAATGAAGGTCCAAGCCACTCAGGCCAGCCAGGCCAGGCCAGCTTGGTCTCATCCTGCTGAGGTGGGTCTTTGATTCAAAAGGAGCTTTTTCTCCAGCCAGCGTCACTGTGTAATTCCTTCTCAGAGTCACAGAAAAATTTTGGGATTTTTAAAAACATGAGTACACCCTGGTTCATGGAGGATTTGGATGTGGTGTTTCCATCAAAGTGGGAGTTCTTAAAGGAGTATCAATGGTCCAGCACATCTGAAAGAAGGAAAGGTTGCTCCCAAGCCCCACAGCATGGAGCTAACTCTCCCAAGTGTCTGGATCATTAACCATTACCAGCAGTAATATCAAGCACCTTCCATCTGCTGGGCTTCAGGAAGGGAAGAAGTTTGCTCAGAAACCTTAGAGTAGAACCCAATGAACTCCCAGCTCAAAGAAGCCACTTCTAACATGCAGGACAATGCTCTTGTAGTACTGTACATTCCTAAATATGGACAATCCTGAGTAAGGCCAGGATTTAAGATTCCTCCTGATCTTCAAGTAGGTCAACCCTGCTGGTACTGAGATTGAGCTCTGGTTACTACAGAGGTAATGTTCAGGTGGAGTTGAAGACAGACAGTGACAAACAGTTAATTGTGGGGAGGCTGTTTATCCATGATGAATGACCACAGCACTCAGAGCACGCCATGCAAGGCTATACTCAATATTTTATAAGTTCTGTGTGGGTAATAAAATGCTCCATCCCTTTCTTTAGTGTCCTCTATCTCACCTTCCTGTTCACATGAAATGGTGCTCACAGATGAACTATCCCCAGAGAACTGCACTTGGAAAATATAAATCAGCACCAAATGCTTTAATGGGTCCAAGGCTGTTGTCAGGGTCCCCACAGATACAAGACAGGTCCCTGGGCCCCCAAGAGGTGTCACAGGAGGCATCTTCCCAGGTTTTGTATATTTGTAGCTGTGTATTCATCTGAGCACCTGAATGCATTTTTTACAAGTTGTACTTAGGACTTCAGGAGAAGTAAAACCCAGCTATCCTCAGTACAGTGTTTAATTTCTTTTCTTTCTTCTTAGCTCAGGTGATCACCAATGAGGGACAGCTCTGAACTCAGGTCAGTGATGTCCCAGGTCACAGGGGTGGCACAATGACAGAGCACAGCACATCCAGCCCTCCCACTCCACCTCTGGTCTGCTGCTGAAATGGGGGGCAACCTGTGCTCCCACACCCCTGAACATCAGGGCTGGGCACAAATCTGTGTGCTTGCTCCACTGGTGCAGAAAAAAAATGATGACGATCCTGGTTTTCTTGAGTTTTGAGCATTGGAGGGAAAAAATGGAGGGCCAAAATAAATAAAAAAGCAGATATTTTGCCGGCCTGGGAGAGCCTGGGGAGCAGGTGGGAAGCTGCCTGCAGGGCTGGCCAGTCACTGAGAGGTGGCAAAGGAAGCTGGCACAGCGAGTCCTGACGTCTGCCTGCCCCGAGCAGGTGATGAAGACAAGCTGTTGCCTCGATTCCCACAGTATATTTTCATTAGGCCCAGGCAGATGGCAGCTGAGGTCACTGCTTCCACACCATCATCCTTTCAGCCCAAAGGTGTCAGGGAATCTGACATCTCAATTACTAAACCTGGAATCACCCAAGCAGCACCTGATGGACGATGTGGGAAAGGGGATCAGAAAAGCTGCGCTCCCGATTTCCATGAATTCTCACCTTCCAGAGAAAATCTGGGACGTGCGCTTCCCTGATAAACAACATATTTGTGTCCAACGTTCTGACACAAAGGCAGCTGTGCTGAGAACAAGCCACAGACACCAGGAAAATGGCAATTAAGTCCTTGTGGAAAACAGACCAAAAAAGCACCCCTTGGAAAAGACATTTGATGTTAATGAGCTACAGCAAAGTCAAGGGAGGAGGTATTGATCTTGCCCCAGCAGAGCTGTGCTGCTCGCTCCTCCACAGTCTGTGAAGCCTCAGAACACAGAGCAAAATAAAACTTCTGCTCTTCACAAGGACTCTCAGAAGTGAGGCCAGGGCTTGGCTAAGGCAGGAGGAGCCAGAGCAACACCACCATTGACTTTTCTGTGCTCGAGGTGAGACACAATCCTGACACGCTGGTGAGAAGCAGCAGCTCTGCTGAAACACAATCTCAGAGATTTCTGCCAGATATTTCAATCATTTCAGTTTTTCTCCTCCCTATTATTACCAGCTACTCTTTACTACTACTGATTCCCGACTTCTTACTCCTGTTAATCCATACTTTTGTAATCCCTACTATTATCCCTGGCAAGAAGATGATGAAATAAGATTCTGACGCTTACCAGAGATCAATAAACAAACGAAGCAGAAGTTGTTTATTCTTAGTCTGAAATCTCATGAACTTTAAGGTAATATTATGACTCTGGAACAATTACGAAATATCTCAGATTCCAATTTCCACAGGGCGTTTATTCACTGAGTTTCCTTCTGCAACAAAAATACCCCAAACCACTGTGAGCAGATGAGTCACTGCAGCAAAGCACCACCCTGAGCAACACCCAAACCTGTGCTTTCCCTTTGAGGATTTTTCTCCTCAAACCCCACCATGAACTGGGTTTGGAGGAGAAATGATGATGTCAGAGATATTTGGAAGATGAGAATGTCCAGGGTGCACAACCCCAATAAAAACAACAACAACAAACCAACTTCTTTTTGGGGAGACTTTTCAACTTTTTTCAGAAGTGTTTTCAAGCTTCTGTAAAAGTTCAAAATATTTGGGGTTTGGCACAATAAACACCCCCATCATTTTCAGCAAACATTGCTAAATACCAGAGTATTTTTTTTTTTTCCAGAAATGTCATTTTTTCCCTCCTCGTGTTAGACAGGGAAGGGGTGAAGAATATGCTGCTTTTGAGATAAAAGTTTCCACTTGGTTGAAAACATTCCTTATACCAAACTGAAACACAGAGACACCACCTGTGCAGTTGGGTGTGCTCATCACATCTACTGTGGGAGGAAGGGAGACAAAGGGAATATTAAATCCCAAATTATCCCTGGTTTTGGGGGGGGATTTTAACAAGAAAGAAAGGTTCAGTTCTACTGACCTCAGACCCAACATTCTGTTAATGGGAAAGGCAATGCTACAGCTGGGGCACTTGCTGCTCACTGGATAATACAAATTTTCTTATGTGCTCAGAAAGCAATGGGCTAGTCCAGGGTGTTCCTGGAGGAAAAGAGATCACAATCTGGCCTTTGTTATCCAGTTTGTTCTCCAAGAGTTCATACTTGAGGGCCCCTGGAGCGGATTCTTGGAAGGGCTCCACTTTGCACCCCAGCCAAAATGATCCGAGTTTCCATATATTATTAGCACACAATGGAGCAACGTCAGCTCCCTTAACCCCAGTGCAGCCAGAGGGAGAGGGTCCCCATCAGGGAAAACCAGCTCCTCTCCTCTTCTGAGAGGGACAGGGGAAGCCAAAGGAGCAGAGAGCGACCAGGAGAAATCAGAGTGGTCAACAAAGACACTGTGTCAGCCAAAATAAAACCCCAGTTCTCCAAGGAAAGTTGACTTCAACACCACCCTGTCCTCAGCTGCTTTTTTGGCTTGGCTTTGGCCAAATTTCATTCCTGGTCTGAGTGGGTTTGGTTAGAGGACACGGTTCCTGTGAGTCATCTGCAATCTCCAGCACCAGCATAGGAAAGGCGGATGTGGGGAGCCAGGAGACCTGGGCACGTTGGAAACTCAGACCCCAAACTGCTCCTCCCTTGAGCTGCAGTGTACTGACTCCAGCTGCTCAGGAAAAATGGGGGAAGAAAAGAAAAATCTCATGCAAAAAATTCAACTTTTTGTAAGAAAAGCTCCACCACTCCAAAATTAAAAATGTTTGCCAGCACACAAACATTTGCCAGCACATTTTTGACTTTTCGCCAAAATATTCTGGCCAAAACTTGGGAGAAAAAGTCAAGATTGTCTATGGAAAGCAGATACTTCTCATGAAAATATTCATTTAGTCAAATCCCCAGGTTTCTACTGAAAGTCAGCTTCAGTGGAAAATGCTGACGAGCTCTATTATTGGCACAGCTTTAATTTTTCTTTGTCTGGAACAGACACGGAGAAGACAGCATCTGTCAAACATAGTCTCTAGTCTTACATTATTATTTAGCCTAGAGTATTGTTCAAGGACTTCAGGAAAGGTTCGAGCCATCACAGAGCTGGGTGCTGTGCACATCCACCGAAGATGGCCCTTTCCCTGGAGGGAGTATAATTTAAGCATAAACCACAGAGAAGATAAACAGCTGGGGAGAGCACAAGGTAATTTTGGAGGGGTCCTGAGCAGCGTGATGAGCAAAGGGACGCTGTGCTTCCCCTTGCACCTGCTCTTCCCCCCAAGGCTTTGTGCTCAGCCACACGGCAGCTGTGCAGGCTCACAGCTCCCCCAGGGCAGCCTGACTGCCCTGGCTCCAGAGGCAGCTGCAGAGGAGGGGAGAGACAAGTCCTGCTCTCCTTTCCCACCCTCCAGCCCAAATGATCCGTGGGGTGGAGAGGAGAAAGCCAAGCAAGTCATTTCTCCAGTCCCCAGACACTGCAATCCTGTCCCCTCCTTACCCAGGACAGGGACATGCTCTGCCACCCTCTCCCTTGCAGCCCACGTGTGCTGATGGATGGAGTCACAGAATCAGCATCCCAGGATGGTTTGGGCTGGAAGGGACCTTAAAGACCATCTCGTTCCAACCCCTGCCATGGGCAGGGACACCTTCCACTGTCCCAGGCTGTTCCAAGCCCTGTCCAACCTGCCCTTGGACACTTCCAGGGATGGGGCAGCCACAGCTTCTCTGGGCACCCTGTGCCAGGGCCTCCCCACCCTCACAGGGGAGAATTTCTTCCCAATATCCAATCAAAACATACTCTCTTTCAAATAATTGCTATTCCCTCTTGTCCTATCACTACATGCCCTTGTAAAAAATCCCTCTATTCCAAATATTTTAACTCACACTTTATTTTGCCCAGATCCTGCCTTTCCATGGCATCCCACTGCCAGTCTGCCACGCTCCCCTTCTGCCCTCCCTCCCCAAGTGCTCTGCATCACTTTATACCTCAATCAAACCAACACAACCACTTCAAGAGAGTAGTTAGACATGGATCTGTGCTGGTTTCAAATAGCTTCCAGAACTGGTCACCCTCTTCTGTAAGAGATTAGTAAGGAATCACTGAGAAAGGAGCGAGGCAGAAAGAGAGCACGAGGAAATAAATAAATAAATGTATATAGTTACTTTTGGTTAGTCTTGATGTGCAGTCCCGTCCCAGGGCGCCTTGTTCTGCGCTCATTTGAAGTATTAGTCACTTTTTCCATTAGAAGCTGTTATTCTAGGGGGATTTATAATGTATCTGTAAAATTGTCTCCAGGCTTTGCTTGGCATCTGAGCTCTCAATCCATGGACAGAATGCAAAGAAACTACAGTTGTTTGATTTATTGGGACGGGGCACGGGGAGCGAGGGAATTTTTCCATGCTCAGTGGAAATAAATTCACATAGTGCCTCTGGTGCACAGGCACTTACTGCTCCAGAAAATTCACCAGTTGGGTGCAATCTCACACTGGCCGAGGGGAAAGCAGCAAATCAATGATTATTTAATATCTCCCTGCCTGAGAACCAGCCCTGGTCTGTGGCTCCTCACCATGACCCACCCAGCCCACTGGTGGGTGTGACAGTCTCATTCCACTCGGGTTCAGAAATCCTGCCCTTGGCAAACCTTTTTCAGTTCTAATTCCTACAAGGGGCATTTTTTTAACCCACTACAAGGCTCCCTGACAGAGCCATGATTTTCTCCTGAGGAGGCCTATGGCTCATTTAAACTTTGCTCTTGTTCCTAATATTATACAACTTCCCAAAGGTTAGGAGGGATGAGGTAGGACTGGTGATCTGCTGTAGGTGACAACAGCACCTGGATGAGCTCCTGGATGTGAGAATGGGGAGGTGACAACCCTTGGGGAATCACAAACCCTGGGAAAACACCCCACCACGATGGTCCTCCTCCACACCACCCATGGCTGAGGATAAGCCCTTTTGCAGGGTAGCCATGCAAACTTTCACCCAAACTGCTGCTGGAGGCAGGGCTGGACTGGGAAAAAGGGAAAGATCAGGGACAGGGATGCACACCAGGACAGAGGGAGGGAGAGCCAGAATCTTCCTGCACTTCCCTGCAGCAGCGCTCAGCAAAGCACCGAGCCTAACGGGGACGCTGCAAGGAAACAATAATCTCAAATTGGAACACGGCAAATTATTTATTCAAACTCCAGCCTTCCCTCCCCCCTTGATTAGCAAACCGCTGGGGAGTCAGCCCTGATTTTCTTCAGACAGATGCAACCGCTCCACTCCTCTCCCTGTGCCACGAGGCTCAGCCCGTGGGGGGCTGAGGAGCTCGTTGGTATTCGCATTGTGTAGCAGCTCCTTCAATTCACACGTTGTTCTGCTCTTCGGCTGGAGCACAAACTTTTTCTTTGGGAGCACACACTGCAAATGATGAATTTGTTTGTTTTCTGCCCCCTTTTTTTTTTTTTTTCCCAGGGAAACATTTTGACTGCGGAGTGCAAACACTTCCCCATACGCTCACACAACTACTTGCACCTAATAATAAAACAATCTATATGAAGCATTGCAACTCAGATCCCTGATTCGAGTTTTTCGGGGGGTTGTTTCATGCTTCCATTCATCATTTATATAAAAAGTCCTGGTGAAGCTCTGAGGAACAGACACAAGAACATGTACCAGATCTCAGGGGTGTGCTGCAGAACTGAAGTGGGAGATCCCAGCACCGAAATCCTCTCCCCACTTAAGTCAGAGGCCAAACGTCCACACAAGAGCCAGAATTTCACCCCTGGGACTTCAGCAGTGGGAGACACAGAGCCTGGCAACAAACAGGGAAGACTGTGAAGGGTTCAAAGTATCAAATGAAGCTGAGCAGAGACATGAGAGGAACAAAGGAAGTTCACGTCATTATAATTTATTGATGATCTTGGCCTGATTGCTTCAGTGTTTTGTCTTAGCAGAGCCCACCCTGGGCAGCAGCGAGCCCTGCACGTCACTCGGCCGTGCGGATGTGGAAGTGATGGGATGATTTACAGACAAAGTTTGCTTATTTAAATAATGAAGTAAATAAAAAAGCCCCACGCTGGATCTTATCCTCACCCAAGAGCTTGCTGGGAACTGGCCAGGATCTCCTGACCTCACCCCCTCCGGAGCACAGCTCCAGAAATTCCCTCACCATAGTTCACATTTTTCCAGCTCTACCAAATCACCCAGCAAGTGCCATGGGAAATCGCTACGGCTGAGGCATCCAAACTTGCTTAAGAATGGCCAAACTGATTCTTTTCTTCAAGGAGGAGGGTCTTAAGGAAAATAAAATGCTGGGGGTTCTTTGTCCCTGTATCTTGGATACAAGAAAACTCCCACGCTTGTCAGAAATCAGAACAGCACCAGCAGCTCAGGGCTTTTTCTTTTTCTCATTCCCCCTTTTTTTTTCCTTACCCTGGTGTGAGAGTGTGTGCTTAGTGCAGGATGACACAGTGATGGGTTTAAGAGACAGTGAGTGCTGAGACGCCAGTTTCTAACCTAATACAGGGTGCAGCTTCTTTCTTCTGTGATCACGGGTGAAAAATCAAAAGAAATAATCCAGGAGACTAAATACACTCCCCAGCCATTCAACTCACTCATAAATATGCTGAGCAAGACGCTTTGTGCTAGAAAACCCCATCACTTCTATTCTGTATGTTGTTTAACTATGAGTCAAATCCTCCACACTCATCTTTCGATTGTGTTTGTCTGCATTCACAGGGGTGCATTCCCATCCTCTTCCCTTTCAATTTTAGGCTGTGGGTATAATTTCAAAACTAGCAGGTCCCAGTTTTCCTCTCCCACCTTCACCCCAGTGTCTGCTCCCTGACTCTTAGCGGAAAAAGAAACGTTCTCACAGCACCCAACTCCAAAACAAAGAGTTTTAACTAAACTCACCCCTTGGCACCAGCAAACTATTCAAAAGAACTTCACAGGAAGCCTGCCCTTTCCTGCGCTGTTAGCGCTGCTAACACTCCAAAATAAGGCAAATTTGGGAGAAGTCAATGGAATTAAAACCCTAGATGCTGTCATTTCCTTTTTAAGGCTGGAGGAGCCCTGGAGCCCATTAGCTATTGACAAGGAGGGGACCCTCCAGATCCAGGCTGGATGCGCAGACACTCAGGGAACAACCAGACCTTTGTTTATTATCTATGCAGATGTCATAAGGACCAGGAACCCGCACCCACCACGGACCGACCCGTGCCCACCAGGGACCGCACTCTCCGCACACTGGGAAGTTTATTCCTACATAAATATCTGCACATTAACAGGCACATTCTGTCTAAGCACTTCATCCCGAAGAGGTTTGAAATAATTCCTTTCAAGCCAGCACAAACCCCAGCAGGGTGGGATGCGGGCGACCAGGGTGGGATGCGGGCGGACCTTTCATGAAAGAGCCTGAAGGTACCGAGAGGTTTTGGCACCTATGAAGTTTGGTTTGGTTTGCAACATCGCCACCGAGCCGCAAGGACTTCTCTCACAGAGTAATTTTATTCCTTTTTTCAAATGTATTTTATAAGCATAAACTTATTAATTGAAAACTACTTTCCCCCCCCTTTTTTTTTTTTTTCTTTTTTTGAGTTTTAACGTCGGCAAACCCCCCGGCACAGCAGAGCGTTCCCGGAGCGCAGCCCGACATCCCTCCACCTTGCTGCTCCGAGGCGAAGTTGCGGAGGAGCGCAGCCCTGCCCGGGGCAGCGGGCACCGAGGCGCTTTTGTTCCCGGCCCCGTCCCGGGGAGCCCAACCCCGCCGGTCCCCCCGATCCCGAGCGCCTCCACTCACCAGCTGCA
>JAHLSL010000072.1:2139430-2149504 GCA_025920805.1 Petroica traversi | reverse complement strand
CTGGGATGCTCCGGCCCCGGCCCTCCCCCGGGAGGCGGGGGCAGCTGCGATGCCCAGGACAGGGCAGCCCCTGGTTTTACCCTGGACGGGACGCGGGAGTGAGAGGTCTGTGCTGAGACAGAGGGCTGTGCTGGCCAGGTGTGTGTGCAGGACACGCGGGCTGTGGAGCTTCTCTCCTTTTTCCACGTACGCTTCACCGTGCAGGTGCTGGCATGTTCATCCTGAACATTACGAAGCCCCAAACTAATCTAAAATGCAATGGTTTTTCCCATAAAATTTGTCAGAGAGGGTGCACATGAAAGACAAACTCTTACAGGGCGGCAAGACGCGGAATTCTTTAAAATGCACGTTTGTGGATATTTTAAAGTACACCCAGGACTGAGAATGAATCCCAGCTGACTGGCAGCAGAGGGGTGTAGGAGAGCATCGCTCAGCTTCCAAAAAGTGCTTCTATCTGAGCACCGTGTACGCACCACTCACTGCACTCTGCACCTGTAGAAAAGCGAGCCAGCCAACTTTCACTGTGAACAGCAGAGCAAACCCACAAGCACACGACCACTTCCCTTCATGCCCGAGTCCTTCCCACTGCTCCCCTCGAGGGAGAAGCAGGATCCAGCAGGCACGGCTCACTCAGCCTCCCCTGCTGCACACGCTGGTGGCCGGCCTGAGGAGCAGGTCACACACCACACACTGCCACTGGGACAGACTTGCTGCTAAGCTCAGCACAACACGATAAGAAGCTTTGGGAGAGCCTCATCTGGTGACAAGGTCGTCTCTTTGCAATCTCCGGTGGCTCCAGCGTCTGCACAACAGTTTGTTCTGTCGCCTCTGGCTGTTTCTTCTTCCTCTGAAGCAAGTCAGGGTTTCATTTCTGCCTCCAAAGCAGGGTGAGACTCCCCACCAGCAGAGATCAGCTCCACTTTCATTCTAAATAAGCACAGAGGGGTGAGAAGGAGGTGGCAGCTGAAATCAGCAGCTCTGTCATTTCACTCAAGGAAAACACTGCCTGCCTATATCCTGAGGAAGCAGGATTAGTCCTCAAGTGCTAGGAATGTTTAAAACCTGATATTAGCAACATGATTGTTATTCACATCAGCCACAGGGAGAAACAGAACAAACAAACAAACAAAGTCTGAATACCTGAGATTAGAAGGCAGCCTCTGAATTGATCACAAATCCTTCTGGTTTTAAATGGTAAAATATATTGATTATCTGACCTGTGCACTGTGGCATCAATTAATGCAGTCAGGAACAATGCAGTCAGGAACAATAAAATACATTTCATTATAGGTGAAAGGAAAACACCCAGAGAAGAAACGAATTTATTTCACCCAGAAAACTGTGGACTGAAGAACTTTGGCAGTATTCACATTCCCCAGAAGGTGGATTTTGTTTGGCAAAGGCAACGGAGCAAAGATCAGTTAATTTTTTCATGAATGCAGATCAAACATTCCTTACAAACTGCTCAGGGAGGTCTCACTCTGCATTATAGGGTCAGGCAACCTGACATCAGAATTAGAACAGGAGCTCAAGTTGGCCAAAAGCAGCCTGGGGTTAGGCTGGTCTTGTTAGGTGCTCTGGGAACTGCTGGGAACAGCAGGGGAAAGCTGGGAACAGCCATGCAGGTTAGAACCTGGCTTTTGTGCCACTTCTTAAGGATTTCTGCATCTCTTGTTCTGCCTCCTGCTCCTAAAAACCTCCTGTAGGCATTGCTGTTTTCCAGCTCAGTTGTACTGCAAAGGAGGCACAGTGTGAAACAGCAAAAGGTATTGCTGCTGAAAGGCTGAGTTTGACAGAAATAGGATTTTTTCCACCTGTACTTTTATCTTGGTAAGCTGTGCACAAAGCAAGCATGGCTTGGCTGGGACTTCACATGCATGTGGAGGGAAACAACGACTTTCCCAAGCTTTTTAATAAGGTTGAGGCCACAGGAATAACACAACCTGTATTTCAAAGAGAGACTTCAAATTCTCAGAGCCTGATATTATAATCTTCATTCATATGATTTATTATCTGTGTATCTGACCATCTGAATTCCAGCACAAGAGCTGCACGACTATACACCTATCTTGTAAGTGTAATTCATAAAACCAACTACAACTTCAATTCAGCAAAAAAAGAAAGAAACCCAAAATTGCTCAGTATCCTGAATTTTTTATTTCCTGAAGTATAAACTTGCCCTCAGCTTTTGATGGATGAAATGTTGCTCCGAGAGTCCAGTGTGAATGTTAAGAAGGATTTCTCCTGATTAAGGGGTTCTGGATGGGGTCTGAGGGATTCTTAGCAGGGATATTGGTGTGTACACAGAGCAAGGCAATCGCAGGCAGCTGCATCCCTCACCATCAAGACAGGACCAAGGACAAAGAATTGGTCAAGCAGTTTCTGCAGGCCTCTCCAAATGCCAGGCCACAGGATGTTTAAGAGATCCTGGTTGTTTCTTTTATCCCCCTTTAATTCTTGAAGATGTGCCTTAAGATTCTGATGCTTATCCTGACTTCATGGAGGGAATGAAATCCCTCCATGGGATGGGAAACATCCTCAGGGTCAAATGACGCTCCAGAAGTTGAATGTCCCTGTTCTTAGACAGTGTTTGAATCAGGAACCTTTTCCCATCCAAATTTATTGTTGTATGGATCCAGCTGCATTGCCAGGTGTGATTAACCTTAGATAGCAGGACCTGTTATCAGCTGTCTGATTACATCCAAATTTCTAGGAGAAATCCCAGGTTTACTTGAGGAGAAACAAAGAAGCAAAGTTAGCAAGCCTGAAACAAAGCAGCAGTACCTCACCACAGCTTGTTATCTCTAATACCTGCAGCCTCCTCGCTCTGGCAGATCAAGAGGAACAGCAGAGGCTAAAAGTATTAGCTGGGGATGTGTCTCTTCACAGCCCAAACCCTGTATTTGTCACAGCTGCTGAAAGCTGGAGATGGTCTCACATCCCACATTGCCATGGGGTGCATTATTCCACTCAGTCCATTTACATCCACCTCCTCTCCACTTTAATATCGTCAGCTGGGTCACGGTGCCTGTACAGATGTCTGATCAAACACAGCAGTGTCAGAGTGTTCCAACCTTTCCCCCACATCCCAAAGGCAACGTGTGCCTGTCCCAGTGCTCCAGGAGCTAATCAGGCAGCCCGCTCCCCTGCTCCAGGGCACACAGCAGCCCTCCCCAGGTGGCATGTCACATCCTATTTCTCTGTCACAATTAGAAGGAAAAACCACTGCCAGTGGCCCGAGTGATGGCAGCTCAGCTCTGCACACAGCAGGATTTCCTGCAGGCACATGCAAAATGAGAACTGAGAAGTCTTTGTAGGTGAGGTGGGTGAGCTGGGAAGCTTCCTGCCACAGGACACTGTGGAAATTTAAAATATATCCTATATTGGATTAGGATAAATCATCTTCTTGCATGGGAGGAGGAAAGGGCTCTCTCCTGGCTCCTCAAGGGTGATGTTGGATGTAGGGAGACGATCTAACTGCTCATGGCCCAAGGTTGGCTCCAGTAACCTGAGGTGGCTGTAAGAACTGGACTCTGGGATGTGTCCCATGTGTTATATTGAAGACTTTCAACACAAAGAAAGATTACTGAACCAGCAAGAAAGAGAGTAGGAAAAAATGAACAAGAACTTTAGAGCTTCGAATTTTAAACTTGTAAATTTTTAAACCTGCCATTACCCTGGGCTAATAACTGCTGCTCTGGAACTGAAGCCAGCTGAAGCCAAGACTATCATGGTAGAAGACCCAAGAGAGGTGGCAATAGCCCAGCCATGTCCTTCTCCTCTCCAGAGGACCAGAGAGGCAGAGAAGCCCAAACTGAGCAGCGTCACAGTGGCACACCCTCAGCAGGCCACGGCCACAGGATCTTCCCCTCACACACTGATCTTCCCCTCATTTTGCAGCCTGGTGAATTAATCGCTGAGGAAAACAGCCCGGTGAACATTTCAAAAATTGTTCTCATCACTGCACAAGAAGGAAAAAATTCTCAATGACTTTTACACTTTGAAATGGTTTCCCAGCAGCCCAGGGCGATCTGTAAAATTCATCAGAACTGTGTGTGAAATCTGTCGTTTTCTCTCTGATCCCTGTGAAGTCTCCAATGTTGGGGTGAGGCAGCTCCTAATCAGGGATTTTCGGCATTTTTACACCACCATCGTCTGCATTTCACATTTGTAATTCTCTGATATTAACTTGCAGAGCTGCCCAGCAAATTCTCAACACTATTTGATGGGCAGGTAGGCAGATGGGAGGATGGCAGAGGTAGACGGCAGATTCACCAAGCTCTCTGGTACATCAGAGTAGCAGCAAGGTGAACAATTTGTCCATATCTGGCTGATACAGCTGCCTTGTTTGTGTGATCAAGGCCTGTATGAAGGAAACCTGCCTGGCATCATTCCTCCCCTGGATCAAACACATCAGCCCCTATTTACCTCTAAACTGGAGTCAAGGTTCAAATTCACACCTTTAGAGCTTTGCTAATGTGATAATACTGCCATAATATCCCATAAATACCCTCCCAAAACCCTCTTTTTATGGCTACAAAGGAAAAACATAGAGACAGAAACACCCTGGAAGCTGCCAGCATTTTTGTTAGTCTGAGGAGGTGCCTTGTGCCACAAACCAGCTTACCCAAGCAGCAGCACTGAAAATCCTCCCTCATCCACTGAAATTCCCCATCTGTCTTATTGGTCTTGAGACCAAAAACAAGTAACAACTACTGAACTTGAGAAAGGCTGCTCAAACTAGTTTTGTAGTAGCATGGGGATGGCATGTGGAGGGATAGGACTATAGGAACAGAAAGAAGTTGTGCCAGGAGAGGTTTAGGTTGGATATTTGGAACAAGTTCTTCAGCCAGAGGGTGCCTGGGAATTGGAACAGCTCCCCAGGGAAGTGGTCTGGTCACCAAGGCTGGCAGAGCTAACAGTGTGTTTGGACAGTGCTCTCAGGTACATGAAGGAATTGTCCTGTGCAGGGCCAGGAGCTGGACCTTGATGATCCTTGTACCTTGCAAGCCAGAATGATATCCTGTGATTCTATGTCAGCATTCCTGACAGAAGAGGCACAGCCTGGAGCAAAGAAGAGGCAGTGCCCGAAGGGTTAAACCCCGCAGGGGAAGCACAGCTGACACTCCAGCACCTCAGCCCTGCAATCCGAGTAGCTGGCATGACTGCAGCCACATTTCCAGCCGCAGCTTCGCTAGGCACTGTGACCAAGGAGTAATTCAATGCAGCTGCCAAGGTCCATGGGTATTGATACCGAGTGATTATTCAAGGTTTCCATGCAACAGTTGCATTTCTCAAATGATATGACAAAAAAGAGAGCCTGAAGGGTGGGAGCAGTCTCCAGTTTTGGGCACTGGCTTAGGGCGCTCTCAGTTAGAAAACCTGCTTCCCCATTTGCTTAGGAATCATTTCTTCCTCTCAAATGATTACAAACTTCCCCGAGCCAATTTGACAAGTCTCATGTGATGTGATGGAGAAGAAATCAATAACAAGTTCTTTTCAGCATGTCTTTTGAAGGACATCTGCAGCAGTGTGGGTGTGCGATGTCAGGAGCTGGCGTTTGTGAGTCCTGCCCCGAGGAAGGGATGGAACACACAGCCCGAAGATATTCCAACACATGCACACACAAACCCAGCTATTTTTCTGCTGTGTTTTCAGTGATATGCTCTCCAATCCCAGCCAGGGAGGGCTAATGCATATTAAGAAGTCAGCAGTGTCAGGTGCCACCAGGCTGAGGGAGCATTTTTACACACATTTACTTAAGAAAGACTTAATTACCTTGGAAATAAGCCACTTGAACCAGCCTTCCAGAGTTCATTCTTAATATCCACCGAGTAGTTTCAAGCAGCCCTTCCAGGCTTTTTCCCCTCTCCTGGACCAAACTGGCCACTTTGACAGCTTTGATTGACAGTGCTACAAACTGTGATGTGATACACATGGACGTGACATTAACACAAAGTTAAAGCTACGTGAAGTACCAGCTGCTTTTAAAATAAAAGGTTTTGCTTTTCTGTTTGCTGTTCTAATATCAGAGTAAAGCTTCCTGTGGTCTCATGTAAAAGCTTTCCAAATTTACTCCATTTTTGAAATGAAAAATCATGCACAAGGGAAAAGGACTGATGGGGTTTCTAAATGCAAGTGTCTGCTTAAGTTTTGTTTCAGCTCTAGCTCCGAGGTGGAAAAATATAATGAAAGGATGTCTGAGGGACCTGATGGGTAGCAGAAATACACAAATTAAAATGCCCTCCCAGCTGTGTGGGGGAGTGGGCACAGGGAGCTCAATCAGAAGTGAATTCCCTATAAATATGCAGAGGAAGGATGGGGGTTGATTACTGTCCTGATCTTGTCTGTGCTTTGAAGAGCTGGACATGCAATTCAGTGCTGGAGCCTGTGGTGTGTGGTCATGGCACAGGCAGGACTCTGTGATTTAGCTGTAGGACTAAACCCCTGCTTAAAATCTGGCTTCTGGGGCCTGACCACCAGCAGGGCTGTGCTGGTCATTCATGGAGTTACTCATTTGTGTCAGTGTCAAGTTAACTGAGGAAATGCATCAGAAAACACGGGTTTCTCAGCTGAAAAGGAAGGACAAAAGTAATGTTCCTTTGTATGAGGAAAGGGAAGAGATGTTTTATTAAGTGCATATGACATTTCTGTAGGTTAATATTCATTGTAGCTGGGTAAGTTTGCTAGGCTGTGGCTGCCAAGTGCAATGAGTATCAGTAGCCCTGAGGTCTATGACTAATAAAAATAAATCTTATTCATTCAGCATAATAAATAATAGCACAAAAACAAACATGTGGAAAACTGGTGTTTCATCCTGTGGCAGAAAATATTTCATATATTATTTTTCTAATATTCGTTATGTGACATAATGTTAGTAGGAATCTTCTGTTGAGATTTACAAAGGTAAGACCCTCCCCAAAGTCACTCTGAAGTCTGTGAAGTTAAAAATTAGATGAAGTCTTGGTGGCTCAGGTGACAACCTGCAGCTCCCAGTGTGCTACTCTGAGCATGTAACACACAGAAGTACCAAAAAACCCTGCAGGAGAAAGGTGTTACCACAGCCCCATCAATTAACCAGTGCTAGAAGGGCTGGGTTTGGGGTTGCATTGTTATTCACAGAGTTACAGACACAGCCCTGTGTTACATTCACAGTTGTAAGTTACTCACACAGTTACATAAGTCACGCACAGTGACAGCACACAACTCCAGAGCTGACATTCATCATGCAAACAGGCCCATTCCTCGCTCCTCGCTCCTCAGATTTATTAAGTAGATTTATCTAAGAAGGGAGCTGCGTTTCTTCTTGTTCCCCCTCAATTTAAGTGTTGTGACATCCTGATATAGTGGCTCATCTCAGGTGTGTTGGGAGGGAAAAAGGCAATAAAAATCCACAGTTTCTTGGTCCACGACAAGTGCTGCTACTACTGAGTGTTGTGATTCAGCCCACATAGGCATCAGTAAACAAATCAAAACAGGGTTTTGTGGTATCTCTTTTGCCTTTAATATTTGAAGCTCAGGCTGTCAGCTATTCTGGAAGAGAATTTTTCAGGGATTTTTTTTGTGTGATTTAAACTGAGTGGTAATGCCACTTCATTTATGTCAGGGACTGCAATATTTAATAACCAAAATCTAGTCTTATTAATAGATTAGAGGGGGTTTAGTAAATCTGTAAAACAGGAAAAAAAAGTGAAAATGAACACTCTTTGATTTAAATCCTATTCCAGAGATATTTTTTCCCCCTAAGAAGTTTCAAAACCATCATACAAAATCATTAACTTAAAAGCAAAATTGCACGCTAGGTAGTTTATCTTAGTAAGCTTCCACTTGCTATTAGTCTTCCTCACTGCAATTATGGCGAACTTATTCATGAAATCTCTGTAGAATTTGGCTCTAGCTCTGTAGAATTCTGTGCTCTCAAATCAGACTGACCTTTACATGTTTGCATATTGTCCCCTTGAAGCCAAGCAAAATGATTTCTATCTGGAAAATCTCAACATGGAAAACAGCTCAAGGATACTGTGCCTGCCTTGTATTATTTTATGCAGTAATTTGTTCCTTATCATCATGTTTCATATGTTCTTGACATTGGGCATAACAATTATAACAATGGCAATTGTGCTAAAAATATTTATCCTTTCATTTCAAGCTAGAAACAGTTCATAAGCAGATAAAGGTAACAAGTAGGGAAGGCAGCGCTGGTTGCCTTTGCAAATGTTTCTTCTTGGCACTATCTATTATTTCAGAATAGACATTTGCCACACATTGCAGGGTTGGGGACAGAGCTATGCACCCATCCCAAATTCCAGGAACGGTGCAAACGGGACTTGCCAGGGAATGGCACGCATTTATTTGCTTGCTGAGGAAGACAAATGTTTGTGGCATCCCTTCATTCCTACTGCACACCAGACAGCCCCATCCTGCAGCCCTCACATAGGTGAGTCTTTGCTGCTCACTGTGTGTCTGGGGTTGGGGATGACTCCTGGCTCACACATTCACCCAGAACTGCTGCAGACAACACCAACACCAATTACTGGATTATCTACCAATTATATGGAAAAACAAAGATTAATATGCTCATTAGACCCTGTAACACAGCATTTGTGTAATGGGAACCTCATTGCCTGTTGGTTCACGTTTACCAGAAAATGATGGTGCTTATGAGAAGAGATTACTTTCTTCTTAACTGGAAAAGCAAATTATTTAAGCCGAGTTTGCTTTATATTTCATACCCCTTCCTCTGTTGGCCTTACACACGCACACTTAAGGGCCCATTATCTTCTCATTGATGTGAGGGCATTATGTGTGTAGCCACCATTAATGGTAATGAAAATGGCTCCCGTTAATCTCCCGTGCGCTGATAGTCAGATAATAGCCTACTTATTAAGTACGGAGGCCAGACTAGGAGTTGCACTGAAATGAGCAGCGTATTGTCTCCCTGGGATTCAGATGTAAACACTAAATCATTGCCATGTGCCTACTGCTGATGATTAAAAAGAAGTTAGTGATAGCATAAATGTGCTCGCCTGGCCTGTGCTTCCGAGCACCACAAAGCAACCGTGGGTGCTCTTTCCATCGGATCCACCCTTGCCTTTGGGAGGATCTCTGGAGACCAAGTCCTGAGTTGGAAGGGACACACAAAGATCATCGAGTCCAACTCCTGGCCTTGCACAGGAAACCCCAAAATCCCATCCTGTGCATCCCAGAGAGCGTTGTCCAAATGCTCCTTGAGCTCTGGCAGCCTTGGGGCCGTGCCCATTGCCTGGGGAGCCTGTTCCATTGCCTGACCACCCTCTGGGGGAAGAAACTTTTCTGAATGTCCAGCCTAAACCTCCCCTGACCCAGTTTCAGCCATTCCCTTGTGTCCTATCCCTGGTCCTCAGAGAGCAGAGATGGGTCCTGCTACTCCACATCCTCTCATGAGGAAGCTGCAGACCTTGATGATGCCTTCCCTCAGTCTCTTCTTCAAGCTGAACAACACAAGGACCCTCAGCCGCTCCTCTAATAGCTTTCCCTAAACCCTTCCTCATCCTTGTGGCATCCTTTGGATGCCCCGTAGAAGCTTTAGGTTCTCCATAATTTTATTGTGGTACCCCAAACCATCCCATGGTTTGGGGTACCACAATAAAATTATGGAGAACCTAAAGGTGTGAGCACAGGTGTGAGCACAGCAGTGCAGGCAGAACTGGACGTGAAACTGGGGGAGGCCTGGGGGTCCAACCTGCCCCTCAATCAGCTATTCCCAGCCTGGGAGCAACACGGGGCATCAGCTGCTAACCCCACTTCGCTCACATCAATAAGTGCCGGAGGAAAAACCACATAATTCCATATAATTCACCCCCACGGCCAAGCTCCCCTCAGGGATAAACCCCGAGGGTCGTTTCTGCAGCCTGGAACCGCAGCGAGAGCAGCGCGCGCGAGGTTCGCTTCAAAGCTTTATTTCAGCTTTGCCCGCATGAAACAAATCCCTCGCACTTCTCGCTGGAGCAGACGGAGTTGGACAGAATTTTTGGATGTTTTCAGTCCCCTCGGCCGGCCCGGCCCTCAGCGGGTTAAGCCGCGCGCCCACAATGC
>JAHLSL010000072.1:1899914-2139030 GCA_025920805.1 Petroica traversi | reverse complement strand
TGTCACACAGGACGGTCCCGAGGGCGGGCGAGGTGCGGGTGCCAGGCTGGCGTGGCGGGCAGGAGGCATCACCCCGCCCGCTATTTCAGCTGTTTCTGCCTTGTTTTCTTGCCTAGAAAGTGGAGGCCGGAGGGCTCGGCGGAACCCGGCCATGTTCTGAGGCAGGCTCCAGGACGCCGCTGGGATCCGGGTACCGCAGGTGTGCCTGAAGGAATCGCCCTTCTCTCGGCCCTGCGAGGCGCTGGGTGAGGCGGGTGAGTGAGAAACTGCGCCGCTTTAGGGGCATGCACCGGTCTGTGATGTGTTTGTGAGGGAGAGCCGTGCCAGCTCCATGGAGATGGGCGCAGTGTGTGGCCCAGGGGTTTCTCCAGCCACTGTGGCCTTTTTGCACTGATGGGATTCATAGGGAGCCTTCAGGACCGTGAAGTCACCAGGCCACGTCACCCGCTGACTCCTCATGTACTGAATTGCAGGTTGGCTCTGAATTTGCTGCTGCATCAGAGGAGCAAAGTCCTGTCTGTCATGGATTGTTTCCACTTCTGCTCCACTTCTGCCTTTTTTGCTTGTGTTTAGCAAACTAAAGATTTCATTACCAGGAAACTCTTGTGGTGCATTTGTAGTTTTTGCTCTGGGAGCAGATTGTTTGGGAAATAAGCGTGTGAGATTGGTCTGTGAGAAGCTGTCTATTTCCACTTTGGAACCTTCAGTCAAAAATACTTATATTCTTCAATGGAAACTTACTCTGAAACAAAATGTATTCTTTGCTGCTTATGTTTATTTATATTATATCAAAACAATGTATATTTCTTTAAGGTGGCTTCTTTCTTCAGTATTTAGTCAGGAAACTTAAACAGCCCAGTGGTTTTATGTCCAGTCAGCTACCAGGGCTCATCTTTTTGGTGGTAATCAGTGATAATTTGAACAGTTAAAACTTTTTGGGAAAATCATTAAAACTAAACTAGGCACCTTTAAAGACATTACCTGTTAGACAGTTTAGAACATGGCATTTTTTCCTTGTGCTTTATATCTAAATGCTTTGGTGGAGGAGGACAAGGTGAAAAGCTGGTGGCTTTGGTATCTCCTCCTTTTCTTGGATGTCATAGTGTGGATGAAGCTCTGCCTTCCCACCAGGCAGACATGGTGGTTTGGGCAGGGAACTTGGTGCCTGTGGAGTGGGTGTGTGTTCAGATTGCAGCTGGCCAAAGTCTTTCAGTTTTTATTTTTTTAAAAAAAGAGGTAGTTATGGCAGAACCAAAAGCAGTTTCTTCCTCTCTCCCCTTGGAGGTAGAGATCTGAAACTCATGTATAAATACAAGAGGGGCTGGATATTGGCTGTTGGAAGGTTGGATGTAACTTTCTGCTTTGTAGACAGTTCCTGGCACCTGCAGAGCTGTTGTGGAAGAGGCTTTCCTGTTCAACTCCAACAGTGTCTATCTGCCATTGAGGCTGTAAGGCCTTGGCATGTAGTCTGCCTTTATTGGTTATTCTGATTGAAAACCTGTGAAAAAGGTGGAAAATGGTGAAGGGTAGTGGTAGGAGGATTGAATGTCCAGCCAAGAAGAGGAGCCTTGGAAGTTGTCAGAAATATACAGGAAGATGCTGGGGGAGTTCATTCCTGAGGAAGAGGCACCAGCATGCAAAGAGAAAGCAGCAATAATGGCAGAGAGCAGGCCCAGAGGGTGCACTGTTGTCTGGCTGGCTGTTCCTGCTGAGTTATTTACTTAATTCCTGTACTGCAGAGGAAGAGTTCTCCCTTATCTCACCAGGGGCAAGCAGAGCAATCGAAGACATGGACTGGGAGTCATGTGAATGTGTTTATGGTTGTTATTTATGACAAGCAAGTGCATGTAGTGCAATCTCCCTCCCTGTTCACAAGCACATGAGTAAGTTATGGGAGGTTAAATGTTATTGCAATGCTATTGGACAAGGTTTGTTTCATTACATGAGGGGTTGCTTGCCCCACTTTTATTCTCCTGTTCTGAAAGTTACACAATTCTTATTAGATTATTGATAAAAATAACTGTGCACAGTTTTATTCTGATGGGGGATGACAGGAAGATTTTATTTGCCACTACTTGGAATCACCTTTTGAGTCTAAAACACTTTTATCACAATTACCTGTTTTTGCCTAATACAAAGTAATTAGGGCTGAAAAGGTAGCACATTCTAAACATCAGTTTAGAAAACACTGCCCCTTAAACTCCACAGAATTAAGCATTTGTCAACAAGATATTCACAGGGAAATAAGTGCTTTAGAATTCTGCTGCAAACACAGTGGCAACACGTAGGTACAACATGGAGCATTTTCTTTTCTGAGTCATGTTATATTAGCTGGTGATGCACAGAAATATTTATTGTACTGCTCGGCTTTAGAGATTTTTAAGTTGATATCAGTCATACAAATGCAATGTTTTCTTAGCTGTAGCATCTTGCCTTTTTAAACACCCTTCCTTTATTTGTTAAAGATATACTCTCCTGCCATCCCCTAGGGCTGTGGCAGTTGTATGTAACAATAATTTACCTTCTAAAATGATTGTGAGATTGTTAATTCTATTGAGGTTCTAAGGACTTTTGATTAATTAGTCAAATAGCACAGTGAACCAGTGTCAGAGAGTTGCATAAAGATATTTTTGCCTCTCACATCAGTGTTTGGTGAAAATATCAACCTGCTGTTTTATGTTTTGCATCTTGTCTGGGCAGTAAGCTTGACATTTAGTAGCTGGTGCTGTTTCCAGTCAGCTTGGGGACTTCAGTTTTTTATTACATCTTAGAAGTTTTTTTCTGGAGTAGTAATGATAAGATGGAGAGGAGGTAAAAAGGGAGAACAGATGTTATTTATTTAAAGTTAATTTAAACATGATGCTATTAGTTGGTAATAGGAATTTATATTTTTATCTAAATTGCAGCTCCCTACACTATAGTTATTCTAATCATGAATGCTTTGTGTACTTTGGGTTCTTCCAGGCTGTGAATCACATTTTTTGTCTTAATGTGAATTTTATCTATAGCTTGACACTGCTCCCTGCTGTTTTCTGCGTCATAAAAATTAGAGCGAGATGATGTGGTCTGCCAGTGAGATGTGCCATTGAATTAGAATTCTATTTTGTGTAAAAGATCCCAATAATTGCCTTAATTTCTTAGAATTCAGTTGCCAAGCAAACCAAGTATTTCTGGAAAATTGTAAGTCCTTGTCTCTTCTAGTAAGGGCATCTTTTAGCAATGTGTTCTGCACTCTGAAGTGTGAGAGGTTCTGCTATTTTTTGTGTAGGTCTGATGAGTTATGTTCATGTGATCCCATGAAATCATGGGTGGTATGAAGTGTTTTCAGGAGGGGTAGTAGATGGGTCTGGGAGCAGCATCCAGTAGAATCTGTTTGATACAACTTGGGAGATAAAAGAATTCCCATGTTTATCATCCCCCGCCCACTTTTCAGCCATGACTGAATTACACCTTTCCACTGATGGAGTTAAAAAAACTAAATCCCCCCAAAAGTGCAAAGTAAATGGAAAAATAAGATTGTGGGTTTTCTGGTGGTTTGATTTGTCTGTTTTTCCTCTGCAGCTGGTTGTGAGTCAGTGCTTTAGATTCCAGGCTCTTTGTCACAGAGCTGTGCTTGTGAGGCACTGAGCGTCCTACCAAAATCAAATCTGTGATTATGACTTCGATTTTTTCTTTTTCTCCCTTTGCAGAATCATGGCAAGTCCAAGGACAAGGAAGGTCCTCAAGGAAGTGAGAGCACAAGATGAGAACAATGTGAGAAAATTATGATCTTTAAATCAGTTTTGTAGAATTGAATTTGCTTTTTACCTACTCCAGATGAACCCTGGGGTCTGTTACAGCTGCTGTTGTCTTTGTGGTAGGGCTCACTAATGCTAACATAGAAATTTGGATATCTCATGTATGCATTGCAATACATTGCTGCATATTTGGCACAAGTATTTCAGAAGTTCTAATAATGCTGGAATCCCTGGGGTCTTTTCAACAAGTGACAGCTGGTGCACAACTTAAATTAAAATGGTCCATTTCAAGTAGCTTGATAATACCAAAGCTTAAACGTGATAGTCCACGGAAAGCTTCAGTTTTATTTATATCAATACATTAAATCTTGAGGGGTGAATCCGATCATAAAACTGAAGTTGTTGCACTGTATGAGCAATAAAGCTATTTCTAAAGAAAAAACTTTGTTTGGATCTGCTACCATTTACTGCCTAACTGTAGTGTGACTGAAAAAAATGTTCCAAACTTTAAATGTTGCATCTTTCTTTTGCCAAGGAAACCTCAAGAATTTGGTTTGGTTGCTTTCTCCTCCTTCAAGGCAATCTGAAAATAAAATCAAAATGAATTCTTCGTTCAGTAATTGCCATTTGCTCATCTATATTTCCTCATTGGTTTTTGGTAGTTCGTGCAGTAATTTTTATAATACAAGCAGCATAAATAAAAATTTGAAGAAAGTTTATGCTGTCAGGGAAGGTGTTTCCAAGCACTAAGAACCTTCCATCTGAAATTATTTTCTGTGTGTGACGTTTCACAAGTTGCCTTTTTGAGCTGTACTGTTTAAACTTCCCATGGACAGTGATGGCAGATTGCAGAGATAATTATTTTTCTCTCACAGGTCTGTTTTGAATGTGGTGCATTTAACCCCCAGTGGGTGAGTGTGACCTATGGAATTTGGATCTGTCTTGAGTGCTCAGGAAAACACCGAGGCTTGGGAGTTCACCTCAGGTCAGCCTTTCCAACAGACCATGGACTGAGTTGCATTACCTCAGGGATCATTGTGGCTGTGAACAGCATGTGTTGGTTTGGAATGTATAGAATGTCTCAAATCCAACATTTCACTGGCAGTTGTGGTTCAAGTTCCTCTCCAAAGTAGGCTTTGCTCTCTGTGCCTTGTCTGTACCTAGCTGGGTATAAAGCTAGTGTACAAAACAGCTTTATTCTGCTCAGGAGGTTTCTTTTTTCATTGTAATATAAATGAGAGTTTTAGTTGTTTTCCAGGGCCATGCTCAGCTGAGATGGGAGTCTGTGGAATAAGAGCTGTTATGGGTTCTGGAGGCTCACTGTGTGTGTTTATAGTAGGGGCAAAGCAGGAAACAGTTACACAAATGAGGAAAGGAGAGAAAGTCCAGGAGGGAAATCACCATAGCAAGGAGGCCATTCAGAAGTGCATTCTTTGCTTTTTGAGTGGTAATTCGAAGCTCATTAGTGAGTAGAAATTGCAAGGAAAAGAGCATTTAGAACTATTCAGTAGTTTGCATGGAAGAAAAGATGACATTTCCAAGATGAGGACATAGAATCATAGAATTGCTGAGGTTGGAAAAGATGTCTTAAGATCATAGAGTCCAACCATCAGAAGAAAAAGATAACTACAGAGGGAAGTAAGGGAAAAGGGGTTAGATTAATTTCTTTTCTTCTTGAAGGAAGCTGCTTTTTCAGTCACTTGCCTTCTGTTGACTGTCTCCTTTAAATACCAATAAATGACATGATTTTGGCTTATTTCAGTGAGGATCTGCCCACCTTCTTATGATGATCTGTCTTTCTTTACTTGGGGAGTGTTCTCTAATGTGTTTATACTCTCAGCTTTTGAGATAGATTGTAATAAGCTTTTTTTATTGCTGTTGATACTGCAGGAAATCATAACCAGCTGTGATCTAAATTTTTTGTTTTAAACCTGCTTTTCAGTTTTGTGCGTTCTGTAACCATGGACAAGTGGAAGGATATTGAGCTGGAGAAAATGAAGGCTGGAGGTAACAGCAAATTCCGACAGTTCTTGGAGTCTCAAGATGATTATGATCCATGCTGGACAATGCAAGAGAAATACAACAGCAAAGCTGCAGCTCTGTTTAGAGACCAGGTAAGCTCAGTTTTAGGTGTATCCTCACTCCTATGATCTGAAAATATCAAAGTGATTTGTAAGCACTTGGTTTTGAAAGGAGGGAAAGTTGCAACCTTTTGAACCTCTGCAATGGTTCCTGAAAAGGTGAATATGAGAGAGTGAAATCCTGGAAGAGTTAATGTAAACCTGAATGAGTTCATGGCTCAAGTATTGGGCAGAAGAGGAAAGGAATGTTGTCTTGCCAGGGAGTTAAGGTGGGGTTAGAAGAGAGTGTCTTGTGCAGGAGCTTTTCTGCATGAGCTTCCTTATTTTGGGTAATTCTCTCTAATGTAGCCTAAGGGTATCCCAAGGCTCTGGTACCTCAGAGTAGGCAGTCCAGGACACCCTCTTGGGGCCCTACAGGTCTTAGAGTGCTTCTTCCCAAGCCTTGTAAGAGTTTCTATTGAAGTACTAATTTCTTCATTTAGCTGAGGTAGCTCAGATTTTCAATGCAGTTTGTTGCAGCTGTTTAGTCAGTAAAGCTGTCTCAGTCCTCAGTCCACTGCAGTTCACTGCTTCAGCAATACAGTTTTATCTGAAGTGAATTTTGATAAATCTTTAGTGTATTTGTAATATACAGCAATAATGTCATTCTGTTCCTCCATTACTCTGTGATATCTCTTCATTAATCCAGTCTTTCCTCTTCAAACCAGACATGCATCTTAGAGGAAATTGTCTGATTTTCTGTTTCAGTTACTTGAAATAAAACCAGTGTTCAATTCAGCATCACAGCTTTAGAGTTAGAAAAAAGAAATTGGTTTCTTGTGAAAACCGATTAATTGATGGAACTGTCAGCAAATTGCAAAAACAGCTTATCCCCATGGTACAGAACCAGTTTATAACTTGTATGAAATCTCTGACCTAGCATTCTTGACTATTCTGCCTCCTGTAGGTAGCCACAGTAGCTGAAGGCAAGGAGTGGTCCATTGAAACTTCTTCTGCCAGGAACTGGACCCCACCTCAGCCGAAAATGTCTCTGTCTTCTGCTCACCGGTACGTGCCCTGCTTATCTCATGTGGGTACAGCTACAGCATCAGATACAGACACAGTGACAAAACCTGATGGTTTCATGTCTGCTGGCTTTACTCTGTTGGTGCTGGTGTCTGAACAAGCTGAAGTTACGGAGTATGAGGTAACAGGATTTTGTAATAATTTCCACCCAGTGCACGTGAAGCTTAAAGCATGGCAGAGACAAGGGAGCAAGAGCAGGGGACAAGCCATGCTCGTGTTATCCTGACTTGTAATGCACCTGAAACATTTGTGTCACTCACAGGTAGTGTGTGACATCCTCACCTTACTGTGCTGCTGTGCCAGTTTGGGATTGGGTGCCAGGGAAGAAGAAACAGGCCTGTTCCTTCTGCTGCTAATTACCAGGGGAGCACCAAAGCTCTGTACCACAGCAGTTCTGTTGTTCTGCTTTTGCATGTATTGTTTGTTACTCTGTCCACTAAAAAATCAAGTTAATTGCAAAAGCAGCTGTAAATCAAAGGAAAAAAAGCTTCATGCCTTTTAGTGGTTGCATTAGAGTTCCCTACTTGATAGATGAAATAAATAATCAACTTTTAACCTGTATTATGGTGACATACATCAAGCTACACTGCTGAGCTAGTGGGTTTTGCTTTATGTGGCTTTGATCCTTGAGTGTTTTATTTCAGTTCTGCTGGACAATCTCAGACTGCAACTGCCTCTTCTGACAAGGCTTTTGAAGACTGGTTAAATGATGATGTCAGCTCCTACCAAGGGTAATGCAATGTTCACTGACTTTCTGAGTGCCCCTCTCTCTAGCATAACAAAACATTTGAAGCATTGAAGAAAATGTTTGTAACTACAAATATTATTGTGGTTGGTTCCAAACCAGGGAGTTTTGATTGTATTTTGTGATTTGAGTTAAGCAGAGGCATTTGTAAAGCTTCTTTCATTCCTTTTCTCATTTTCATGTATCACTTTATTAGGATTTACTCAGCTTTCTGATGTCAGTGCTCTGTTAAACCTGGAGACTCATTAAGACTACATTAGCTTGCACAGAGGAATTTGTATTGTGCAAGGATTCCTCAGTGGATCCTTGATGTTTTTATGAAGTGAGTAGTTTTGTGGTTTTGGGTGCTGGGTGCTACAGGACTTTCTTTTCCAGATGCAAGAACAATTGTCATTCTTCCGTGCTTTTCAGTTCTTGTTCCATGTTTTAATGGCTGCCTGCTGATACAGGTACTGTTTGTTCCTTTTCCTGTGGCAGTGGCCAGGAGAATCGCTATGTGGGCTTTGGGAACACAGTAAATCCTCCAAAAAAAGAGGATGACTTCCTGAATAATGCCATGTCCTCCTTGTACTCGGTAAGGAATTGCTCAGAGCTTTCTGAGTTACCATTTCGTTCTGTTTTATCCCCTGTTATGGGAGAATATGAATGGAGAAGAGGAACTGAAGACTGCAGGTGGATATGGAGAGCATTGGTTGTATTCTCAGAGAGTGAAGAAGATACTGGTGGACTTTAAAAGGCAAAATGGAGAAACTTGAGCACAACTTCAGAATTATGTCTGGTATCAGTTCATAGAAATAAGTGAGGATTTAGCAGTGGACTAAGAAATAATAAACAACAGGGTTGAAGGAAAAAAATTCAATTACCTGTAGGGAATAGCTCTAAATCTATTAACCATATTAGGGATGTTCAGAGGAAAACAACTGAAATGTGTGTGTATGTGGGTGCCAGAAGCCCTGAGCAGTGATGAAAACATTTGAAATACTTGTGACAGTGTGTGAAGAGATAACAGCATATGGCTGAACAGTTGTCATGATGGAAGTAGAGATAGTGAAAGATGCATTGTTGAAATGAAATGGGAATAAAGTCAGAGGCAGTCAGGGCCATATTGGTGCTTTGATAGGCTGCAGAGTCACAGTGTTGAACAATATTTTGGATTTGGAGTCACTTGGAAATACAGTAAGGTTTTCTACAAGGTTAGTGGCCAACAGCCATCTGTAGAGCCCACTGGCCTAAATACCCACACCAGGTTCCACTGTTTATTTAAAAATAAATCAGTAATTTCACCAGAGAAAGGGAATGCCCGAACCTTTGAGCAGGTTGATTGTGTATTCCAGGTGATCCCACAGGTATTGATCAGGTAAATATTTTCTAGATATTTCACAGTTTTTAGGCCAAACAGTTCAGGTTAGAAAGCACATCAGCAGATGAGCTAAGACAGCCAAGGAGAGAGGACACTGTTCTTGTTCCTGTGAACCATTCTTTGAGTCCAGGATCTCCCTGTGTGTCCTGGCTGGAATGCCCTCGTGTGAGCACAGACACACATTGCAGTGTGCTCTGAAGTCCTGTCTTTCTGGGAGGCTGAGTTCCTTGCATGAGTGTTCATCCTGGCAATGAAAACAATTTGCCTTCCAGTGCATGGGATGATTTTTCCCCACACTTGTAGCTATTTTTAGCAGAGTAACATCTGAAACACTGTGGCTTGTTCAAATTGACTCAAATATTGGAAGTTTATCCCTGTATTCCAGCTAAATGAGAGGCTCTAATTGTTCTCTCAGTTGCAGGTAGTTCTTATGACTACAGGATAAGCTGTAATAGAGAATTTTGACTTAACCAAGTTTTCATTAAAACAGATGAGCTTATTTGCTGTTATTGTCCTCATGTAGCTACAACTTTCTTGCTTTCTTTAAAGGGATGGAGCAGTTTTACAACTGGAGCGAGCAAAATTGCCTCAGCAGCTAAAGAGGGTGTAAGTAAATAAAATGTGGTTTAGTTAATTCTTGTAAACTCTGGAGATTCTGATAGTGCTCTAATAGTGGTGAATCCTTAAAAATATTGCCAGGACAAGCTAAATTTTGCTCTCCTGTCTTTGCTTAGGGTTCATAAAATAGTTACATATTGAATGGAGATCTCTTAAATAATTTCTCGTGTTTCTGGATGGACATTTTTGTAAATTTGCCCACTGGATTTAAGCTTCAAGAAAGAACTCAAGAAAAACTTCTGTTATACAGCAGAAATTTCAGAATTTCAGTCTGTGCCAAGCAAGGCTAAATTGCATTCTTCAGCAGGAATTTGCTACCAGACTAAAAACTGATGATGGGTTTATATTTTTCCTTGCTTTGTCTTGTGTCTTAACTACAGCCTTTTTGCAGATTAAATAAAAAGCTTGTTGGGCCAAGGTGGGATGGTTTGGGAATACCTAAGGCATGGTCTACATGTTCTGCAAATTTGGACATGTGAGTGACAGTGATTCAATTAACTGTCATCTGAAACCAGAGAAAATAAGAGTTTCTTACATTTTGCATAGATAGTCATGGGAAGAGACTGAATATTTTTGTGAATACAATGCATTGCAACTTTTTTCAGTTTTGAGCATAACAATTACCTTGTATTTTGGGTGACATTATAAGAGACCAAATTATTGACACTCACCTACATTGGCCCACCAAGGTCTAGTCTATGTTGCAACCCCTTTCTTCCCACTGCTGCCAGTTGGGAAAGACTGACTCTTCCCCAAAGCAGTGGAATTCCAGAGGAGGTGATATGGGTCTTCTCTTTTCACTGTAAAATTCTGCCTAACTCCATCACCTTGGAGAGGGTCATGCGTTTCCAAATGTTTGTCTTTAAAAGTGAAAGGGTTTATTCCTGGGACACTTGAATGTATTTGCTTCTCTTCACAGGCTACCAGATTTGGATCTCAAGCAAGTCAAAAGGTGATTATACATTTAGCTGTTACTCACTGTAATTGTCTTTAAATGCCGTGTGTTTGCCTGCACCATTGACTTGGATTTGATCAACAACAGACCAGGGTGCTTTTCCTTCATAGTGCACAGTAGTGTTTAGTTCTAGCTTTTAATTCCATGGGAACTGCAATCAATTGCAGTGATCAAATTAAGCAAGAGATAACCAGGGATACTCTGCTGTTTGTTCCTGTTGGATGTATTGGAGAGGCTGCAGAGCTTGCAAACTTAACATATCCCTGTTTTACTTCTGTGAATCTTAAATATGGTGTAGCTTGAAGGAGTTTCCTTGGTAGTACAATTCAATGCAAGCCATCTCCCCATGGCAAAAGCCTAATAAGATTTACAAATGTGAAGTGCTCAATATTATTAGTAAATGAACTTGTTAGTGTGTATTTTAAGAAGTAGCAATGACAAAAGCATATAATTTATCAAAAATTATATGGGGTTAGAACAGAGACAGTCAGACCTGAATTACACAGAGCTCTGACATAAGCAAGATCTGTTTGCAAGAAAAAGTTCTAAATTCAAATGTAAAAATGTATAAAAGAATGGGATTTTTAATTTGCCTAGTTCTGAGTGAGATAAGCCTTACTTTTATTTATAGATGGTTCAGGAATTTTAGTTTAACTGTAACTCTTGTGGATGTGCAGCATTAGCCTGGTTTGCTTCCTGGTAGGCGTAGAAAGTATTGCTCAAAACCAGTGTGCAGCTGCAGGTGTTGGTGTTCAGACAGGTCTGTGCACTGGGATATTAATCCTTCAAATGGCCAAACTTGGGCATGTTTGCAACAAAAATGTCTTGTTAAAGCACCCAAACTTCCTACTTCAAAGCTTTAAAGTGTTTACTGCTTGGCTTAAGAAAAACTTAAGTTTTCTACAGGTCTTCCTTTTCACTCCCTCTGGCAGTTTTCTTTTTAGAAGCTGTTCTTTCTCTAGTGTTATTAACAAATATAATATTAAGTTTAAAAGCTCATCACATCTACTGAAATGACCACAGGGATGTGGTGCTCTAGAGTCTAAGCTGTGTTACTGAAGGTTAAATTTTGTTCCTGAAACTTCTGACCCTTTGCAGAACTGATTTAACACATTTTTGATGCACTGCTTTGGTTAAAACTGTATTTGGGGCCCAGTGACCAAACACATTTCACTGTCTGTCTTGTCAGTAGATGTTAAAAGTTGGAAAAGGTTCATGCTACTTAATTTGCCTGAAAAAATGCTGCCAATTTTTTGCTAAAAGCTGCTTCTACCTTCCTTGCTCTTTTCTCTTTTGCTCTCTGGGTAAAGTTTTGGGGCTACAAGCAGCAACCAGAGCCGGTAACACCCTCACATCTGTTCTTGTGCATGGACTCCTTGTCTGTTGGTGCTGAATATGTGCATTTGCTCCTGAGCTGTCTTTTCTTTTTCTGCCTTACGTCAAACCTGTTTAGAATAATGTTGTGTGTTTTGTATGGTAACATTTCTTCAAACTTACTTAAAATTTGTTAAGTTGGATAGAGATACCCAAGCTGTGCACCGTCTGAAATTTGACTGTGCTGCTCTTCTCCTCACTCTGATGATTTCAGGATTTCTGTTTGCATGTCTGCCCCAGGAATGTGCCAAGAGCTGGGTGTTGTTGGAAGGCACACGCTTGAATGGGGTGTTTGTAATGGTGGTTAGAGTGCTGTCCTAAATTCAGCAGTAGGAAGGAAAGATAAAAGGATTCAGATGAAAATACAACTGTACCCAAATCTTTCCATTCCACAGTTACAAAATTCTGTGGTTGAGTAAAAGGGATCAGATAAGAATTCTTCCTAATTCTTGCAGTGACTCCGCTTAGGACACCTGAATGTTAGTCTGGGTGTATTACACTCTTTATAATAAAAACATAAACAGTTTGCTGAGTTCAGTAGACTCCAAAGGGTTTTTCAAAGGTGAGAACACCCCTTTCTTTTTTTCTTAAATACTTCGTAGCCTCACTTCCAAAGAACACAAGCCTTATGTGATTTGCATTCATGTTTCTCACTAGGTGGAAGTGGGATTTCCTTTTGGCTTTGCTTCTCAAAGAACTTTTATCCTGTAAGGAGTAAAAGTGCTGGAGATAATGACTGGGAAAGGGGAGATCCTGGGAATGCTGTGGCTAAGGGAAAGGCTTCTTAAACACCTGGGAGTCTGTGGAGGAAAGATGTTTAAGGTGCTCCATTCCCAGGAAGACCATGAGTGAAGGTTCACACCCTGACCAGTGGGAGTGATAAAATATGATCCCTTAGGAAATGAAACTTAAGTGCCTCTGCTGATGTTGAGGAATAATTGCCTGGCATATTGGCCCTTTTGGATTAACCAGGCTAATTCAGGATGAACTCAGTATGATATGGCAATTCTGAAGAAAGCTTAAATCTGTCAAAGACTTACTAGGGTAGTAGAGCAAAGATTGATTTCAGACTCTTCTAAACGTGCTTTCCTTGTCAGCATTGCCTTAGCAAAGTAATTTTATGACTTAGACTGTGGGCTTACATTTTTGTAAACTTTCTGTCAAGTACAGTATCTTTGTGCATCTTGTTCTGGATTGCAACACATTTCTGAAGTTCATTGTTTTTTCTCCTTGCAAACCTGGAGCTTTAAAAAAAATAGCAAAAATCTTCTTTGCTTTGCCTCTTGTGTGCTGTTCAGAAGCACTTGGGCTCTTACTGACAGATGATAATTGGAGCACTACAAGACACGAATTGGGGGAAAATCAGCCCAAAAGATCTAATTCTACAAGTAATTTAATTAGCAAGGAAAAGTAAGGGGGGATGAGATCAATTCTTCCAAATATTCAGCTGCAGGCATTAGCAAGGGGCCCATCCTTGAAGCTGTTGCTGATTGTACCATTGCTTCTGCTTCCAGTGCAAGGTCAGACTTTGCTTGGGCTCTGGGCATCTACAGCCATGTGTATCTGATTTTAATTTACTGTCTTTTAATGTCTCCTGCAGCACTTTGCTGTGTGTGCTTTTCAGCTCATTCTGCTTGTATGAATCAAAGCTAAAGGCTTGATGTGTTCTTGGAGATACTGCTGAGAAATGAGCCTGCAGGAGGAGTTTGCTGTGGGTTTTTATTGGGGTTTTTTAAAAGAAAGTATAACTGACTTTGTTTTGTTTTGCTTTTAAATAGGCATCAGAGTTAGGTCAGACATTAAATGAAAATGTTCTCAAACCTGCACAGGAAAAGGTAACTTTGGAACTAGTGAATGACTTGCAGAAAAATGGTTGTACTCACTCAGGGAATGGTTGATTCTTCCTGCCACAGCTGCCCAGGTTCTCAGGGGGTCTTTCTGTAAAGGGGAAACATCAAGCAACTCAAAGTTAGGATTTTATCAGAGAAATGTTAATGAGGGCAAACTCCCTCCACCAACCTTTCCCATGTCCACCAGAGCCTGTCACATTCTTCCTTGTTAGGTACCATTTTATAGATTTCATGCTTTCAGTAATGTAAGATGGAGCAAGGGGAAAATGCACCCTAAATGGATATAAAATCAGTTGTTAAAAAAAAAATATATACTTACATAAGTAGTTATATCTCAGAGTGTTAAGTTCTCAATGTTTTTGTACCTGCCAGTTTTATTTTCATTCATCAAACATCTATGAGCCCTTTGAAAAGAATGGTTTAATCATACTGCAAACTAATGTCTCTCTCATTACCATTATTAATTCACCATTCTTTACATGGCATTTCAAACCACAGGAGAAGACTCTTAATTGGTTTTCTACTCCCTAGAATTATCCACAGCTTATTTCAGAGGGCTTAGATGCATTATTTTCAGGGTTATTTTTAGGGTGCATTTCCTTGAGCTGATTTTTATTTTGTAGCACAATTTAATGAGGAATTATGCATTCTGTGTTAAAAAACAGAGATCCATGTCCCTTAGGATGTGTTGTGCTGTTAGTTCTGAATAAATGTTACTTTCTCAAATAAGTATTCTCTATATGGTTATACAAAGTCACTTACTTTGAGTCAACTGCTGTTTATTTAGTGGTGAAAGGTGTCTGTTGTATTCTGTTTCACCAAAATTCAAAGCCCTTTTAATATTTAAGCATCTATAAAAGACAGAGAATAAGAGGGGATTGCTAAGTTTCTAAACACAATCTTTATATGTAGTAGAATATATTGATAAAGCTTCATGTTTGCAGATGCTTTTTGTACTAGTGTTTTTATGCTCAGAAGTAGTGTAATGATACCTGACCTGTGTGTAAATGATGCCTTCCTCAAACTGGTTGTGATACCTTCCTCAAACTGGGATTTTAGCCACAGAAAATTCCCACAAACTCAAAGGACTGAGCTTCACTCCACTACAGATCAGCAGATTTGGTTTATAATTTCTTTAAGGTCATTAGTTTGACTTAAATCTGTTTTGATTCAGTTTGGGGTTGGGGGTCTTGACATTTTAGCTGTTAAGCACAAGTGAGCTCATCTGAAGGTTTCAGTAATACTTTGTTTTATGACTAATTACCAATACTTTGGTCCACATAGGTGAAAGAGGGAAAAATATTTGAGGAGGTCACCACGGGGGTATCGCAGTTGGCCAGCAAGGTATGAGGTGGCCTGCCTGGCTTTGAGGAGGCCAAACGAGTCAAGCCAGTCTCCATATTCTTATGAAAAATGCTACAAAACCCCAGAGCAGCTTTGTTCTGTGCTTGTGTTGAATAGAGAAATTTGGAAAGTGGAATTTTCAGCGAGCAGCTGGAATTTTCTGCTGAGGTATTAAAAGCTGCACAGGCCTGGTGGTGTCCTCTTTGTAAATTGAATGAGGACACAGAGTGGTTATGAACAGCCAGTGTCCCAAACAGCAAAGAAAACCTGTGAGGGAATATGGAGACAGCTTGAGTTGCACTGGTCCAGTAAATCCTGCTAATGCTCTGCACCTTTCTCCTTTGCCTTCCGCTGCCCTCGGTGCTCGGGGACCTGGTAAGTGCTGCTGAGGCTGCCCAGCACAGAAACCCTGCACAAACTCTCACCTGTGGGATAACTTGCATGGTGTTACACAGCAGTGTGTCCTCTAGCACTGAGAAAGTCAGCATGGTCCCACAGACCAGCTCAGTGTCTTAGATTTTGGTACTTTTTGAATAAAGTAAAATAAGTGATGTTATCTCTTTTGTTTGGAGCCTGGCAACTCTCAGGCTGAATTCTGGGATTCATCCTCTGTGTCTGTAACTCAGAATAGCACCTTCCATGGTGTCACTTCAGAATTTGTATTTCTAACCCAATTCTGTGACTCAACTTTTGGCCTCTTTTACATGGGTGGTGAAATAATGCTGAAACAGAGTGAAAGTAGCTTTGTAGAACAGTAGAAATATAAATACAAGTTACATTAATCATAAGGTCAAAACATCAGTGCTTTCAGTAAGTTTAATCTTACGTAAGGACTAATTCCAGTATTTTTGTCAAAAAAGTCTAGGAGAGAATTCAAAATATTTACAACATGGGCTGAAAGAACTAAACCTGACCTACTTCCCACCCCTTCCAGCAGCACAGTGCTGTCAATTGTATATTCTTTACATCTACCACATAACTGCCCATCAAAAGCATTAATGAGCTGTGAGTTAAATATGTTGGATTTAAGAGAACAAGTGGAGGAATGTGTTGTGGCTTTTGCTGTTGGGCTTGGCAGAGGTGTTGGTTCAGTCCAAATGAATGGAATGTCTTCTTTTTTTCTCTAGGTTCAGGGAGTGGGAAGTAAGGGATGGAGAGATGTCACCACGTTCTTTTCAGGCAAACCAGATGATAATTCTGAAAGGTAATTTTTGTTCCTATTTTCTGTCTCTTTAAACACATAATTTTATTTCCTGTACATTTTCTGCAGTGTAGTAGTGAAGGGTAATTTTTTGGTGTTAATTTATTCAGTCTTTGCTTATAGTCCTCCTCTATGCAATAGGGAGGAATTCAATATAACTTTGATTATAACTTTTTAAACTGAGAACAAAGCAGTGCACATATGTTGGTTTAAAACATACTCAAAATGCACATTCCTTTTGCCTGGGACTGTTAAATCTGTAACAAAATCTGTGAATTGGACTACAAACTTACATACTTAGTTCTTCCTTTATCATCAGGCTGTTCTTTAAGCAAAGGGCAGTAGCATTATAGTTTTTTGGGGGGTGGTTTATTTTTATTGTTATGTTTGGCATAACTAATTTATTTCTACCCTCCTTTCCCCCTTCACTCCCCAAAAGACCAGCTGAGGGAGACAGCTACCAGAACAGTGGAGGGGAGGGCTACCAGAACAATGCTGTAGATCAAAGCTTCTGGGAGACCTTTGGCAACTCAGATCCACCAAAAGCTCATAAATCTCCAAGCAGTGAGAGCTGGACCTATGTGGACAATTCCACAGAGAAGAAGAGCTCGGATAGCTGGGACGTGTGGGGCTCAGGAACAGTCTCCAACAAGAACAGTAACAGCGACAGCTGGGAAAACTGGGAGACCAACTGGGAGAACACAGGAGGGGAGAGCAAGACCAGAAAACCTCCTAAGGCGACAAAAAATGCGTGGGATGACTTTTAGAACTCTGTTAACCCTGCTTTGCACAGCTGGGAAAGGGAGGCTGTGCTGGCTGATGGAGGGGAGGAAGTTTTACACACACCTGGAGTATCATGGTTGACCTTCCTGATCTGTTCGTGCTTCCCATTCATTCTCCTTCCTTCTGCCCCGGTTTAGGGAAAAAAAAAGTAGCATCTGTATCTTTTCTTACATAAAGGTGGCTCTCCCTTTTTTAAGGATAGTGATAAGCATATTCTCCTTGCACTATTGGAGCTGGCTACAGTGACTTCCTTAATGTTAAAGGAAACAAATCAGTGCAAGGACACTTCCATGACACAGCCTTGCATGTGTAGGTTAATAGGTGTTCATCCAGTCCTCATCTAATTTGAGATTTGGGGTGTTTAATGCAAGAAAAGGACAGGGTGTGACTTGGAAAGACAGCCATTAACTTAGCAAGCTGCAGTTGGATAAATCTAGTTCCAATGCCTTATGGATTGCTCTGACTACAGGAAGTCTGGCAATTCAAGATGGTCTTTAACATATTTTTTATTGGAGCTTTGTTTTTAAACATTTTGACATTATTTTTTTTAGTATTTTAAAACTTACTTTTGCCCTTTAGAATTCAGAAGGAATCTAGAGCTAGATGATTATTTCTGTAACCTTAAAGGTTTGACCTGAGCTCTGAAGGGATATCCAGAATGGCTCTACTTGCCCACCTTACTCAATGGATAGAGTTTGCACTGTTCAGCTGTGCTACACAGAAAAGCAAAGCTGTGGTGTTTTCCTTCCTCACCTACACCCTTGCCCCAGTTAGAGTATTTTATGTCCTCTCTTTTTTCTCTTTCTTCCTTCTACCTGTGTAGTATTCTATTAATGGTGTTAAAAACGAAGTCTTTCTGCTGCTTATGGCCTACTGGACATCTGTTTGGCAAGCTGGCAGTGAAAAAAATTACAGAAGAAGATTCCAGCAAGAAAAACTGGCTGGAAAATATGAGAACATTGAGAAAAGAGCCTGGCAGAAAGCCCCTTTCAACATGAGTAGATGTCTGGATTTAATAGTAAAATTTAATTTAAGCAGATGTTTTCCAAAGGATTCTTTAGTGTGTCAAGCTCTATCTCTGTTTCTGTCATGTATTTCTCCACATTTTCTTCCTGGATCTTGTTAAAGAAACACTATTTTGGAAACCTGAGAAACTCCTTGTCAGCATTAAGGACTGGAACAGGAGATTCAGTTATGTGTCAGTTTTGACCCAAGAGATTGCTTTGCATGACACAAACAATAACTTCTAGAGAAGAATTGTGACTTTTAACATCAAAGGTGTCATAGGTACCCCATTTTATTTTGGGGGATGGGTTGTGAATGTACCCTCAGCACGAAAACAATCAGCTTGCTTGAAAACTCAAATCATGATGTTCTGTGTGGTCTGCTTTGCCAGCATGGAGTTCTTTCTGTGAACCCTGTAGATCCTATTGCTTACCTAAAAAAGCCTTTTCTTTTAAAAACTGGTTAATTTGTTCAACAACCAATTGAAGGTGTCAAGGTTACCTTAAATAACACTTCATTTCTTTTACTCCTCACAGAGGTTTTTGAGCAAGTAGCAATATCAACAGTTTAAAAAGGAAGAAAAATAATTAATTTCCTCAAAAGTAGGAGATCTAAAGGCTTCAGTCTGAGTAGAAGTTGCTCTGTTTACAGCCAGGTTCTGTATTTCTATTAGTAGGATCTTTCAGATGGTGAACAGAATGTTTTTCCAGTCTTCTCTCACCATGTTTCACAAGAGCTGTGGTTTCTTTTTCCCCCCCTTGCTTCTCCTCAGAGTGGTCTGAAGCTCATGATCTCTGAGCCTCTGCAGCCAGACCCAGAGCTGCTCCAGACCCAGGAGTTCCTCCAGGCTAAGCCCAGGGTGTCCTTGCTGCCACTGACCCTTTGGAAGTGCCAAAGGCACAGGAGCAATGTTTTCATGGTACCATTGGCAGCAGTTCCCAGCCTGACTAAAACAAGGGGTATTTCTCTATTTTTTCTCCAGATCCAAGCATAGCTTTGTCATAGCTTAGCTGCATGTCAAACATAACTTTGTTTTTTTTTTGCTTACACCTCTGTTGCCTCCTTGTCAGCGTGTCTGCTGCCCAGTCTGAAGCTGATTCAGCTTCTTCTGTATGAATTTATTACAGTTTCTCTTTCTAAACCTCCTGAAATGGCTCGTGGCAGGAGGATCTTTATTTCAGTCCACTCAATGAACAGTATTGTGATGTGTGTGTGTGCACATTCTCCTCAGCTGTGAGCTTTGCCTGGGACAAAAGTGGTTTATTTATGGATCACTTGCAGCCACCATTGGCATGAGCCATTTGTTTGTTCTTCTGATTTGATTTTTGTAGCTTTTGAAACTTCTATGTTTTAAATCAAACAGCCAGAGCCCTACTCAAGCAGAAGCTTTGGGTAAGGATTTTTCCTCCTGCTGAGGAGAAAGGGACAGAACAGTTGCCATCTCCCTTTCTGCAGTGTTGTAGGCAAGCAACAAAATGCTACAACTGGCAGAAAGATGTTACTGGAAGATTCAAATAATCCAATATAATGGCAGAAAGTGTAACTGCAGACACAAAACCAGTGTGCCAGCTGGTCAGTTTGACACGAAAATGGGCATTTTTTTAATGACTCATCTAAGCCTGAATATGTGATCATGTCTTCTAGAGAAGAGGACAAAACAAGGGCATTTTCTTTTTTTGCCCACCCTCTGTTTTATTAATATTTTTTTTCAGAGTAGGTGGCTGGGAGGTTTCTGCTCTATGAAGAAATGCATCCCATCAAGTTGCATGTGCAGAGCGAGTGTTTATGAATCAGACTTTTTAAATTTCTTCTCCCCAAATCCTCCCCTTTTGTCCTCATGAGGAGCAGAGGCATTGAGTGCAGGCTGCAGGACCTGAGGCTGCCTGGCTGAGTGAGGATCCAGCCATGAATCTGAGTGTGGGTTTGGCAGGGCCCTGGTGTCACCGTGGGCTCCACCTGAGCAGGGGTGACCAGGGCACTGCTCCCCTCTCACCCCACTCTGGGGTCACAGTTTTAAGTCATACAAGCAAACAGAGATGAAATTGCTGCAACAATTGGACATTGGAGTGGCTGGTTCAAATCCCCAGGTGACCCAAACTTTTATTTCTTTGTATAGCTTCAACTTCAGAAAATACAGAGCAGCTGGATTCCTGCAGACAGTCTGATACAAGAAAAATATCAAGAAATCAAACTAAGTGCCACTTGCAAAAGAGTGAAAGTGTTGGAGAATGCTCCCAAATACAATCCTGGGAGTTAGGGATTATTTTAAAATATTTCATTTGTGTCTTGGAACCTGTTAATAATTATTACAATTCAAGAAGTGCTTGGCCAGCTCTCGCTCATGGTTGAGACCTCAAGGATAATGCTGCTGCTTTTATTTTCCAGGCCAGACTATAACATTCCATGGGTTCATAATGTACTTGTCAGTGTAATGGTCTGTGCAATAATTTAACAAGTGTAGATAAAACCTTTGTTTAATCCAGGATACATTTAAAGATACAGTGGTCCTCTTGGAGAGTAGCAGTCTACACAAGCATTTCAGTTCTTAGCTTATTTTGGCTGAAATACCAAATTTCAGTGACCCACTTAAAGGCTTGAGCAATCAGTGATTTAAACAGAAATCAAGAAGCATTTCCATGGCCATTATTAAGAGTTTGATTCTTATGGCTGAGTGACCTCTAGCTGCAGAACCCTCTTTCATTCCCATGCCAGCAGAAACTTGGTCAGTCTGGAGTACTGTATCTTTAATTTTCCTGCTGTGTTTTTTTTGTGAAGTTCACAGGAATGGCGATTTCAGTGAACACTATTCATTGTTCTGTAGAGTGGTTCTGGACTTGAACTGCAGTGTCATCTTTTAAAGAGTATTCTAATAAAGCAAAGAGATATGGAGCAGAACGGTGGTCAGCCCTTTTTCAGGAGACTTCAGGTCATTTTCAACCCCAGTGCTGGTGTCAGGCATTTTCTTCCCTGCTAAAAACAAAGGAAAAAGGAAGCTGCCAACATTAATAAATCCAAAACCATCTTTATATTTCACTGGAGTTTCACAGTCTAACTTCAAACTCTTCCTTAAGAACAGTTTGGAGACATTGTTTGCCTCCTTTATTTAAGGAGAACTGTTAAATAGAAGTTAAAATGCAGATAAATTTATGTACTCTGAGATTTGTATTAGCTCGTCTACAGAGGCACTTACTACAGCAGAAAAAGGTAATTTTTAAAGCAGTTTTCCTGCAAGAAGAGAGATTCCTCTGGCAAATCCTTCAGCTCTGCTGGTGTTTCAGATTCCAGTTTCCTTCATGAGCCAAACAGCCACGTGAGTACTCCAGATGACTGCACTTGGCTTTGTGCAAATTTAAAATATCTTCTGGTATACTCTTGGTCAGCAGGACTGAATCCTACTTGCCCTGTAGAGGTAATTTTACTGAGTTTTACACCAAAAAATGGGCATTTGAGTTTGATAACGTTACTGGTATTACTCCATGGACAGGCTGTGTCCATTCTTGCTGTAAGGGCTGCTCTGTCAGATGCATAGTTTCCACATGGGATTACTGGAAGTAAACAGGATATGCTGGTTCTGGAGAGAGGATTTTGGCCCTTAATTCTGACAACATCCAGAGTCAATGACCTAAAACAAAAACACCAGAAGAACCTGGTGTGTATTGTGAATTTCAGACTGAGCAGTCAGTAAAAGCTGATAGAAGAAGTGAAGTTTAGACCAGCAAAGAGCAGTCTTGGACCTGAGGGAGGACAGGTCCCTGCTGCATCACTGTGTCCCCACCCTGTGCTCTGATCCCAGTGCCAGCAGCAAGTCCAGCTGCAGCTCTTTTGCCATTTTTGGTCTGTGTAGTGCTTTCCAAGGCTCAGAAGGCAACTCGGCTCCACAGCTTCCTCACTTTAATCAACCAAACCCTCGTGCCCTCTGAGGTGTGCAGGCAGCACTGGGGATGTGCCCTGCTTTCCCTCCTTGTGCTCTCCACCTCCTCCAGAAGGTTCATCCACAGGAGCCATCTGCAGCAAGCTCTGGGTGCAGGAGCTTCATCACCATCTCCCCAAACTCCACAGGCTCAGCCCAGTACACAGGGACATGCCCTGAGGCTCTGCAGCTCCCCACTGCCTTGGCAGAGGTTTGCAGGGTGCAGCCATGGGGTGAAAACTGAAAATCCCATGAGGAAAATGAGATGGAGCTGCATTGCCCCGTTGGGAGGCTGTAAACCCCAAAGCTCTGACGGACCTGCAGTGTGATCATCCCTCACCTGTTCAGTCACTGATTTGCAGGAGGCCAAGAGCTGCTGCCTGGCTGTGTCAGCTCCAGCCACCTGTGCTGTGTCAGCAAGAAGCTGCATCTCCTCAGGAAGGCAGGAAGAGAAAGGTCAGCTCCTCCTCTGAGCAAGGCGCTGACGTTTGCTTTAGGTGAGCTGAAACCACCCTGGTTTCTTATCCTCAAATGATGCTTTGCCTCCAATCTGAATTTCACCAACACTGCCCTGATGGCAACATTTAAACTGGCTAAAACCAGAAAAGATTAAAGAAATACTGAAAAGATCTTCTAGGAGAAGCTTCCTTGTACTTGCAATTGCTGAGAACGAGTGGGAGACCGAGTCTGGCAGGGCTGGCTGCAAGGACTGCCAAGAACAGTTGTGCCTCACCAGGATTGTGACCACTGCTCAAGCAGGAAAATCCAGTGCTATCAGCTCTGACACTTTGGGAACCAGTTCTCATCTTTCCCTCTAAGCCCTGCCAAAGTGTGCTCCCTCAGAGAGGCTGCTCAGCATTGCTGAGGCAGCTGAATTTTTACAATAGATAAATCAGCTTCTGCCAGGAAGGGCAGAAAGGCTGGAGTGTGTCTTTTATGAAAAAAAAGTGTCACCACTTCTGATTGAGAAGTGCTGCTGCTTGGTATCAGCAGTTCTGCACTGGATTGCTCATCTTGCCTTCAATGGAATAGTGTTTTACTACCTAGGGCAAAAACCACTTGTATATACATTTTTTCCCTACTCTGCTGACGTGGATGGTTAATATATGTAAATTGATGTGCCATCCTATATAAAGGCTGTTGTGATCAAGGTCAAACTAGGAATTTTCTTCTTTACAGAACCTCTTCTGTGTGTTGTTGTTGCATTGAAGCTTGATACTGTTCAGGAGAGAATTGCTATTTTAATTCTGTGTTCACTAATTGCCTATTGACTCCAGCCATCAGTTGTCACTTTTGGGGTGCAGCTCAGTGCACTGGGCTTGAATTACAAATTGAGTCTGTCCAGACAGGGCTTCACCAGTCAAGTCAAGCTGCCCAGTGTTACTGCAGGACTGGCAACAAGAGATAGAATCTGAAGCCGAGGCTGCTGTAACTCTTTTGAACTCCTTGCCCACACCAAGGTGTGTCACCAAGCTGGTCACAGACTTGGGCGGGAGCACAAAGCCTATCAGACAAGTGGAATAAGTACTCCTTTGTGTAATCTAGGCTGCTGGTGAGATCCCAGCTTGTCAAATTCAGCCTCTGCAGAACAGAATCCCCCATTGCCATGTCTGTTAAATGGCTTTTCTCTGATGGTGGTTGTGAAGGGCTTTTTACCATCTGCTAAAGGCCACCCAAACCCTCTCTTGCGCTGGGTGTGAGGAAGGACTGAGGCAATGCCAGCTCACACAGATGATGCCAGTCTAGTGAAAATCCCTGCCCACGGAGCAGGGGTTGGAACTAAATGACCTTGAAGGTCCTTTCCACCCCAAAGTATTTCAGGATTCTGAGAAGGTGCTCGTTTCAGAGCTAAAGGCAGAGCTCTTCACTTCACCTTCCTTCCTCTAGAGGGGATTGTGTCACTGGGCAGCGATAGCTCTGAGGGAACCTCACATGAGGTTTGGGGATGCACGGTTGGAAATGTGTTCCTGCTCGTGGATCTGCTTATCCTCAGCCCCATCCTGTCCTCTGCCTGGGACTTTCACGCTGCATTGAGCCAACACAGGGCAAATACCTGTCCTCCAACCACACAGATTCTCCTTTGCTTTTATTTACTGCCTTCTCTCCCATCTCTCTGCCAGAGTGCAGCAGGCTGGATGGAGGCAGTTTAAAGCTGCTGCTGTAACAAATCCCAGGCTCTGGGCATTTTGTTTTCCCTGTTATCCTGGCCCTTGCTGTTAAACCTCTGTAAGAGCCCTTTCTTTACGACACAGATGGTGCAGAGCTGGGACAGGGCTGTCTCTCCCTGCTCCCGATACAGGTGGGCACAGCCACAGCCAGCAGCTCTTTCTAATGGATCGTGATAGGATTGCACTTCCCGTGCCAGCAGTGCTTCCTTTGGCTGTGTTCAGTCCAAGCTACGTAATTAGCACATTTCCATCAGAGCAGGAGACTGGAGACCTTCCCACCTCTGAAGCCTGAGAGAAATGTGGCTCTAGGTTAGGCCATGGCACGGCCCTGACCCAGGTCAGGGTGTCCAGACCATGCTGGGGATCTCTGAGTGCTGCTTTGCACTCTGCTCCTCCCTGAATCATAGAATCATTTGGACTGGAAAAGACCTTTAAGATCCTCGAGTCCTGAGAGGTTTCTGTGAAGTCCTGAGAGGGTTCTGTGGAGCTGGGGCAGCAGAGATGGCTCTCAGAGATGTCCCAGAGCAGGGACAAGGAAGCCTCTGTGTCCCTGTCCCAGTGGTCTGCAACACCTGAGGTAAAAAAAACCACACTGAAGAGCCTCTCCTTCAGGGTGAACAGAGGGAATTAAACTCCTGCCCTGCTTTGAAGTCTCACACCCACACACTGCTATGGGAGCTAAAAGTTAAGGACTACTGACTGTTTGAAATGTTTCTTCTGATGTTGAGGAATGGGGAAGTGGAGGTGACGCAGGTTCCGTGTCTTGTTGTGTAAGAGCATTTATTTTGTTGTCATTTGTTTTTTGTTGATTTTCTTTTTCCCAATGAAAACTTTTATTAGTTCATAAAGAAGGTGAGTACTTGGTAGTGTTTTCATTAAAGCTGCAGGTCCTGAAGCAATGCAGTCATGGGAGAATTTAATTTTTCAGTGTTTGTTTTTTGGTTTGGTTTTTTTCCAAGCTAAAGTTCTATTCCTTGTAGTTCTGGAGAACCACGACTGAGCTGTATTTGTTTACAATTTTAAGGGCTACAAAGATCCCCCTATTTGTTACTTTGAGGCCAAGCAAATTACTTTGACTTGTACTTGATTGCTGGGGGTTAGCTGTCTTTCTTTTCTGTGGAAAGAACCGATATTGCTCAAACATCCAAAACATTTTTTTCTGGAACAAAATGAAGGACACTCAATAACAGGAGAGCTCCAGCTCAGTTTTATAACTGCGTAATGAGAGATTGCTGAATAACGTTTGTTTTCTGCCACTAGATGGTAATAAATCTCCCCACTTTTCTCAGGCTCTGAGAACGCTGCCGTCCGCTCCCAGCTTCCAGCCCAGGAGAGCAGGATTCTCCAGGGTGCACAGCGACCTCCAGGCTGGCTTTAATGGCCACAGGAGCATTCCCTGGCTGCTGTGGGTGAAGGACCTCCATGCAAGATGCCCCAGAGCTGCTGATGTGCTGTTCCAAGAGGAGGGGGTCGATGTGAGGTGGCCTCCAGCCTTTGCTGTGGCACTGACACCAATGAGTTAAGCACAAATAGCCCTGGGGGTGGCCTGTCACCCTCACTGCCAAACAGAAACAACTTTTCCCAAAGCAGCAGGGAGGGCCTGGCTCCCAAACAATGCTGGGCACTCTGCTGCCAGCCCAGCTGGCCGGGCTCCAGCCCAGGTGAGCACACCTTGCTGGGGACAAGGACTTACCCCAGGGAAATGTGCTCTGGCATTAACAGCTCCGGGTCAGCTGGCCTGGGGAAAGCCAGAGGAAACATAGGCCCTGCAAATCAGGGCCAACAAAATTTTATTGTGTTGGTGTTGGCAGTGAAATCCTTTTGACATTTTTTTTAGGTTTTTTTTTGCTTCAGCTAAATCACACTGGGTGTGTGGGGTGAGCAGTGCTGGCTGGGGGCCAGCTGCAGCCTGCTGGCATCGGATGTGCCAGCTCAGAGCAGGAAAAATCTGAACCTGTCTCTCTGCTCCCCTGCATGGGAGATTTCTCCAGATCTCTGCTTGAAATGCAGAGCCTAAACTGCCACAGGGAGGACAAAATTTCAGCAAAGGACTAAGGCAAACTTTATAGTCATTGACAAGGACTGCTGTGGCAGCTCATGGTGCCCTCTGTGCTCACTCCTGGCAAGATTTACAAATAGTTTTTTTATCATTTTACAGCTTTTCAAAGCAAACTCATCTGATTTCTTCCCCTCTTTTTCTTCAGCCCTGCTAGGGAGAAAAGAAGGGGAAAAAAAAATCAAAGGGTGCTAAACCTTCTTCTTGGGAGTTGAAAACAAAGATATTTGACTGTACCCAGAGGTGCCTCTATATTTTCTGAACACTTCCTGAATCAAATTAATTGCTAATCTATTGAAACAGAAAAATTCAGGCACTGCAGTTCCTCTGGAGAGGAGAGCTAGATGGACTCTGCATATTCATTGTAACTTGGACTCTGAAGCCATGCCATGGAAAACCCTTTTCATCTTCAGATTGAGCTGATAACTAATTCAATCTAATTAATCCCTGCATGAATGGGAGTGAGGGAGACTGTTTTTCCCAGCCCTGAAATTCTGTCACCTCCAGGATGGAGTTAACAACAGCTTGCTATTATTCCCTATATTCCCTTCCCAAAAGGGGGGAAAAAATGCTTTGGGGGAAAGGTGTCGGATGTGGAAAGGGCACTGCTGAGGTTAAATAAGATCTCGGTGCTGTGACCATGGAGTTTTAGTTTAACATCCCTTTTCTTCTGAACTGGTGAGATGCTCTTCCCACTAAATGTCGGTGCAAAAAGCCCTGAGGTTGTGACATTCAGAGAGTTGAGCTGATGGAGAGCAGAATTTCTTCCAGGCCTGGATCCTTGCTGTGGTGTGGACCAGCAGCAGAAAACAGGCAAAGAAAAGAAGAAATTGTGAGTGAACTCTCCACTAATGTGTTCTTGCAGCTTCCATCACTGAAAATTGAAGGAATCTGGATTTCCGTGTTCAACCAACACCTGTCCTGCATGAATTTATCTAATTCCTTTTAAAAAATAATTTAGATTTTGAGGCTTAACATGAAGTATTGATAATTTGCACTATTTACTTTCATGCAGCTGAAGGGGAAAAACCCTCCTCTAGTTTGTCTCAAGGCTGCTGACTCATTTAATGAGCTTGGCCCTGGTCCTTGTTGGGAGAACAGCTACTCCAGTCACCTCCTCTATGGCAGCTGCAGGTTTACAGTGGTTCTCTGTCCTCTCAGGAGAAGTTTTAGTCCATCTCCCTGCCTGCATCCCCACAGGCAGCTTTCCAAGCACAGCTCCATCCTCAGCAGCCCAGATATCCCTGGCTGCTGTGCCCTCACTCTGCTCCCTTCAGTGCTTCCCAGGCTTGAGATGGGGAGATAACATACTTTTAGTAGCTTCTCATCCTTTTTTGTGTGTCTTAAGTAGAGACATTAATGTCTAATTTAAAGGGCGCATTTTACAACGTTATTTATGAGAGCAATAAGCCTTTTTCCTCCTGTGTTTTTCATGGAAGAAGCTGGCAAGAGCTGAAATCCTTTGCCTTTTTACTGTAAAACTCTCTCAGGATTGGAGCTGAGTCTTCCTGGTTTTTGGGGGACTTTATTGGGTTTTGGGGTTTTATTGTGGTTTTTTTTTGTTGTTGTTGTTGTTGTTTTGTTTTGTTTTGTTTTGTTTCTAAGGAAGATAGCTATTATCCAACGATGAAAGCAAACAGCAGTTTTTCCTCAGTGGAAGCAGCACGGTGAGCGGTGGGGTGGGCAGCTTTGGGGAGCTGTCCCCACCGTGTTCATGCCGGGATTGAAGGATGCTGCAGCAGGGCCGGGACAGGCCCAGGCTGCCCCGGGAGCTCCTGCAAGGCGCTTTATCTGAGCCTGGCACGGACACCGGGAGCGGGCACCGGGAGCCGTCCCGGGCGAGCCGCGGGGCCGAGCCCAGCTGAGCGCACAAGGGGAGCCTGTTCTGCATTTATGGCCTGGCCCGGACAGCGGGACACGGGGGAAATGTGCCCTGGGACAGCCCGGATAGAGGGAGCCTTGTTGGCAAAGCCCGTCCGGCTGTTTGCCTTGGACAGGAGCACCGCGGTGAGAATTGTCCGGCCCCGAGAGCTGCTCCGCCGGCAGAGAGAGCAAAACCATCGTGCCTCCAGCTACAGCGGTGCCCTCACCCTGTGCCCCCCGTTCCTTCTGGCCCTGGACACTCCACGCTGCTCTTCCCGAATCCCCAACCCTTGTGGTTGGATTTAGCAGCGTTTATGGCACGGGGGACTGTAAGCCTGGAAGTCTGTGCTGGTGGAGACAACGGCAAACTCACTGCCTGCTGATGAGTTGCTGCTACAGGGGAGATAATTAAAGACAGCATTTAGTTTAATGATGCTTTGTTAGACTTTAAATTGAAGCAGAACCTCCTTAGCTGATTATATGTCCTTTCCTGCCCTCACACCCATCTTCTCCACGCTCTCTTTTAGAGGGGTTTTATTGTGTTTCTGAGGTTTGGTCCCCGGTGCCAGGCAGAATTTTTCACCCCTGATTTAAGTGATGGAAGTGTGATGGAAGTATGATTGCACGGGAATCTGACAGTGGTGGATACAATTAACCCTCCACATCCCAGTTTCTCTGCCTTTTACTTTCATCACTTTCAGGTCAGCTCCGGCCGCGCAGGAAGTTCCTCAAACCCTGGGAATGATGAGTGGTAGGTGAGGCAGGTGCCAGTGCCTGAAGGCAGATTTTAGAGGTGGTGTCAGTGTCAGCTCGGCACCAGCAGAGCTCCAGACTCACCAGTGCCAGATCTTGCACTATTTACAGCCTGTGTTGCTCCATCCAACCTCTCTGGTGGGTGCTGCACACAGGTTGGGCTCAGGCTGCTCTGATCCCCCTTTCAGCAAGTGCTGGCCGTGGTTTGGATGCATCCCAGCCTGTGGAAACGCACAGAGTCCTCGGGGGAAAGATGGGAACAAGGCTACACGGTATTGGGGAACGGCACACCTTGAACCCCTGCAGGAAAGTTCCAGCGTAAGGAAGGAAGCGCTTTGTCCATTTTAGGGCTCTTCAAACCACTCACCCGCCAGCCCGTTGTGCCCGGGGCCTGCCGGAGTCACCCCCCTGGCAGAGGGGACACCGTCCCAGCCTGCTGGGAGCATCCCGGCCACCTCCCGCTCCCAGCTGGGGCCAGCGGGTGAGCAGCCGGCAGAGCCGGGCTCAGATTGCAGCAGGCTCCTCCTCCGGAGCCTGCCGGGAGGGAAGGAGAGGCGTGGACCGGAGTCAGCAGCTCCGGGCCGCCTCACCTGCGCCGTGCCAGCGGCGGGGCCGGCGCGGGGATCAGCATCTTCCCCACCCGCATCCCACCGGGAGCATCCCCAGCCCGGCATGGAGAGCCTGAGCAGCAGCCTGAAGAAGAAAGCCACGGAGCAGCACTACAGGGCTGAGGTGATGATTGCTGGAGAGCAGCTGAGGTAGGAGGTCCTGGGGTCCTCCTGCAGCCCGCGGCAGGGCTGTCCCCGCGGGTCTGGGCTCTATCCCGCTAGCAGCAGGCTCAAAGCTTTTTCCTTGAACAAGCTTTCCCCCGGTGCTGGTGTCACCCTTTCCAGTACCTGCTCATCCTTCACCCACCAAAGAGGGGTGAAGCAGGTCCTTTTCTCTTACACGTTGTCCTGCTGCTCCTCTTGGGCGTCTTCCACCCTTCAGCCCCAGGTTCCAGGGGACTGATGGGTGAGTTTTCATAGCAACTGATTTTTTTTCTCCCTTTGCACCTTCCCCGAAACACAGAGAGTGATGCGCTGGCACTGAGCAGCCCCCGCAAGGTCTCTGATCCCTGGCTGGATGAGGTCAGAATCTGGGGATGCTCAGACTTTCAGAGTGGCTCAAAAGAGCATTCCATGTGTGCCACGTGCCTGAACTGGATTTCCCTTAACTGAAAGTCTCTTCTGGGAACTCCTGCTGCTTTGTAGCCCCAGTTCTTCAACAGCTTCTGAGGGTTTTGTCCTTATGAAGACAGAAATCCATTCTCCTATCAATGTGTGGCTGAGAAAATGTGTTCCTTGTGTATCTGGGGTCAGAGCCCCATCCTTGTTTCCAGACATGTGACTGGGGACTTTCCTAGCTCTAGAGCAGAGTTTGCCTGTTTGTATCTGGAGCCACTCTGGTTTGTTTTGAAATGTGGGTGGAAAATAGGAAATATAATGTAAATAGCCCAGACCCCTAAAATTAGCTTGCTGTGGGTATGTTGTCTGTTCTCAGTGAGCACTGTTAACTTTAGCTTTATTATTTGTACTCTGTCAAGGATTGATAACTTCCAGCTACGGATTGGGGCCCCACCTTGAAAATACAGCCAAGGGACAGAGCAGGTTTATTCGTATTTTTATTTCCAGTATTTTGCTCATCTGGGGTGACTGAGGTTTAAGTTAAGCCCCATAGCCTGGGCCAAAGAAAGGGGTCAGGTATTCAGAGAGAAAATAAAATAATCAAGCTGTGTGCTAAAACTGTGTTTGTGTGTGGGGAGTGATGTGACTTCCCTGGACCTGTTGCAGGACAGGAGCAGATCAGGCCCTGGACCATTTGGTGATTATGACTGTAAGCACAAGAAAAGGAAACAGTAAATTTGTTTGGGAACAGAAATTCCAATAGACTGGGCTAAAGTTGAATAAAACTCCAAAGTTTATGTGGTTTTTTGGACATTTTTTTTTTTTTTTTTTTTTCCCCGGCCCCCCCCCCCCCATAGCTGCAGTGCCTTGAAGTTTCCTTGTTTAGGGAGCTCCCAAAACCTGAGAGTTCCCAGTGAGGGAGGGGAGGCTCCTTTTGCTGGGGCTGGGCACACAGCAGTTGCATCCCTGTGCTTTGGTCTGGGCTGGAGCCTGTTCCCAGTGCAGAAGGATGGGAAGGAGCTGTTGGTGTAAAACCTGGGGAGGAGGATGAGGAGATGGACACCAGCCTAAAGCTGGGCTGCTCCTGCCACTGAACCTCTGGCTGCATGAGAATTGAGTGAGGCAGAACACACTGAGTGTTTGAATGTCTCTCTTTTATTTTTGGGGATCTCACAGGCTGGCAGATAAAGAGTTGATATGAATCTTCCTGGGACCAGGATGGCCAGTGGAGAGCAATGGGGAAACTGAGGCAGACAGGCAGATGAGCAGGGCTGAATGTCCACACTGTCCTCCCCTTCTTTTTCCCAGATGTGGAATACAGAGGCATGGAAAGGAGCCCTGCAGCTGCCCTGCCTCAGCAAACCTCCATCAGCAAATAGCGCTGCTGTATCCACACGAAACATCAAACATTTGTTTTTCCCCTGCTCCCCGCTTCCTGCCCTGCCTCCCCACTATTACATTAAATCAAACAAACCTTTGCTCCATCTTTACAGTTCTTTGGCTTCCCAGCAAGTTTGCGAATGCCTCAGAGTTTGGTTTGGCCAGAGGGGTGAGTCTGTTCAGTGTCAGGATGCATTTCCCAGCCAGGAATAGCTGCACAAGCCAGGGCTGATGGAATGCTCCATGAGGATGGCCGGGAATGAAGCAGATCCTGAAGGAATCAGTAGGAGATTGGCCAGTGTGGTTTGGGTCTTCCAAGGTCCCTCTGCCTGGTCCAGGGAGAGGGGAAAAAGAATTTTATATTTTGAGTCTCTCTCCACTAAAAAGATAAAAAATAAGATTTTCACTGATATTTTGGCCTTGAGTTTGAAGTTTGAGAGCACTGCTGGCTCGAGCTGGTTCCTCACGTCTGCTGTAATTCCTCTTGTGTCAGACATATAAACTTGCATGAAAATCACATCGAGTTTGCAGGGCGTTGTGTATTCCTGGGTGGCATTCTCTAAGAGAGGCCCAATTAGTCACTTCTAATTGCAACAAATGGCTTATCTACACAGAGAGCTTCTGGAACTGCTTCCTCGCTTTGCATTCACACCCTGCTGTAATCAGAGTTCCTCAAGTATGGACAAGCCCTGGTGCACTCTTGTCTGGGTATTCCCATGGTCAAGAGAAGCAGCTGTGCCCTAATAGCTCTGTTAAGCTGCATTAATCACTCCTAAACATCAAATTATACTCAGTAAATTTATGTCTTGCACAGAAAAAGTGAGAGGAGAAGGAAGCTTTTTCCCTACAAAGAAGAAAATGGCAATTTCTGCCCACTGTCCCAAAGTTTCAGAGCTGATGGGTGTTTTATTTGGATACTCAAAATGCAAAACTGTTAAATAAAGTGCTCACGCCTTGATGCTCTGGGAATTGGGCTCACTAAAGGTGTGTGGCTGAACATGCCAAAATTTGTATTCTTGCTCAAAAGTCATTTGTCTGCAGGAGGTTTGGTGGTTCTCTGTTGGACTTGGATCTCTCATGTGAGCATGACTTCCTTGAGGAATCATGGGGCACTGCTTGATGTAGCAGTGAACGTTATTCAAAGATGAGACTTCATGGTCAGAATGACCTTAAAAAGCTAATTATTAAATTTCTAGCACTGGTGAAAGTGAGGACAGGAAGTGGACTTGTGCTTGCTGTGATTTCTTTTTGAGATTTAAGTCTTACTGTACTTATATTTAAATATAAGGAAAATAAAACATCTCAGTACCTTTGGGATGGTGCAAAGCCCTCCCTTGTCCCCAGATGTACTGGGGGTGATACAAACTGGGCGTTGCTGAGCCTGTTTCAGCAGCTTTTTTGCCTGAATGTGCCTCTCCAGCAGCAGCTGCTTTGCAGAAATTCTCCCTTTGTGTCTGTTGCTGCCTTTTAGTGAGCACTTAGTTGTTTGTTGTTTTAGTGGGGTTTTTTATTATTTTTTTTTTTTTGTTTATTTGTTCCTGTGGAGAGAGGAACAGAAAAGATCTTTTTGGATGCTGCATCTTTCCAAGGCCACTCATTTGCACTCAGCTGCTGTGGGAATGGGAACTGGAATTAATATCCTTGAAAGATCCACCTTGTCATTTGAGATGCTCAAGGTCTGTTTACATGGGAGGTGAGGGAGAGTTTATTCCTCTTCTGTTTGGATGTCCCTTTCAACAAGGTTACCCAGGATGAATAATGATGGCTTTGTAGTGACCTTGACAAAGGAACAATTTGCTTACCCAACACAACCTACCCAAAGCAAACGCACGTGGAGGCTCTGACTGCCAAGCCAGGAGTGTTTCATAAGAGCCCATTCTCATGTTCCAGCAAGTGTTTTATCCTGACCTTATTTTGCCTTTTTTCTCTTTCTTTTTATCCTTTTGAAGAAGTAATATGTCCACAGGGTAGATTTTGGCATCTAGAAAATTCATAATACTGTGTATTTTTATATATTTCCTTAATATTTTTTAATCTGGAGGCGTGATTAGAACCCACTCATGGTTTCACCAGCTTTGTTTTCGTAACATCACACAAGAGCTGTTACATCCTGTGGCTGAAGGACAAAGTTTGTCTCTTCAGGGTTGACAGGAAACAGTAAACAAGAGGAAAGTGAAAAGTCCACAAGGACACTCGAGCTGAGCCTCTTCCGCTGCCCTGGGTCTGCAGGACAGAGGGAAAACTTGTCACAGGCTTTAAACAGCACTTAAAGGTCCAAAATGCTGCTCCAGAGGTGCTGAAATATCACTTAATTCCCATGCTGGCAATTGCTCCCAACAGAATATTTTCAGAATAAGTGTATTTTTAATTTTTTAAATCTTCAGCCTTAGCAGCATTGTTTGCTAAAAATTTTCTTTAATTTATTTTTCTCCTTCAAAATCTGTGTGTTTTTTTTTTTTCTGTATTCTGAAACATCATTTTAAAAAGGGAATAAAATAGGGGAAATAGGGAGTATTCTCCCAACCAGTTCCTATTGAGGCCTTGTGTGATTATGCTCTATGTTATTGTATGTACAGGGGGTTGTGTGAGTGTAAATATACATACATATATATATATATATATATATATATATTCTTCATAGAGTCCTGCAGGCTCTTGATGGCAATAGAGTGCTTGGAATATTTCTTATCTTTACCAAACATTCCCCTAAAGCGCCTTCCCACTTGCTGATTGTAAAGGAGAGAAAACATAAAAATTGGCTGTGTCTTCCCCCATAGGTGGGGAGCCTCTGTTTGCAGTCACTGCTGGCTGTGTCTGGTTGCATTTTGACAGTGGACCATGAAATAAAGGAAGAAAAAAGACAAAACCTCTAAAAATAGCAAGGCAGCTGTCTGTGGACTGTTCTCTCTGGGTAAAATCCATCTGCAGAACGAGTGCTGCTCACATGTGGGAATGAGCCTTCCAGGTAAAGAGTGAAATGCTGAGTATGAACCTCAGGATTTAAGGGAGTCAGTGCAAGGCAAGGCCAGCAGCTGGTTCTGCATGAATCTTTAATTTAGTATTTTATTTAGAAGGAAGGTCTGAAAACGTCTGTCAACTTCTCAGCATTAATTACACAATCAATTACTAATTATTCCTCTAACTAAAGGTTTTATGGTCAAACATTTAGGAACTTAGTATGTGTAAATCCTGCTATGTAGGATAATCCATGACTTGCTGATAGCTTTTTGGGGTATTTAAATTTCTTGTGAGGTACCTAAAAGTGTCGTCCAACTTTTCCAAAAAGACCAAAAGAACTTAAGGCATGAAATAACGAAAGGCTGCAGTGTTTAATGCCTTAGTAAAACTCACTGGCCTGGGGCAAAACTGGGAATTGCAATGAATAATTTGAAACTAAAACCATCCTGGAGTTACAGAGATGTTTAATTAATATCTCCCCTCAGAGCCTGCTGCACACACTGGGCATTTTCCAGCACTGGTGTTTAGGGAACAGTCATGGCTACAGGGCAAAAGTTTGGCCTCTGGACAGATCTCCTGCCAAACTGGGCTGGCTTTGGCTGGAGCACAGAGGAACTCTGTGCCTTGTGGCTCGCTCAGTTGTTAAGGTCCTTTTGAAAGTCAAAGCCCTGCTCACCTGAGTAACCTTCCCCCACAGATCTTTCCAAGGAGCTGCAGAGCAGCCAAAACATCAGGGATGTTGGGATAGGAGGGTTGTTGTTTGGGTAAACTCTGTCCCAGTCAATCCCAGCTGGAGCCACAGACTGTCAGGACTGTTGCCCACTGCTGCTGTGGTCAGTGGGTAAGTGGATTAGGTGGTGGTGGGATCCACCTGGCACTCTTTGCTTGGACAGGAGAAAGGAGGGCTCCTGTTACTGCTCCCACCTGGAGTTATGAGTAAAGCTCTGTCCTGGGGCAGCTTTATTCCTCCTCTCATGGCCTGGACACAGAATCGTGCCAAGATAACAAATACATGCCCTGCTATTTTTTTTCTGAGTTTTGTCCCCTCTTACCCCCTTTGATTGGCTGCCGTGGGTTTTAGAGGCTTCTTTAGAACAAAAAGACACCTATGGGTCAGACTGTGTGTGCTCAGGCAACCTGAGTGGTGGCAGGAGGAGAGAAGGGGATGGTGGAAAGGGATTGACAGATGCAGTCTGGCAATGCCAAGGCCTTTGGTTGAATTCATCAGCTCCTGAGTGCGTGGCACAGCCCCAGCTCAGCCAGGGCGGTGTCTCCAGGCAGGACAGATCTGGGCCACCAGACCCGCACTCCCCCGTGAGCCCGGCCATGCTCAGTGCCTGCCTCTCCCCCCAGGCTTCGGCTGCACGATGGGAAGCTGGTCAAGGACAGGAGGTACCACCTGAGGACGTACCCCAACTGCTTCGTGGCCAAGGAGCTCACGGACTGGCTCATCGACCACAAGGAAGCGCCCGACCGTGAGACCGCCATCCGCCTCATGCAGAAACTGATGGATCACTACATCATCCACCACGGTGTGTGCGTGTCCCTGCCACCCCATGTAGCCGGTGGGAGGGGCTGGACAGCTGACCACCAGGGATGGCCGGCGACTCGGCAGCTTGTTCTGAGTTTCCTTTTTTCAAAGTTAACTTCAGTCGGGACTTCTTTCCCCTTGCTGCAAGCTGTACCTCCCTAGGATGGCAGTCACTGTCCCAAAAGCCGGGGTGCTGCAGAGAGAGAGTGTTCCCTCACCCGGACCCCAAATCAGACACCTCACATGGTGGTCAGTTGATGCTTGGGTTCAGGGGTGAGAGACCCCGAATAAGCAGATGCATCAGACTTTTATTTTGAAGGTTACAACCAATCTCAGAATGGCACAGGGGAGGAACAGGGAAGGAACAGAGGGCCAGGGCCTAATCGGGAAGGAGCAAGGGAGGAGAGAGGGAGATACAAAATACCATTGTGAACTGAAGGATGGGCGGGGAGCTCGACCCCCCTTCCAAGGCTAAACCCAACTCTACCCCCAAGGGGCCTCATTCTCTAGGTCTCCACAAATTCCTCAGGGGGGAAGAAACTCTCTGGGATTGAACCACTGCTACACCCCCAGGGTGGGCTGTGGGTCTGCTCATCCCGTGTCCCTCAGCCTGGCTCGTAGAAACATGGCCAGGTCCCTGTGTGCCACCCTGCCGTGGTGAGGGCTCCTGGAGAGGCTGGATTTGTGTCAAGTGGTGTGGCTTTGGGGGATGTGCCAGTTGCCTGCCCACCAGAGAAAGGCTTTGGGCTGTGCATTGGTAAAATGACATCTGAAGTGTCTCCTCTTTGAAAGCAAACTCAGTAACACCTGCCCTGCATGCCTGACCTCTGTTCCTGTATCCAGCCAGGTGGATGTTTGTACAGCAGCTGGTCTGGCTCGTGTTTGTGTCACGCAGAAATGGAGGCTGAATCATAACACGTGCTTCACATCTACAGGAAAATGATTTTTTTTACCAGTGTTCCTTAGTTTCCCCATGCTGGGACAAATAGGGCTGTGGAGTCCACATCACTCCAAGGAAAATTTAATCTGGCACCTGTGAACTTGGAGCTGAAGCAATCCTGTAGGAAAGCTTCCCGTGGGATTTAAACATGCGCTGCCATTACAAAGGCTTGTCTGTGGAACTTGACTTGGAAAAAAAAAAAAAAAAGGAAGGGAAAGAAAAAGGAAAGGGGCAGACAAAGCAGCTTGATGCTCAAGTCCAGCTTTTAGTAGTATTCAAGGGTTTTTTTCTTTTTAAAATTTGTTTGGAGCTTTTGGGAGTACTGGATTAACTCAGGCCATGTTTGGAGCTCTGAGCTGCAGAGCAATCCTCAAGTCCAGCCCTTGGTCCTGATATAACAACACAAAACCAGTGCTTCAGTTTGGCAAAAATCAATTTCTGCCCACGTGGTTTGCAGGCCCAGCCAGGAACAAAAGCCCCAGATTGTCAAACAGCCCTGGGACACCTCTGCATGGGTGGGAAGGGCTGTGGCTGAGCTTTCCTGCTCCCAGGGCTTTGGGGCAGGAGCTGTGGCAGCTGGCTGCTGGTTTGTCATACAAGGCTCTAGCTGAGGAGACTGACGGAGATGACGACCACACCAAACCAAACCCTCTCCTCCCCCCTCTTCTCTGGGGTCCAAAAATAGCTGCCTTTGACCACTGCAATGCAAACACTCCCTGTTGCCATCTGCTCCTTGCTGAGGGTAATGCCCTTTACATTAAACTGCCTTGAATAAAAATAAACTGCTGCTGGGCTTTATCACAAAAAGCTGAAGCAGGGAGTTCTCAGTTAACCATTAACACACCTGATTAATTTTTCCATCTCTCCAGCTGACAGTCTCAAATAAATCCATTAGTTAATTAAACCTGTGCAGCGCTGGGTACCAGCACTGTTTTGATTGCTTATTAAGACATGTCCCTCCTGCTCCTGTGACAGTTCCTGGCAGGATACAGAAGTTGACTTTCCAACTTTCCTTATGTCTGTTAATTTTTGTTAGTCCTGTGGAAAGAGGGCTGCCAGCTAATGCAGCACTGCCTTGGCAATTGTCTGGCTGAACTGTTCACCCTCTTCTCCCCTGGCATCCAGATAATTATCTCATGAAGATCATCGTGCTGCCTCTTAATTGTCTGGTGTGCTTTGAGCTTTGGTTCTATTACACACTGGAAACACACTGAAATTGGTCTTTAAACAGTAAAACTGCTTTGATTTTCCATGGGCACGGTCCTGCAGGGTTTTGTGTTCTATTCCTGGTTGCAATGGCTTGGGAATAGTTGCTCCTTGGAATTAGGAGGCTGCAAACTTTCACTGTTAAAGCAACCTTCTCCTCCTGCCCTCGTGCTCAGTGAGTCACAGGCTTCAGAGTCCCGATTGCATCTGAGACAGCTGCTCTGCAGGAACGATGAACCCGAGATAATCTGACAAGTTTTGGCATTTTGCTGCTCACTTGAAGGGGAATGTGGTTTTGCCGGTCTGCTCAGAAGGATGAAAAAGTGTTAAAATTTTCACAAGAAGTACCTTGGATCTTTTGAATTTCACTCTAGTGGATGATGTTACTTTAGTGAACAAACATTTGTGGTTTTTCTTTTTCCCTTTGACTAATTTTCTTTGTTTTCCAGGCATAATTTTTATTCTGGTTTTAGTTGTTTTTTTGTTGTCTGGGTTTTTTTTTTACCACTTGAATTTCTTCTTCTTGCTTCAGATGGGTGGACCTGAGGGCAGGCTGACTTTTAAGAGCTGAACTGTGAATTTTGGGCTGGGTTTTTTTTTCTTTGTTTTAGTTATTTGGGTTATTTTGTGGGGTTATTTTTTTTGTTTGTTTTGTTTTGTACTTGTAGTCAAGGGTAGGTCTGTTTCGGGCAGGTTTATCTCACAACTCTATCCCAAATATTTACATGCTGAAGGTTACATGAGCTATAAAGCTGTGCAATTACAGACTGTGTGCCCATCCCCAAGATGAATCTGAGGCTTTTCATACAGATTTAATTATTCCAGTTGTATTGTAGCTGGCTTTGAAGAAAATTTTCTCTTGTGGTCAGTTTGCCATGCAAATGAATTGGGAAGGGTTGGCCCAAAATGATGTGGAAAAGTTTGTGCCATTTTTTTATTTTTTAGCTTATGAGTATTTTTGACAGACAGAGGTGATTTTATGGGGGTTTGAGTGCAGTGTGGGAGATTTTTTCCTTTATCCTCCAAGTCTGCTTACATGTGGCTGTAGCTTTTTTAAAAAAGTTGATTGAGGCAATTCTGTTTGTCGTCTTTTAGACTAAATCTAAACATTAACACTTATATGGAAAAAAAAAAAAAAGAAGCCCTGTTTTTTCTAATGAATATTTTAGTGTCTGGAACAAAATGCAGACCCCAACTCCAGCTTTCCCAAGCTCTGTACATTGGGACTGACCTCTCCCATCAGCATGAGCCTCAGGTAATTTTTGGGGACGGAGGGCTCGGATGCCGATTGTTCCATGGGATGAGTGGCACAGGGAAGGACAAGGCATGAAACCCTCACAGCTTTTAACCTGGAGACAAAATCCTGCTGAGTGTGAGCCCTGCCTGTCCCTGCCGGACTGACATCCCTGCCCTGTGTTCTTGCAGTCTGCGATGAGCACTCGGATTACAAGGATGCCAAGCTGCTCTACCGCTTCCGCAAGGATGACGGCACCTTCCCCCTCAGCAAGGACGTGAAGGTGTTCATGCGAGGGCAGAGCATCTACGAGAAGTACGTGAGTCCTCCCCTGGCACTGGGGCTGTGCCCTGCTGGTGCCCTGCAGCTGGGAGCCACAGCTCCTGCTGGCTTTGCTTTCCCCTTTTCTCTGCACTCCCTGCTGTCCCGCTGGGAAATGCTGCTTCCTGAGCCCTGTCACACCTGCGGGACAGCCAGCATCCGTGGGGATGGTACAGGAGTTTTACTGTGAACTCATGAATGAACTGTGAACTCATGAACCCAATGTGCAGCCCAAGTCCAGGATCTGGGATCTGGTACAGGGAAGTGCAGTCTGAGTGCTCCTGGGATGAGCACATTCAGTGGCTATTCCCAGCACTCTTCCAGCCTCCACATGTGAGCTGCTTCCACCAGCTGTATTAGGATTTATGTCCCATCAAAGTCAGCACGGTATGGGCTTTTCAGGACCCTCAGGGGTCTGGGTTCTTCCACCTCGCTTAGCTTGGTTGCAAAATTTGTAATGGAAAAGTTAATTCCCAGAGAGGAGAGAAAACTCCTTCCATCTCCTGGTGTTTAGTTTTCTTTGTGTGGATTGTTTCTGGTTCTAAATCCAAGACATCTTTCCAGAGTTCACATCCTCCCTCTCTGGCACTGAGAGTCACAAACTGGCCCTGAAGAAGAGTCCTCCATCCGGGTGGGTGGTGATTTGGGATGTGTCCCTGCCCCTTTGCCAGATGTGCATCCCTTGCACTTTGCTCTTGATCCGGAGCAGTGCCCGTGGGATGGGAGAGCATCCAGACAGGCTCATGGCTGAGCCGGCTGCACCCTCTCGTGGAGACACTGGATTCAGCTCTCACATGCTGCCAGTGGAGCTCCTGCTGACTGAAACCCACCTTATTCAGGCATTTGGACTGTCTGCCGTGTGCTACCCACACTCAGTCGCTTGCTTGGCTTTCCCTGTGATCTTTAGCTGAGCTCACAGCCCAACTGGTTTTGCTGGAGCTGCTGCCTCGCTGTGATGAAGATTTACAAAGGTGCCCGACTGCAGCTCCGTGTTCCTCCCTCCCTCTCTTTCCTCTGCTCCCAGGCAGGAATGTTCTGGCTGCAATGCTTTGCTTGCTTCACCCGGCTGCAGTTCCCGTGGGGATTGGCAGGGATGTCTGGCATCACGGGAGCCTTGTCCCACCTCTGTGCCAGGCTGGTCAGCGTGGAAGAGTCAATCCTGAAGGTGAGGGAGGAGAACTCGGTGAAGTACCAGAGGGCTTTCCTGGGCTCTGAGATGATCGACTGGCTCATTCAAGAGGGAGAAGTGGAGAACAGACAGGAGGCAGTGGAGCTGGGACGGGCTCTGCTGGAGCACGGGATCATTCAGCATGGTGAGCCAGGGCTGGCTGGAGCCAGGGTGGGCAGCGAGGGATGAGCTGTGCGAGGAACAAATCCCCATTCATGCCATGCAACAAGTGCTGGTCAAGTGCCCACTTGGAGATGGCAATGGAGCCTTTTAGTTCTATGTTTGGAGCTGGTGACCTTTGAAACCGGAGCAATCTTTTGCCATCCACAAAGGCTTTGAGATGAAATCTGAGCTCTTGCTCTTCAGTTCTTCAAAGCTGCCGGCCACAGGGCTGGGCTGCACCCCTGGGTTTGAGGGGCTGGGGCTTGAGGATGTCATGTTTAGCTCCACTTGGCTGGAGATCACATCCATCTGCTATATTTAAACTTCCAGTTTGGAAGGGAGGAAGTCCTCTGAGTGTCTTGGGACAGGGGCAGGTGGAGGGCTGTGACACCGAGTGCACCCCTGGGAGATGGCACCTCTTGGATGGGTGGCCCTGCTGTTCCTCCCTCCCTGCAGGCAGCATCCCCAAACAGGCAGAAAAGCTGCAGTAGAGCACAGGGGCATTAAAAGCAACTCATGAGGGTCTCTCAGGATATTTGTTATTTATTTTTCCAGCCCCTCAGCCTCTCCCTCCTCCCCTGTTCTCTCCTAGTCTCCAACCGGCATCACTTCTTTGACAGTGACAGCCTCTACCAGTTCTGGATCAACTTTCGGCGGCGGCGTCTCCTCACAGAGTTACTCAATGAGAACTCTTCCCGTGCCCTCTCTGAGAGCCCCGACAGCCCCTTCTGCCTTCGCAAGCTCAACCCAGAGCCAGGCAACACCAGCTTCCTCTCTGGTAACCGTGGATGTGTTTGTAGAGGGCAGTGAAAGCAAGGATTGCACTACCAGAGCATCCCAGGGCTGAGGGTTCCAGCAGAGTTTGAGAGGTTCCTCTGGGCATCCCATGAAGGGAACACCCACCCCACTGCTTTGTGGTGGATGTCACAGTTCAGTGGCAATCTCTAGCACAGCCCCCATCCCCAAAAAATAACTCAACTTAGCATCAGATCAGCTCTTGATCTTTCTTTGAAGCTGGTTTTATTCTTTCTGAGCTCAAATGCCTTCACCAGTGCACACTTACCTTTCAAGTGTAGGTCAGGCTCGGTGGGAAGTTTGTTGTTTTAAACTAGTCTGCTTTTTCACTGAAACATTTTTATGTGCCCCTTTCAGTCCAGACAAACAAGGAGATCAAAGTTGTCTCAGCGGTTCGAAGGAGCAGCATCACTTCCCTCTCTGGAAACTCCAATGCCTACTTCAGTGCTCCTCCTACGCTGGTGTTCCCTCCTGTGGCTGAGTGCAACCCCAAATCAGGTCTGGGCTTCTGCACTGCCTATTGTTTTATGGGAGTCATTTATTCCTTCAGGGCACGGGCTCAAGACCCACCAAGAGGAGAGGGTCAGCCTCACCTCTGCATCCTGACTTGAAAAGTTGTGTGTGTGTGTTTGGAAAATCACTGAGATGAATGCAAAGGTTTCTGTGTGCAGGAACTGTGGTTATAACATTGTTTTCCAGCCCAGGGTAATCCCCAGGCTGCCTTGTTATTCACTTTACTGTACAAACCCCTTGATTCTGATAGAATCTGTCACCTTCTGCTCTAGTGTTAAAGAGACCCGTCACCAACGAAGAGCTGCTGTCCCCTGGGGCCCCCTATGTCAAGAAAACGCTGACTGTGAGTGACCATTGGGAGTGGCATTGCTAACCCAGCAATATCCAGCTCCCTGCCTGCTCTTTGGTGGTTTTCTGTTGGCTGCTCTGCCCTCTCTGTGCTAAAACCTGGATTGCCTGTCACATCACCGTGGCTTTTTGTTGGTGACTCTCTAGGGGTCAATGTCTTCACATATTCTTTTGGGTGGAAATGTGCTCAGCCCCTCTGAGAGTTTAATGTATATCCATGAGGTAGATCGGGGGAAAAAAAATGTTTCCTGAGTAGAAAAAATCTCCCAATTTAGAGGGTTTTGGCATTGGGGAGGCCCCGGCACAGGGTGCCCAGAGAAGCTGTGGCTGTCCCATCCCTGGAAGTGTCCAAGGCCAGGTTGGATGGGGCTTGAGGCAACCTGGGATAGTGGAAGGTGTTCCTTCCCATCGTAAAGGGGTTGGAACAAGGTGATCTTTAAGGCCCCTTCCAATCTAACCCATCCCATTCCCAGCAGGGTTGGACAGGAAATGTGGATCAGGTTCCCCAATTAAATGTGCTGTAGAAAGTGGTGGGAAGCAGCAAGAAAAATCAAGCTGGTGATTGGCATGGCACATCTGAGGACGTGCTGTTCATTCTCCTCCTGAACGCTCTTGCCCTGCCCTTCAACTCTGCCAGCCTGGGCCTTTCATGGCTCATTTCCTCCTGCTTAGCTCTGCAGTTGCTGTTATTTATTTATACGGGTGATGTGCAAAGTGCCTTGGGAATTCCTTTTCTCTTTTGGGCACATCAGAGGGCCACAGATCACAGCAAACTGCTCTTGCAGGCTGACATCAGAGCAGGGCAAGGCCAGAGCAGCCCCTGCCACCCAGGAAATGCTCTCCTGTGCCCAGGAAAAGGTGCCATGTGTGTGCTCTGGGAAGGTTCTCAAGCATGCTCATGGTGCATACCTTGCACTTCAGCTTGGTGCTGCCTGTGATTCTCTTTCCTGCACAGGCTGGTGGGGAATTAATCAGAAATCAGCTTTGTAGGGAGCAATTAATCAGTTCTGCACCTCACTTGGTGCAGGGTCCTTTCCCAGCCATAGCGGGTTAGGATCATGAGTTCTCTGTCTCTCCAGGAGTTGCTGCATCTCCTCTCTCCAGCCTATTCCTTGATTTTTTTTAACCCTCTTTTGTTTTCCCTGCAGATTGTGGGGGACGCAGTGGGCTGGGGGTTCGTGGTTAGGGGAGGAAGACCTTGCCACATCCAGGCAGTGGACCCAGGAGGACCTGCTGCTGCTGCAGGGATGAAGGTACCTCTTACTCATGGAGAGTGAACAGGAGGCAGGATTTGTGTCCTGTTTGAGCTTTTGGGGCTGAACACACCCTCCATGATAATCCCACCTCCTGCCCTGGGGCTCAGACTGATGGAGCTCTGGGAGAGGTGTGGGAGCTCTCTGCAGGCAGAGCACCCTGTGTGTGGTGACCCAGAGGAAGATTTGCCTTTTGCAGGGCAGCACAGGAGCTGGGGACAGCTCAAACTCAAAAAACTCTGTCAAAAGTAAACCATCCCTGTGCCAGACCTTGGAACTGTCAAAACTGTTTGAGCTACAGAAAACAAAGCAGAGAATTCCCAGCCCAGTTCCAGTGACTTTGTATAATCCCAGGGAAGCAGGGAAGGAGCAGAACTTTGTCCTGAATCACCTGCTCTCACAGTTCCTGAAATGCTCAACTAATGCTCAACTCCTGAGCATTTGGTTTCCCTGCCATTAGAATAGACTTCTGCATGGAGCTGTTTTCCATGTACACAAAACCTTAATAGTTTAAACTGATGCCTCGATTTGATTCATCAAGTAACTTCCAGCTTAGGAGAAATGAACTGGGATCTTGAAACTCACTTTAAGCCCAGGAATGTACAAGTTTCTTGTGTAGACATAGGCATGAATGAAAGAAGTGTTGAGTTACCCAGTGCCATAGAGAAAATCCAGCAGTGAGGGAGTAATTTCTAAAAGCTAATATAAGTCTAAAGTCACATGAATATTTGAAAAAATGGCATTCTTCAGAAGCAGAGTGTGACTCCTTGTTTGCTTCAGGCAGGATTGGAAGGGGATGGATGAATTTGTTTCATTTACCCAAGAGCCCAGTTAATTTCTCCTTACCTAATCTCATTTGCTACCAAATTGCTGGATGTTAAAATTGTGCCTAATTTCCATCTGTGAAATGAGCCACTGCTCATAAATGAGTCTTTTTTTCCTCTGTTAGCTCACAGCCTAAATCCCTTTGGTCCCGTTTGTATGACACAGTGATTGCAGCACTGGGATTATTGGTGTAGCTCTGGGGTGATGATGCTTGAGGGTTTCAAGGATTTTGACAGAAGTTATTGGCATCTCAGCCCCTGGCTGCAGTTAATCACGGGCAGGAGGTGCTGTGGGACTGCAGGTAACCTGTCCCTGCTCTTTTTCAGGTGTGCCAGTTTGTGTTCTCAGTGAATGGGGTGTACGTTTTGCACCTGGACTATCAGACCATCAGCAGCCTCATCATGACAGGACCACGGACTCTGGTGATGGAAGTGATGGAAGCCATTGAATGAGCCAAGGAGGGTCATCCCTCTGCTGCTTGGGAAGGCAGGACTGTCCACTTGGCAGGGATGGACTGTGGGGAGGGACCAAGCTCGACCTTTCACTGTGATGTGCTACCCAGGCATTTTGATGTATTTTCAAATAAATACATTTGAATGGACAAACCTTGGATTTTGATGCTCTTGGAATATTTGTCTCTACCTGCTCTTAGGGTGTCCAAGCTCTTGCAGGTCCTTTTTAGTGCCAGTGTAAGAATTCAGCATTTAATGAAGCCCACCTTAGAGCAAGCTCTTCACCAGCCAAACTGGGGGCCAGGTGGCAAAAGCTGGAAAGCAGCAAGAGGCTGATAGCAAGTGAGTCTGTCTGAGCTGCCCTGAGCTGTCTGTGCAGCCTTCTGAGAACACAGTGAGCTCTCCAGATGGCCCCATAAGCTGTGCCACCAGCTCTGTCAAGAAAATGAGGAAATTAATACAGGAATGTGCATTTCCTTGTAAAGTCTAAGGGTCCTGCTAATCTCTTGGCTTAGCGACACTCACAGCCAGGGCTGGTCACTGTTCCCAGATGTTGCTTGGAAAGGTGACAATTCCACAATTGTGCTTTTTGTGCCCCCGCCCCTTAATAATGCTTAATTTCACTAATCAGCTTTACCACATCAAGTAGGCAGGCAGAGATCCCAACTACCATAAGCTGCTACCAATGTGCGGTGGGGAAGAGACCAAAACCAGAGTGTGTCCAAAAGAAATGTGTCTTAGTCTGAGTCTAGCTCTTGGAAGGAACAAAAATGAGTGAAATCCACCAAAGTTCAGCCCCCTGGGCACTGCTGCTGGCAGGATGGCTGGATCTGCAGCCAGTGCAAAATATTCCTTGCAAACTACCCTGAGAGTGAACTAAGTATAGAAAAACAGGTAATAACAAGAAATGAGGGAGGTTTCCTTCTTTCCAGTTCACAGAGCATCCTGTTTGTGATTAGCCTGCTGCGCTGTGCATAGACAGGATGATTTCCAGCACTGCTGCTTAGGGCAGGGTCTGCAGTGAAGCTCCTTTGGCCACAAACCAAGCCTAAAAAAAAAAAGCCTCCCCAAAAATCCCCAAAAGACCAAAAGTAGTAATTTTGATTTGTGCTAAAATGGGGTTGACTTTCCTGGAGAATCTGGTGTCAGCTGTGTATCAGGTCTGGCTGTACTTCTGGCTGCCTTTTTTCCCTTGGTATAAAGGGATATCAGTGCTGGTGCTGAGGTAATGGGATGACTTGGAGCACAGAATTCCTGGAACAGGGTCCAGGCAAGATGTTTGCATTGATAACTGGGGTCCTTCCAGCCCCTAAGTGGAACCAGACCATCTCCTCAGCCGTTTGTCAATAAACTCACAGTTGTTATTTGCAGCATTCAGTGCACGAGTTCAGCAACCTGCATCTGCCTTTTTGCTTTTTAAATTCTCCTCAGGGAGAGTTTGGGCATCTGTGATGTGTGTTTGGCTTGGACTGAGGTCAAATCCAGAAGATTTAGGCTTGGTGTGGGCACTTTGGGAAAGGCATGGCAGAAAAGAGCACCCTGAACACAAGCACTGAAAACAGCTCCAGATTTTTCTGTGTCAGAGCAGAAATTTTAATTCTGGATCTCAATTCCTTGAAAACACAGGAGATAACTGCTCATTTCTTTATCTCCTAAAGAAAAGTGTAGCAGCTCTGAACAACCTCAGAAACCCAGTAGGAATTACACAAGAGGTAATTTGAGGTATTTATACGTAGGGCAGTGACAACTCTCCCTCCATGGGATGCAAAATGTTCTGTGTTTTGTTTTAACAAGATTTGTTGCCCACTGGCTGCCCAGGGAAGCTGAGGCAGCCCCATCCCTGGAAGTGTTCAAGGCTGGGTAGGATGGGGCCTGGAGCAACCTGGTCTAGCAGAAGGTGTCCTGCCTGTTGGAGAGGTTTGGAATAACCTGCTCTGTTTCATCCCTTCCAACCCTTCCAGTCTTTCTGAGATTCCATTATTTAAGTGCTTCCTTTTGGTGTTATCCTTTGGTTTGTATATTGTGATGGTTTAAGTTCTTACAGGATTATAAAATAAAACAGCAAAGAGCTAACAAATGTTTGTTTATTGTGCAGAATACTTTGAAAACGATGGGGTTTTTCCCCATTTAACTTGACATTCCAAAAGTATCTCTGTTTCCTGCTGAAAGGCAATGCAAGTGCCTTAAACCTCAGCTGCAGTGGGAGACTGACACTGACAGCCCCTGCAGATGCAGCTGAAAATCTGCCCTCTGTTTGTAACGAGAAATGTCACTGTCAGTCATTCCCTCCTGGCAACGAGGACATAATCTGCCAAAAAAAAAAAGTTTCGGCAGAGAGCTGGGCGTCTCTCCCAGGTGCTGCTGGAGCTGAGGATCTCGTCCTGGAGAGCTGCGGGCTGGATCCCACAGCTGGGGAGCCCGCAGCACCGGCGAGCTCCAGCTCATGATTCAGCCTCTGGCCCTGCAAAACTTACAGATGTGCTGAATTTCCTTAAGCAAACGAAGCACCACTCCCCTCCCGTGCGCACGCTGGGCTCTCACAACTCTTTAATGGGATGCGAGTGAGGCTGGACTGACTTCATCCCGGGCAGTCTGAGGGTGGGCGGGAGCCAGGACTTGTTGCTGCGTTCTAGGAAATCAGCCTGCAGCCTCCCAGGCGGAGATTTTATTTTGTTTCATTAGCAAAGCCCCTAAATTCTGTTTCCTCCTGCCCATAGAAGCAGCCTCTCGCTTTCCATGCTTTATTTGGCCGCGCCAAGGGGCCAAGCCGTGCATGCGGAGAGGGAGGTGGGGGAATCCCATCCCTCTCCCTCCCCTTCCTTATCCCTCCTGACGTCTGGGAATTGAAATCTTTAATCACGCCGAGGAGCAGATGAGGCGCCAGGGCAGCTTCTCGCACAATTTCAGGATGTAGCCGGCTGACTCCGGGGAACCCGCGCCGCTCCGAGAGGTCTGTGCCTCGCTCCCCCCCCGGGGCTGGGTCTGCAGGGATGCCGAGGAGGGGCTGTGCTGTTCGGGGGCATGTCTGGGTATCCTCAGCAGGGATTTCTGCAGGATTTTGCTCTCTGGGAAGCTTGGAGCTGGGGGCAGCACTCCCGGTGCCGGGCAGGGGCGACAAGTCCCATCCTCTTATGGCGAAGTGGCTTCAAGAAATCCCCTGACAGTCAGTCTGAATACTGCCAGGACTGCCTTGGCAACTCTTCAGGGGCTGTGGTTGTGAGAGATGGACTTTGTTCGTTGGTTTGATTTTTTTTTTCCTTCTTAATGGTACAAAACTGCAGGAAATTGCTGCCAGAGAGTACTGGGAAGGGTTTGTTACCTGTGTGGGTCTTTCCCACCTGGAGGTGTGGGTGGGTTGTGGTGTTCCTCATCCTGATGGGCCGGGGGAGATGCAAGTGGAACTTGTGCATCTTGTACCTGACTTTTTTGAGTCTGGAGCTGTGAAGTTTGAGACCTTTTGTTCAATAGTGGAACTGAAACAGAGGAACTTTAATGGGGAGAACAGAAAGGGGTTCATGAATTTGGGTTTTTTAGTCTATTTTAGGTCCTTTAACCAGAAAAGCACTCGGGGAATGTGGGACAGATTTATTCCCTGCAGTGGCTGCCTCGGGCAGGTCCCTGACTCTTCTGCAGGGCTGTCCCTGGCGCTGTTTGTGTGCCCAGCAGTGAGAGGGACACGAGGTGACATTTCTTCTGCCAGCACTGTGCAGAGACAGTGATGACCTCTGGCATGAGGAAACATCCCCAAACTGTGGCCGTGGAAGATGGAAATAATTCACAGTGGCTCCAAATCCTCACCTTTAATTGTGCTGATTTAAAAATGTGTCAGGGATTTTTTTTTTTTTTGTTAACTAAAGCAAATATCTGTAAAATTTCCTGTACAAAAATGGGGACCTCTGACTGCCTTAACAGCCAAATCCCCTCTGTGCACACGGCTGGAGCAAGTGGAAAGTGGTGTGTTCCCCACACACCCCTATTTTCCAGGCCCTGGAAATACTCACCACATGTTCCATGTGTTGCTGTCTCCGCATTCCTTCCCTGGGGTGAGGAACAGGAGAGAGGCACCAGAGTGCTGTGGGCTCCCTGCCTGCCAGCAGGTGCTGTCACTGTGGTCCCCTCAGTCCCAGGGTCCAACTCAGCCCGGCTGGCTGGTGGCACCACTGATGGCAGAAATGGATGGGGAGGGACCACGGGGTCCTGGAGTTGGGGCTTGGATGTGGCAGGTGGGCTGTGGAGAGGGAGCTCCTCCAGATGTGTGTCGTCCACCACTCCAGACAGGTGCATTTGTTATTCCTGACTTACAGGGAGGAAAATGAATGTTGGAAGAGGTGGAATAGTGATGGGATTGGCTCTGAGCTGGAAGAAGAGATGAAGTCCCTGTTTCTTGCTTTAAAGTCATAGAAGAGATCCACACTCTGGGGTCTAACTGTGCCCAATCTGGGTTAAAACCAGGATTACTGTGAGGGTGGGGAGGCCCTGGCACAGGGTGCCCAGAGAAGCTGTGACTGCCCCTGAAAGTGTCCAAGGCCAGGTTGGAAGGAGCTTGGAGCACCTGGAAGGTGTCCTTGCCCATGGCAGGGAAGGAATGGGATGAGCTTTAAGGCCCCTTCCAGCCCAAACCCCTTCCAAGTGTTTTCACAGTGGTTCTGTGAAAATACTGAACTCATCCTTACTGATGCATCAGTGTGGAAACTTCTGCCTGAATAAGCCCAGAGCAGTGCAGGTTGGAGGAGTTTATTTTTCTGCTCTTTGGATCCCATATAACCCTGGTTAACATGAAAAGTTCGCACTCAAGCCAGTGCTTTTGCCAGAGTTTGGCATCCTGTTTGTCAGCAGAGTTGCACAGAAGTCTCAAGGAAATCAAGAGCAGTTTGGTGGCATTGCAAAATTGCAAAAATGAAATTTTAGTTCAAGGAATTAAAAAAATGCTGACTTTTTGCTGCTGTTTGGCACACACACCTCTGCAGCCAGGGCAGGCTCTGCTTTCCTGGAGGTGACAGGCAGAGCCATGAAACATCCATATAAAATGTTTGCTGTTTTTTATAAACAATGACCTCATTTTATTAGCTGGAAAAATAAAGCAAGTGTTTCCCATGGCTAAAGGCTTCGGTTACACTGCAGTTGTTCCATTCATCTTCAATCAAAGAAAAAAAAAGTCACAGACAGAGAAGGGTGGTTAACAACTCCCTGTTACAACTTGCACGTTTTTCCATTCATTCTTCCAGCAATTTAGATCTGATTTAAGCAGATCATGCCTGGGTCACTCATGTGCACATTTATTTTTCCTTGAAATTGCTACAAAGCTGCTGTGTTTGAAGGGAAACAGGCATTTGCCAGGAGCCTCTACATACCTGTCCATCAAAGTGAGGAGAAGTGAAATGTCACTGCAGGAGGCAGGGGAGGGAGAGGGTGCAGGGGCTGCTTCTGCCAGAGCAGCGAGGCTGAAATGTGGAGCACAGAGATGACAAAAGGCCAGCAGTGTGTGCTTAAAACCTGCTTTGCTGCGACCCAGGTGAGGGGTGGCACTGCTTCCGTCAGGGTGGTTTTCTGCTGACCTGAAATTCCTGACCCACTGAACAGCACTGAAATCCAGGCTGGCAAAGCCTCCTGCAGGTGCTTGAGGTCCATGGCTGTCCCTGGCCAGCTCTGGCCGTGCTGCAGAGGTTATTTCTGAGGCAAACTGACCCTCTGCCATGTCCTGTCTGCTTTCAGTCTGTTCAGGGGCACAAGTCAAAGCAAAACTATCCCAACACATCCTGAATGCAACTTCTTGGGAATGAAATAAGAAATAAACCCCTTCTTTGTAGACTGTTTACTTACAAACTCCACTGGATCTGTGGATCCCTCCTGCTGCAAAATTGCTTTATCACAGCAGCTGAGGTCATTAAATGTGTGGTTTGGGCAGCCTGGCTGGCACAGAGTGCTCCTCTCTGTGCTTTTCCCCCATGATTTGTGTGTGCATCCCAGCGCCATGAGAAAGGTGCTGCCTGAGCACCTGCAGTGATCTTGGTCATGATAATCAGGATTAATTACTTCTGTACAATTTATACCAGAAGTTATTCTGGAACCTGTCTGTCCAATCACTGATTTGGTTTCTGTGACCAGAGCAGAACCCATCACTGTGAGTTCCACTGCTGAGATTGTCCTGCCTGGAGAGCAGTGCCCAGGCCTAAGCAGGGGGAGAGGAGGCTTCCCCACCAGTTTATAAACACAGTTTAGTCTAAGGCACTGAACACCTATATTAGAGAGACCAAAAAGATAAAAAAATACATAGAAATTGCCAGAAAATCTGTGTGTGCTTCTCTGCCCACCCTTTCAGTGCCATCAGTGATGCCCAGAGCTGCAGATCCCAGCTTGTGGTGCCTTAACTGAGGATGGCAAAAACCTAGACTTTGACGTGGTGAAACACAACTTTTACTTCTCCTTCCTGACATTTTCCCTCTCATAGGTCCTGGTCACGATGCTGATTCCCACTTGGTTCTTTCTTGCCTGCCTGCCTGTGGTGAGCCACGTCTGGGGACGGGTGGGCCAAGGTAAGGAGCCCTTGTGGGGCTGTCCCCTCTGCTTTGTCTGTCCCTGGGATAGCCCAGCCCTGCCCGTTGGCAGTGGCACCACTGGGAGGGGCATTCCCAGAGCCAGGCAGGATTTCAGGGGCTGCTGTGCCCTGGTGTCTGTGGGTGAAGTTCCAGACAGCCTTTCCCAAGCATGAAGAGTGATGAGGGATGAGGGGCCCCATCTGGAGAGAGCCCCTGGATCCCTCCCCACCCCTCCAGGCCTGTCCTCATCTCCGGCAGCAGTTCAGCCCCTCCCTTGCACTAGGGATGCATTTCAGCCTGTGCAAGAAATGAGGGCTTTATGTGATATGGGGAGCCTGAGAAACAGGAGGGAAAAGGGGGTTTCCTCTTTAGTCACTGCACCTTCCTGCTGCTTTGGGTGTATGTGGTGAGGGTGGTGCAACATCTGGGTGAGAAGGCAGGAGATGATTCCTCCTGTATGATCCTGCTCCCCAGAGTGAGCAGCAAACACCTACAGCACCTCAGCACAGCCCTTCTGGTGTGCAAGAGCCACCTTTATGTTATGTTTGAACGCTCTGTGGAACAGCACAAAGGTTTCTAGAGAGGTGATGGCACTGCAGGGCTCGGACAGATGTGGCTCCCTGCTGAGCATCTTCCAGACTTCTGCAGTTAAGCCTGGGCTTAACTCCCTGTGAGCTGGAGAGCAAGGTTACAGCATCAAACAGTGCACATCTAACACAGGGCAAGGAAACAGTGGAGCTTTCATGGCACTGGCGATCATTTGCATCCAGCACATAATGGTGCTTTAGAGGATGATGTCCTTGCTGGTCTGTCTGGGGACATTCTTGTCTTTATAGCTTCTGGGTTCCTAGAGTGATGCCCAAGGAGCTGGACCACTCTTGGCCAAGGGAAGACAGCTCCATGTTTAATCTAACTATGAATTCCCCTCATTGTTCCATGATCTTTTCCCATTTCTCTTAGGCATAGTTTTGGGATTTGCTTTTTGCCCTTCACCCCTCTTTCCCCTGTTTTCTTTCTTCCTCTTCAGATTAGCCTGGGGTGAGATGTGAATCTGAGCTTTGTTTCCCCAAAATAGATATCTGCTTGTTGGGCAGCCTGCAGGAAATCCCTGCAAGGAAAGGTTAAGGCACAGATGTTGGGCTGAGACAAGCAGGAACCTCACTGCCAGCTCTCACTGCTTTCCTGGGTGGTGACATCATGGCATGGACATCAGGAGGTGTCTGGGCTTCAAGCAAGGCAGAGCAGGGACTTGAGGAGCCTTGGGTGACAGTTTGGCAGCACTGAGAAGAAATTTCAGGTCACCTTAAGTTTTTTGTTGTTGTTGTTATTTTGTTTGGTTTTTTGGGTTTTTTTGGGGTTTTGGGGTTTTTTGTGAGTAATTGTAAAAGGAAGGAGATTGGTAACCGCTGTAAATGAGGGGAGCACTTGGGTGCAGATGTTTATAGTGTGCTCACTCACTGCAAATCAGGGCATCCTGCTGGAAAGGCACCTCTGGGCACAGAAAGGAGGGAGAGAAATCTGCTGAGTTGCCATCCTGCATCCAGCTGAGTGAAAAGGTTTTGTATGGTGACATTTGTGCGACATGAATTATGGATTCAAGGGGTGACACATGAGCTCAGACATCTAGCTGGGGTTAACAGATAGCTCTGAAATCTGGAGATGATAAGGGAATTGCTCTTTCTTCTCTTTACCTCCTTGTCTGATACCATTTTTTTCCTCAGGATTTGTCATTTAGTTTGCAGCTCCCTGCAGCAGACTGATACAAGCTGGTGCCCATGAATTATAGTCCTGCCAGGAGCTCTTATTTACACTTTATCAGGTTTTTTCACTTTTTTTTCTTTTCCTTCCCTTTTTTTCTAAACCCAGCTGGACCTTGGAGGTGAAATGATCTTTCTGCAGAAGTATGGGATCCATCACCTGGGGAATTTCTGTATTTCTCAGCAGCCCAAGCCATTGAAGAGCCCTGTTGAGCCCATTTATCTGTTTGCTGCCCTCCTATTTTACATTTGCACTAAACACGCTTCCTGTAAAAAAACCATTCCACAAGAAAGCTGCTGGGAGAGCCCTTCAAGACTTGAAGGGAGCAGAGAAAGCCCCCAGCTCTGGGAAGGCTGCTTTACCTTCCTGCAGGGCTATAAAACGAGCACCTGAGGAACTCCTTGCACAGGAGGCTCCAGGCCTGCAGAGGTGCAAGCGAACTGCCAGAGCAGCCATGCAGCCCCGGGGATGCTGAGGACTTTCCTGGGGTGGGGAAGGTTCCCTTTGTACTGCAGCTTTCCCAAGTCCTCAGAGGAGGCAGCACGTGTGGGGTCTGTGGGAGGAATTGCATCCATAACAGCACGGACACCTCTGCTCCTCCCCAGGGTCAGGCCGGCTGAAACTCACGGTCCTTTCAGAAGACAGGCTCCAGATGAAGTGGAAAGAGTCTGAAGGGAACATCAGTGGCTACAAGGTTCGGGTAAAGCCCATGGCAGGTACGTGCTGACACCCTGCACGTCAGCCCAGCAGAGATTCGTGTGTGAGAGAGGCACAGAGCTCCACCTCCGCTGGTGGACGGCAGGACCTAAGGACGAGCATTATTTAGACCTTAAGGGGATAGAGACAAGCAGAGGGAATTACCCACAGCCTGCTCTGGTTCCAAGTGCTGGTTTCACTGGCCTGTACAGGCAGCAGGGACAAGGAGCCTTTCTGGCCACCGTGGGAGCAGCCTGTAGTGCCACCCCAATGCAGGCACAGTCCCTTTATCCCTCATTCACAGGAAAGAGATGAAATTCAGCTCCCTTCATCCTAGGGGAAAGGTTCAGCCAGAAGTGCTGTTCTTGGGACTCTGTGAGGCAAAAATTAAAAAGTTTCATTGCCTGGCTGTTCTGTGAGAGCTCCCAGCTCTCCCACCTCCTGCAGGGACATGGAATGGGGCATCTTTGACCCTGAGTGTGTGGGGAGTCTGATCCCTCCAGCTCCCTACCCCTACTCCCTGATTTCAGACATCGAACCTGGTGGTGCTGGAAGGACACGATGTCCCTCAGCAGGGAGGAGGGGCAGGAGGCATCCTTGGTCGTGCCTGGCATTCGCTTTCCAGCCGCTGCCGCTTTCCCGGCCAGCCGGAAAAGGGAGCTGCCGGCAGGAGCGCGGGCGGCAGCTCCTGTGATCATCCACCGCTTTTAGCTCAGCCCCCACCTGTTTCCCAAGCTGGAGCAGGAGGTTTCTCATTCCTTCCCTGCCCTGCTCCTCCCCAGAGGCTCAGCTCAGCGGAGATTGATGAGCATCCCGGGAATGCAGGGAATCCCCAGCGGCGCTCCCGGCACATGCCTGAGGCTTTCCCTCTCAGGCTGGGGCGTTTCCAGCCCTGGGCAGGAGCACAGGAATGGCTGAGGTAGAAACACATCCGTCTTCATAATTTAAAGCTTGCAGACCTTTCCTAGTCAGAGGGGTTTAGGGAGCTGCTGTGCATCTCTGTTTTGTGCAGCCATCGCTGCCTCACTCCCTCTGCTCACTGCCCTGCCAGCACAGAAATGCTCAAGTTCCTGGCTGGTCAAGGCATCCCGGCCCCAGGGCAGGGTCCAGTAGCTTGGGACATGGCTGTGGAGGGGTCTGGAGCCACAGAAATTACTCCTGTGGGCAGCAGCTGCCCTTGGAGACAGATGGGGCAGAGACAGCACAGCTGAGATAAGTCAGATGAGTTTGGGACCAGCGGTGACCTCCAGAGACACCGAGTCACTTCCTCATTTTGTCACATATGACCTCAATCAGTTGAGTGATTTCATATGCAGTTTCCAGTCTTTCCATTCTGAACACCAGCTTTTCACTCAACAGCTCCTTGGGTAGCTGGTGAGAGTTACATTACTACTGGATGGAAAGCAATTTTCTGATTTGGGCAGGTATCAGGGATTTAAAAAACCCACTTCCGTCTTCCCAACATTGAGCAAAAGAGTAAAAATAAGAGCTCCTCAAAATTTCAAGGATAAATAGGAGCTGACTGTGGTCCCTGGGCAGACATTCCCTGCATTTCAATGCTGCTTTTGCTACTGTCAGCTTAAATTTGAGCTCAGACAGGCTCTGAACTGTGACTTCATCCCACCTCAGGGGACTCGGAGCAAGAAGTCATGCTGAAAACCAAGACTCCCAAAGCCACGGTGGGAGGGCTGAGCCCCACCAAGGAATACACCCTGCAGGTCTACGTGCTCAATGGCTCCCAGGAAGCCCTGTTTGCCAAGAGGAAATTTGTGAGTAAGTGGAGAGGGCTGTATTTTACCACTCAAAGCTCCTGAGGCTCTTGGGGATGTGGCTGCTCGGAGCTCATCCTCTGGCACACGCCCTGCAGACTCTTTGGAAATCCCAGAGCCTGGTACTGTTTTGGTTTGAAGGTCAGAAAGGGGAGACCCCGGGGATAAGGGAGGGACTGTGGCTCACAGGCCTCTCCAGATGGGCAGTTTCTCTGTTTTTGGTCTTCCTACAGTAGAGGAACTCAAAAACGCATCCCAGACTAGAAATAACCGAAGGAACGCAGGCGCTGCATCAGGAAAGAACCTCACCTCCTCGGGGAGCTCGCAGGCTGAGCACAGCGGAGTGGCAGAGGCCACCCCACCACCCCTGAACACTGCCCTGTCACAGGCAGGTAGGTGCTGGCACCATCCTGGATTAACATGGGATTGATTTGGAACTCTGGCCTGTGCCATGCTACCATGGCTGGAGCACACAGCTGTCCCTAAAACCATTCCCATCCTCTCCCTGCAATCTCCCTTCATCAGAGATATTATTTCAGTGACTCCTGCTAGCCTGGTCTGATCCTTTGCATACAATTTTTAGCTGCAGAAACACAGTAAACCACCTAAAAATGTTTGACCCTCATTCAAGCCAAGCTGAAAATGCATGTCCAAGTATCCAAATTCAGCAGATGCAAACTTATCCTTCAACTAATATGGATCCTTTGAGAACAAGCTTCTCCCTAAGCACTGGGGCTGATGGTGCTTTTCCCCCTAAGATCTGTGTCCCAAGGCTGGCTGCAGGTGCTCTGCAGGAAGGATTTTCTCAGCCCCCCTGGATGAGGACTGTGTGTAACTACAGTCTCATGTTTCCATGAGCTCAAAAGGGAATTGCACCTGTTGATGGAAGAAAGACCCATCAGGGCCATTATCCAAAAAGTCTTGCACTAGCTGAGGGTGTTTGTGAGCCACAGATCACTGAGCTCTGGAGAGCAACTGTTTTCCTTGATTTATATTTTATGAACATTCATTGTTTTTCATCATCAAAGATGATGGGAAGGACAAACTTGCTGATGTGATCCATTTTAGACATTAACTCCTGAGCACACATGCAGCCCTCTCAGACAGGTATGAATGAAGGTGGTGTCTGTCTATCCATCTATTTGCATAAACCTGTAGGAATTTTACCCTCTCTGAGCCCCCTACATCTGTGCCAGATGTGGCTTAAATCAGCTGAGGAGTGGGGGTGCATGGGGATAACACAGTTAGGGACAAGGGGATTTTTCTCTCTGGAGCACAGCAAAGGACAGAGCTGAAAAGAAGAGGCAGAAGGGGATTCAGCCAAAGGGCACAGGAGAAACGACAAGAAACCAGCCCAGTGTGGAGGCCAGCATGACAGAATCAGCAGCAACAACCCCAAAATCATCCCCGCACACTCCTGCAAACGTGGAGCGAGAATCTCCAGGGAAAGAAAAACCCCCAAAGGATTCACTGAGGAGAGGTGAGAGGGGGTTCAAACATGTCTTGCTCCTTCTTCCCTGCAGTTTTCCCTAACACTCACTGAATTCAAGCTTTCCAGCCCACCCTCTGCCCGCCCAGAGGACAGTGCTGCTGGTTGTACTTCCAATCACTAGGTCATGCTTTGGGAGCTGTCAGAGACCACTGGAGAAATTTGGAGTTCTGCAGAACAACATGAATCCTCAGGAAAGCTGGAGTTAGGCCAAAAATTCCTTCCAGATGATTTAATTTATTGATTTTAATTGATTTGGCACCATTCTCTCTTCATGTTGTCATCTCCCCCTGCTTCTGGCAGATTCATGTAAGCATTTGTGTTCTTCAGCAGAGCACCCCCAGCCATGGACCTTTCCAAGGTGTTTCCTTTCCAAACACCAGGGATGTTTATTACCCAGCCTGCTCCTCCTTCTGGGCTTGTTCTTTGTTTTTCACAGATAACTGATCCATGAGGATCCTTCAGATTCACTCGAGGTTGTGAGCTCACAGCTCTGCTGAAATGGTGGGAATGGGATGGGCCTGAGCATCCCCTTTGGCCCAGTAGAAATCCATGCCTGTGACAGCAGACAAACCTCTTGGGAGCCTGATAAATCTTAATGGGATCATGTGTTTCCCCTCCACCTAAGATGGAAAATTCCCCATCTGAGAAATTCTTAAGGAAGATGCATTCAATTAGCAACATGCCTTATCTTATCCTCTGTTCAGCTGAAGGCCTGGGGTGGGGAGGAAGGCAGGCCTGGAGTATCCATGGTGCCAGCAGATTTTTACAGAGAGATTGGATTTAATATAAAGCCATGAAATAATTGTAGCCCACGGGGGATCTCGTGATGGAATGGAATTAAGCAATCACCTGCAATTCTTGGAGACTTAGGCCAGATAAAAGGAAGCACTGGATGGAATGGAGTTGACAGCTTGCAGAGAGCAGTGCTTGGTTAGCACACGCTTCCTGACAGCTTTAACCCCTTCTGTGCAGAGGTGCAGCTGCACACCACTCCATTTCTTGGGGCTGACATGGGTTATCCTTGGCTCCATGGTTTTCACAAGATGCTGGCATGTGCCAGACTGGCAGATGGTCCATTCCACCATCCAGACAAGGCCTTGCACAACAGATTAGTTTTTTATCTTAAAACTGAAGCAGGTTTTCCTCCTTACAATTACTTCTCTCAGTGTCAAACCCTTCCTCTCCAGGCTCCCAGTTCCAGTGTGACACACCTGCAATGATTGATATTGTCCTGCTTGTGGATGGGTCCTGGAGCATCGGGCGCAACAATTTCAAACTCATTAAGGAGTTCCTGAGCAATTTGATTTCCCCATTCAGTATTGCAGAAGACAAGATAAGAGTAGGTAGGACATGCTCCTCTTTCCTGCCCTGGGGATGTTGGTGTTTGAAGGGGCCTTGTCCCTTGTCCCTGTGGTTATGTGCTCCTCTCAGGAGCTGTTATTCCTTTAGGATGGGGTCCTAGAGCTGCTTTTGGGAGCTTTTCCCATCTGGTAGCAAGCTCTGGCCTCTAGTGGCTGTGAGAAATATCTGCACAGTGAACAGGAGCACTGTCTTTGGGCAGCCCCAGGTCGGGTGGTGATGCTGAGATACTTTTGGGATTTGCTGCCATCCCTGGGTGCAGTGGCAATGGGGGCTGCTCTGAGTTCAGCTTGGAATGGGGCTGCTTCCAGCTCTGAGTGATGCTGACAGCCAGGCTGTACATGAAATAGGATGATGTAAATCTTTCCCAGCCCTTGCAGCAGATTGTTTGACCCTGATTAATGATGACACCTTATAAAATACCTCTGATCATCATGACAGGGAGCTGAGGCATCACTTTGCTGCCTGCACAGCAGGACCATAGAATCATAGGATTGTGGAATATCCTGATTTGGGAGGGACCCACAAGGATCATTTGGTCCAAGTCCTGGCCCTGCACAGAACCCTGAGGATCCCACCCCGTGCCTGAGAGAATTGTCCAAAAGCTCCTGGAGCTCTGTGAGGCCTGGGACCATGATCACTGCCCTGGGGAGCCTGTTCAATGCCCCACCACACTTTGAAGGAAGAACCTTTTCCTGGTACCCAACCTAAATCTCCCCTGACTCAGCCTCATGCTATTTTCTCAGAACCACGCAGATAAGAAGAGTTAGAAGTCCCATCTGCTCACCCCTAGTCCCTGTCATTATTTTGTGTCATCCTCCCTGGCAACCCTAACCCTGGCTCCCAGAGTGGGCCTCCTGCAGCTCACCTGGGCTGGCTCGATGCTGATAGCTCCTGTCTTCCCCAGGGCTGTCCCAGTACAGCAGTGACCCCCGCACAGAGTGGGATCTGAGCGCTTACTCCACCAGGGAACAGGTGCTGGAGGCCATGAGGAACCTGCGGTACAAGGGTGGCAACACCTTCACAGGTAACTCCACCTTTCAGGGCTCTAACAGCCCCTGCAGCCACCAAAGGGAAGCTCTTCCCTTGGATAACGTGCTCTGTGGGGGCATGTTATCCAAGGGAATACGTGCCCCCCTTGTGCCACAGCTTTCCAAAAACCCCCGTGTCTTTCCTTTTTTCTCTGCTCCCCAGTGGTCACAGCCACTGGGGAGCAGAGAAAAAAGGAAAGACACGGGGGTTTTTGGAAGGCTGTGGCACAATCTCCATCTCTGCTCCTCCCCAGGTCTGGCACTGACCCATGTCCTGGAGCAGAACCTGAAACCAGATGCTGGTGCCAGGCTGGAGGCTGAGAAGCTGGTAATCCTCCTGACTGATGGGAAATCCCAGGATGATGCCAACCTGGCTGCTCAGACCTTGAAAAACCTGGGCATAGAGATATTTGCCATCGGTAAGATCACAGCCATTGATAACTTGTAGGACAAAGCCAAGCTTTTTTTTTTGTTGTTGTCTTCAAACTGAAGGTTGTGCTCCCTCAACTTTGACAGAAGACTCCTGAGGCTGTAGAACTGAGGTAGTGGGTGAGACCTCATTACATTGTGGCTCAGATGAAAATTGACTCATTTATTCAGCACAGGCAGTGTCTTCAAAGGATATTTATTATTTTTAAGATAAAGCATTCGCATGAAAGATTTCACACCTCCCATCTAAAGACCTTTGGGAGCCTCAGGGACCTGTGCCATGAAAACAATATTCTCAGCTGTGGAATTAGGCAAGAGAACATTGTATTGGGGATGGCAGGAGACCTCCTGTATTATTAATGCCTCTCACAGTTTTCCATTTCTCTGAATAACAGCATTATCTGCTCTTCACTGCCTGGCAGCCACACCGAGACACAGAGCAGCCTTGAGCAGCTCTGGCCTTGAGGGCCATATGAGGTCTGCTGGAGAATGATACCTGAGCAAAGTTACATAAAACTCCCCTAAAATCGCAATCTCCAAAAATTTAAGTATGATTTATGTTGGGAGCCTGCAAGTAAGAGTTTATTGCATAGGATTAGGCAGGCAAATGGCTTTTATGGAGCGAGGAGAGCTGCTGAGCCTCCTTGGACAGAGTTAGGAATCCTTGAGCCTAGCTCTGGGTAGCAAAATTAATTATTCTGTGGAGCTTGGTCAGCAGAGAGTTAATGAGGATGGGGATGTGTGATGGAGAAGTGCTGTTATATAAATGGGCTGCTCTTTGCTCATCCCTGGCTCTGCTGAAATGCTATGTGATGTTCTCACAAACAACAGGCTCTCTGTGGGGAGCGCTGGCACCTCATAAATATAAAATGTTTATTTGTTCACTCAGTCCCTCATCTGTTTATGCCAACTGCCTCTTGGGTTGAAAAACACCTGACAGCAAAGACTGCAAGTGGTGAGGAGGCAGGAGAGCAGAAGGAGGATTCACCAGGCTGCCTCCAGGCCACCAAAGGCCTTCTGAGCTGAAAGCTCTTCCCGGGCTGGGCTGAGGTGGTTGCTGCAGGAAACTTAGACACCCCTCTGCCCCTGGAGTGCCTGGGAGGCTGTGCTCAGAGGGCAGGGGGTGTGAGCCCATCTCTGGGGAGGTTCTCAGCCCCTTGTCTGGCCGCAGGGGTGAAGAACGCGGACGAGGCGGAGCTGAGGCAGGTGGCCTCGGAGCCGCTGGAGCTCACCGTGTACAACGTGCTGGACTTCCCCCTGCTCGGCTCCCTGGTCAGCAAACTCACACGGGTCCTGTGCACCAGGATCAAGGAGAGGAGCCACAAGGAAACCACAGGTGAAGCAAAATATCCTCGGTGAGGGCTGAGCTTCCTGCTGCTCACCACCCGCCTTCCTCTTGGGGGATTAAATCACGTAATGACAGTAATTACATTATAGGGAAAAGGGGGCTTCTCTTCCCTCTTCCTTTATCATATGGTGTGATAAATGTGTTGTAACCATCTCTTTTTTCTGAGTTTCTTCCAACCAAAAAGAGGTGGAAAAAGCAGAAGAGCTAATGTGAAAATATACTGGCGAAAGTGTATGGGTTAAATGTGGAGGTAGGATAAGAAGATGATAAAAAACCTAAACACGTTTTTTTTTTTCTCCGCAAAACTTTAAAGATTGGATCTCCAACAAGTTCAAATCAAGCAGCCATTTCTTTCTTTTTCTAGGGAACAGCTTACATGATAAAGAGCATGAAGAACCACTCCAGATGTTAGCTTAGAGCCTCAAGAGAAATATCATGTACTTATTTCCACCTCTTTCTGCTCTAAGATTGACCTACACAGACAGGGAAGATCTAAATTTCAAACATAATTTTATTTTAATGCTCTGGAGATTCATATAAATACATTCATTTATTCTTACTGATTTGCATTTGACATAATTAAATATTTTGCAAACGCAAAGGTTAGGCTGAAGAAAAATGGGCTTTTCCAAAAAGAAACCAAAGTGATTTTTGTTTGTTAATTTTGGCAAATTTTTGTGACTGAGGAATGCAGACTTGTGTTGAAGAGTTATTTGCATCACCCTACGAAATACACAGCCTATTCTCTATGGAGTATTTATATTCTCTGTACACCTAGTTTTAAAATATTTATTTCAGAGCAGTCTGGAACAGTTTCTATACTCTATAGGGAAGGAGGCTGCAACTTGATTAGAAAAATGTCACTCATATTTATGAGCTGGAAAGTACGTTTGGCATGAGAAGTGTGAATGTAAGGAAATAACTGTGTTTTTAATTTCTAGGCAGCGCTGTGAAAGACACTCCTGTGAACACAGGCCCCCAGCTCAGCCCAACTGACCTCAAAATATCAGCTGTGACCTCCAAGAGCATGCACTTGGCCTGGAGCCCTCCTTTGAGACCTCCGAGGAAATACCGAGTTGTGTATTACCCATCCAAGGGGGGGGACCCCCAGAGAGGTGAGAGACCTTCCCCCGGACTCCTGAGACTGCCCCAGCTTCCAGAAGGTGGCTGGGAATTTAAATAGGCTTGGGTGGAGAAAAAAGAGGATGGTAGTGGGACATCAGTTAAGCCAGAGACAAGATAAAATGCACAATGAGTGTAAATGTGATGAGGTAATAGGGTGATAAGATAGAAGATGCTGATTTTTCTCTTAGCCAGTGTAATCCTCTCTCTAAATCATGTGTTTTGACTCAAAGAGGATACTCAGGTACAGAGAGCTGTCCAAGGATACTCATCTGTGAATGATATGATTTTTAGAAACGAATCCAAATTGTGGATGAATTTCCATTGATTTCAGTGAGAGCACGAGGCTCCCTGTCCTCTGAGCCTGGGATCTGTGTGTGCACAGATCCCAGGCTCAGAGGACAGGGATCCTTTTTGCCTCTCACCTGTGTGTTTTGGGGAGATGCTGTTCCATTGCTGAAGAGCAGTAGCACCTCCTTGCCTTGTGCTTGCAGGTGGTTTTGGAGGGAGCAGTGTCCTCAGTGCAGCTGTCCAACCTGACCTCCCACACGGAGTACCTGGTGTCAGTGATCCCCGTGTACGACTCGGCCGTGGGGGACGGGCTGAGAGGCGTCACCTCCACACGTAGGTCGTGAGTTGAGGGAATTGTGCTGATGGGTGGTGAGAAAGGGGAGCAGAACTCACTCTGACCATCTCAGACTGGAGCCTGCCATTGTGTTTTCCCCCCCTCCTCAAGTTCAGCCTGCCTACAGCTCTCTTTATTTGTGCAGATGCTCAGAACTCAACCAGTCGAGACCCTGAGCACCCTGTTCTTAGAGCAGCAGGTTGGACCAGAGACCTCCAGGGGTCCTTTCCCCCTGTGTCATTCTGCAAGGCAGAATGTTGCAGTAACACACCCTGCTAGATATATATCACAACTCATTGCTGGTTTTTTACCCATGGGCTCCAAGTGAATTAAACTCTGTAAAGCAGAGACTGTGTTAGATGTGGGGTAGGTGCCCACCAGCCTGCAGTAGCTGTTGTAAAGTCAGGTGGCCCCTGGGTTTTGAGTTGTTTCAGATCTCACACACTGAAGGAATCTTTGTGCATTATTTTTCTCTTCAGTGCCTTTGTCTTCCCCTCGCTCCCTGCGTGTCTCGGAGCTGAGCCACAACAGTCTGAGGCTGAGCTGGAAAGCAGCCCAGGGAGCCACGCACTACCTGGTGCTCTGCTCTGCAGCCCCTGACGGAGCAGAGGACTATACAACAGAGGTAGAGTTTGTGACAATAGTGATAATATTGTTTTTTCTCTGTCTGGGCTGAGTTTAGTGATAGCTCTAAGCTTTGGCAATTGCTATCATGTGGTCAAAGGAAAAAAAAGTATCAGAATTATTGCCAAAAAAAAAGCTTTAGTAAAAGATCTTTTTTTTATGATTTGTCTCAAAACGATTTATAACTATGAGGGTTTCACATGGGAAATTAAGGCATGTGAGAGATCTGACTGCCCCCTGGGGCTCTGGAAACCCAGGCATTGAACTCACATCCTTGCAGCCCCAAGTGTAATCTCTGTATCCTTGAAGCTGCACATAAACATCTTGACTATGTGCATCTTTAAATGTTAATTGAAAATGTGTTAGGGCGGATTTTGCTGACATCTGAAAACAGACCTACAACACTGCAGATGATAAAACAGTGCTTGATGAATGGAAAGTCCTTAAAAACATCTAATAACCCTTCGTTGTTCATTTTAATGCATTATCTGGAGTACCTGTAGGCTGAGGATACGAATTTTTAAAAACAAAGTGAGTGGGGAGGAACATTTGTTGCCTCTTTGACCAAGATTCCCCCTCTGATTGCACAGCAATAGGGGCAGTTGCAGGATGGTCTTCAAAACAGAACAATTCATACTCTGCTTTCAGGGCATAATCGTGGGGGTTTTATAACATTCAGAACATCTGAAGCAACACCTACATTCAAATTTGTATTTCAGTGTATTAAAACATTCCCACAGTTACCTGACCTAATCCTTATAAGAGCACAATGCTCCAGGCCTTTGGGATGTCTGCAAAACCAGCATTAAAATGTTCCCTTTTTACAAACCGTGCCCCAGGATGTGCAGACTCCTGAATGTCCCCGCGGGGCCTCTTTGCAGCGAGCAGGCTGCAGGACCAGGACTGTGCCCGTGCCGAGCTGGCAGCAGATGGCAGCAGCCCGGCTGCTCTGGGGCTGCTGGCAGCGCTCCTGCCAGAGCCTCCCATGTCTGAGAAAAGCGGGATCACAGGTCTTGAACAGCCCTGATCCAACCCAGAGCAGCAGCGTTTCGGTGTGAGAGACTCAAGGCTCTGCAGGGCAGAGGAGGAGCAGGTGCCGTGTGTCCCCAGTGCCTGGGTTTGGTGTCCCAGGGGAAGAGATCACTGCAGAGCACCTGCCCAGGTGGGGAAGGGCCTGGAGGGGCCACATGAGAAGCGACTGAGGTCACTTGGCTTGTTCAGCCTGCAGAAGAGGAGAATGAGAGGAGACATCATCGGGGTCTGCAGCTTCCTCCTGAAGGGAAGTGGAGGGGCAGCTCTGCTCTCTGGTGACCAGGATGGGACACAAGGCTGGAGCAGGGTCAGGGCAGGCTTACGCTGGGTATCAGAAAGGGTTCCTTACCCAGAGGCTGGGCATGGGAACAGACTCCCCAGGACAGTGGTCACAGCACCAGAGATCTGAGCTCTGATAGAGTTTCAAGAGTTTGGACCATGCTCCCAGGCACATGGCAGGATTCATAGGGTTTTCCTGTTCAGGACTTGGATTCTGACAATCACTGTGAATCCATTCCAGCTCAGGATATTCTGTGACACCATGATTCTAAGGCCAACATTCTAAGGCCAAAATTCTAAGACCATTCTAGAGCAGAGATGTCCCCTAAGTGTAACCAAAGGGTCCTTGGCCCGTGTCTCTGTAAGGTCCTGCCCTCTTAAGTGCATTGAGAGGTGCCCTAGAGCTGAAGGGAACCCTAAACCCCCTCTCTGTTGGCAGGTGAAGGTGACCCAGCCCGAGGTGCTGCTGGAGGGGCTGTCCCCCAGCACTGGGTACTCTGTGGCAGTGTATGCCATGTACGGGGAGGATGCCAGTGACCCAGCCAGCATCCAGGAAACCACCCGTAAGTGCTGCTGCTGCTTGCTGAGTTGTTATTAAATGCTTAAGGCAGGAGAAATGTGTTAAATGAGGTGCTTCCCATATTGTGCATGTGGCCTGTAAACACACTGCCTTTCCCCTGCTGCATCTGAAGTGAATATTGGTCCCCAAGGGGATCTCTAATTGCCTGGTGAGCTGTGAAAAAAGAGTGGTGTTCCACTAGTAAAAAAGGACTCCTGAAAGAGGCCTTCCTTGAAGACTTTATTGTCTAAGGGCAAAAAAGGAAATAATTTGGCTGTTTCTTCACCTAAATCTGTGGCAGCCTTTCATAACTTCCCAGATGTGTGTGTGGTAGTGAATAAAGGGAATATTTGCCTGTGTAGCAAATTGAGCCTCTTAGTTCAAGGTAGGATCAGTTAAGAGCAGCAGCAGGCAATGGGTGGCACTGCCACTGTGCAGGCTGTGAAGGCTGGGATGCTGTCACTAACTGTTGTTGCAGTGGCCCTGAGTCCCCCCAGGTACCTGAGCTTCTCGGAGCTCAGCCACGCGTCCGTGCGGGTCAGCTGGGCAGCCGCGTCCCCGGCAGTGCGGGCCCACCACGTCACCTACGTCTCTGGCAGAGGGGGGCAACGCTGGCCAGGTGAGTCCTCAGGGGCTGGGGGCAGGAAAAGAAACTTGGGGAGTTAATGCCCTGTTCTCCTTGGGCTGCACGGTTCAGGGAGAGCTTGTGTGCTGGCAGAGTTTTAACTCTGAAATGGACACTTTTGCTGCAGTTATCACCACGTGCTGACCTCTCTGCAGCTGTGCCCTCTAGAATCACGGGTTGGAAGAAGCATCCATAACCATCCAGTCCAACTCCCCTGCACTGAGCAAGGACATCTTCAACTAGATCATGTTGCTCAGATCTCCATCCAATCTGGCTGTGAATGTTTCCAGGGATGGGGCATCCACCCCCCCCCTCTCTGGGTAACCTGTGTCACTGCTTTACCACCTTTGTTGTAAAAGCCTTCCTTATATCTCATCAGACTCTACCTTTTTTAGTTTAAAGCCAGGACCCCTTGTCCTATAGCAACAGGCCTTGCTAAAAAAGTCTGTTCCCATCTTTCTTGCAAGCTCCCTTTGAATATTGGAAGGCTGCAATAAGGTATCTCTGTCCCTTCAAGCTGAACAAGCCCAGGTGTCTCATTCTGTCTCTGACAATACTCATACAACTCCCCCACTGCAGGTGGAAGTTCCTGGTTCTGCAACATCCACTGTCCTAAGACCTCTGTCCTCCCTCACCCAATACTTCATCAGTGTCAGATCTACGTATGATGAAGGGGACTCCTTTCCAATTACTGGCAATGTCACCACCTGTAAGTAGGGAACAGAAATACTTCTGGTCTCAGTAAGAGCTGACAAAATTGGTTTGTGTGTCTCTGAACTGGGATGTTTTGAAGGCTGGGCCCAGCAGCTCATGGCCAAAATCCTTGCTCAGAGCACAGATGGCTGCTGGTCTTTGTGTGTGGAACATGTCCAACTGTGTTATGCTCAAAATGAGGTGGAAGGGATAAAGAAAAGAAAAAAATGAAGAAATCTTGTATCCCTAACCTCTGCATCCTTGAGAGCCCTCCTAGCCTCCCCCCCCCTTACAAAACGGATGTGATATGTGTGTTCCCTGTAAACGAGATAATCTTTCTTAATTAGGTCTTTAAAAATAATTTACCCCTGTCTGCCCTGATGACTGTTGTCACACAGGTCTGAAGAAGCGACAGACAGGCTGGTCTCAGACATCTGCTTGGTTGATGCTTTGCTCCCCAGCCATCTGCTCCCCACCTTGGCTCTGACAAGGTGCTGTCAGAGCCTGCACTTCAGCTCCTGTTCCTTGTGTCGCCCCCGGGGGAGGGCCCCCCTCCCCGTGCCCTGAAGGTCACCGAGCTCTCCGGGAACAGCCTCCGCCTGCAGTGGGAAGCTGTGGCTGCCTCGGATGTAGTTGTCTATCAGATCAAGTGGAGCACAGCCAGTGGAGAGAAGCCTCAGGAGGTAAAAGCCCACATACAGCTCTGGGGAGGCTGGGCTGGCTCTGAACTCACCTGCAGGAGTGGCAGAGAGCTGTGTTAAACTTTTCACTCCAGCAATTGAACAGTTCAGCAGGATCTCTCCTGGATCTGGCTTTCAGTGGAGCAGTCACCTTGAGGGCTGGAAGCAGGAGGGACAGCAGGGCAGAGACCTAAAGGCACTGGGAAGATTGCAGAAGTGTTCTGGAAAACCTCAAGGATGAAATTTAATAGGGACAAGCAGAAAGTATTAAGCTTAGGCAGGAATAATTAACCACAGGTATACAGGATGTAGAACAAATAGCTAAGAAGCAACTCAGTAGAAAAAGATCTGGGGTTGCAGAGGATCACCAGCCCCCAATGTCAAGATGTTGTGGATAAGAAAAAGACAATACTCCAGTATTTATAGCTGCTTTTAAGAAGGTGAAGCATTTTCTCTTCTCCTCAGTGCTAGGAAACACTGCTGCTTTAGGGATACTTCTCTTTGGGGAGGATGAGGTCCAAGTGAGGAACACGTGGAGGAGAATGACAGAGTCAGAGCTGGTGCAAGCATGGCAGGGATGGACCAAGTGACCTCTGCTATCTAACGCCCCTATTTTCAGTAGGAGTCAAACAGCAGTTTAAATGCTGGCTTAATACCCGAATCTCTCCTGCAATGAGCAACAGCAAATTTGTTCCATTTGGGCTGGAACAGAGGGGTACTGGACATTGTGTCCTCAGCTCTTCTAAAAGCTGGAATCTCAGCTAAGGGATTCAGTGCTGCAGGCAGGCACTGCCTTGTCAGAGCTCTGTGTGGTAGCGCTGAAGGAGCTGCTGCCACACTCAGGCATCTGCTCTGCATTATTCACGGCTGGAATTTTGCCTTTGCTCACACGTGTGCAGCCCCAAACAGTAAACTTTGGCCCCAAAGCCTGGTGTTAACCCAACTGTGCCTACAGACAGTCTGTGAGCCGGGCACTGAGGAGGCAGGGACCAGCCTGGGGATGCCTGGGAGTGGGACTGACTCAATTTCCTCCCCTGCTGCAGCTCTCCCTCGCTGGAAATGTGGCCACGGCCGTCCTGCCCGGCCTGCAGAAGAACACTGACTACAAAATATCCATCTGGGCCTACTACAAAGATGGTGCTCGAAGTGACACCGTTTCTGTTCACCACAGGACCAGTAAGTGACCAGTGCTAGAATCTCCATCCCAGGGATGACAAGCAGGGCATTGGATGCCTCACAACTGATCACACACCAGCAGCTCAGACTGGCCACCTCCAGCTCTGAAAATCCAAACCTGAATGTCTGAAAAAGGCTACAGATATTTAGGCTTCTGTCTGAAAATGTTCTCAGTCTGTCCTGAGAACAAGAGGCTGGGCAATCACATCAGGCTGGGGCATTTTGGAGGCACCTGATAACCCTTGCACATGTTCCATGTAGAGTACATTTTACCCCTCTCTCAGCGTGGTGCATGGCTAGAAATGAATTCTGAGGGTGTTCAGCTGAACGTGTCACTGTGCTGCTTAAGGAATGGCTCCTATTAATAAAATATTGCCTGTAAGGAGGGTGAGGATTTCCTGAGCTGTGTCATGGCTGAGCTGTGCCTCACTGAGGGCATTTGCAAAGATGGGAGAGAGTCCTGCAGGCACACTCTGTCTTGGAAGCATTATCTAAATCTGGCTTTGTACAGGCAGGGTATGAGGTTAAAAAGTGACACTCCCAGAGGTCCTGGTAATTAATATTGCCTGCAAAATGGCTTTGTTGGAAGTGAAGGGAGCACAATCCATTCAACAGCAGCAGTCCTCCCTCCCCTCTAAGATCTTGTCCTCCTCTGCGGAATAAGCTCATTTCAACTGATGTTGAGCTGATGAAGTTTGAAGTAAATGGTAATCTTGGAATATGAAGCTCAGGTTTTATTAATAATAAATAATAATCACATTTTTATGGGAAGCTACCTCCGACAAGTACCTTGGTGCTGCATTCTGACAAAAGAAGAAAAAAAACAAAAAACAAGCATCCTACTGATATATGATGACAAGAGGACAATTAGAGCTGTTTGGAGGGTGTGGGAAAATTAATTACTATGTTTTAAGCTATGAATTATGAAATGTCAGAGGAGCTCTCTCAGCCCAGCAAAATGACATGTGACAGTGCCCTTCTAGGCACATTTGCACAAGCCAGTCCTTGCTGCTGCTGGCACCCCAGTGGGACAGGGAAAGCAATTTGATTTCTGCTTGTCAGCTGCTGTCCTTGTGCAGGAGCCTTGGGAATCGTCAGGCTTTGCCTTCTGCATGAAGAAAATAAAATTCTCCAGGAAGCCAGGTGTGCAGCTGGGCAGGGAACACAGGGCTCAGTGCCTGGGTGCTGCTGGTCCCTTTGCAGGGGCAGTCAGGACACTGCCACACTTCCCCCAGCCCATATTTGCATGTGAAATCAATGGGTTTGATGGGGATTCTCCTCTAGTGTTTAAAGTAAGAAGTGCCCATAGAGGAGAAGTGGCACAGAAGGGGTGGCTGGTGATTTCCAGTGCTGCTCTGGGGCATGTCAGGGGAAAATTCGGGATGCTAGCAAATTGCTGAAGGCTTAAGCAATGAATGTATGGGAAGATGTGGCACTAGGCAGGACTCTGGGAAGTCCTGGGATGTGGTTATATTTCAAATCTTCAGTGTTTCAAGCAAAAGCTGCCACCTTGTCCTGTGCCTGGTCAGGATGTCCCATGGTGTTAATCTACCACCAGAGCTGGTGGGTAATAACTCATTCATACCAGCATGGAAATCTCTGATGTTATCTGAAAAGCCAGATCCCTTGGTCTGATTTTTGAGCCCTCTCCCCCTTAATTTTCATTATAAAATGAAATTCTGAGGGCTGAAATGGCAATGGAAGCTCTCTGGCTCTCCTCAGGATGGCAGACTTTGAGTTGCAACGTGGTGAACAGCATTGATCAGGCTGTGCTGAACAATTCCAAAAGTGTGTGCTAGAGGAGGCTGTGGAAGGGAGGAAGTGCTTTTCTTTTGCTTTCATCATTGCTTTTCTCTTTTTCTCTCTTGGCAACATCCTTTTATATAAGGATAGGTCAAATCGTGAACTTTTTCTTAAAAATGTCTTGGTAGAATTTCCAAGAAATGCTGAAGTTTAAGGACGATGACTGAAGTGAAACTCAGCAGGAACTGGTAACACAAGATTCTCTCCCTGTCCTTCATCCTCCCTGGAATACTTTCTTCTTTGAAGGTCAAGGGAAAAAATTGCCAGGTCAGAGCAAAGCTCTTTGCCTTTGGTTTTGTGAAATGGAACCAAGTTTCTCCCCTGGGGTGAAGTGAAAAAACCAAGTTCATTTAATCCAGGGCCATAATTCCTCTTGTGCCACCTGAAACACCCATTTTGAGACCAAATGTGTTGCATTCGTGGGACCCTGCAGACACCAATCCCTCACAAAACTGGTCACCAGAAATGTCATCCGCTTTTAAAAATCAACAACACTGGTGTGTCATTTGGAAGGACTGGGATGAGGTCGCTCATCTTTCTGGTAGGGAAAAAAGTTGTTCAAAGTTATTGTTTGAGATTTGTCATTTTATGAACTCAGAATCAGTGAATGGCTTTAGCTGAAAAAGAAAATTCAGAGACGTTGATATGGGGCAGGTCCCTTCTTGTCTTGGAGGAATTGGATTTTAAAAAATTCTTTGTTTTGACTAGAGGAAAGAAAAAATTTGGGATTATTTTTCAATAACCCAGTTAGAAAACTTTTCCCTGCAGACTTTCCAAGAGGCAGAGCAGGAACAAAAGCATGCTGATGTATTTCCCACAGACAACAAAATTGTCAAAACGTGCTGCTTACCCATGGTTCTGATGTTTCTTTTTTTCTGCTCTGTTATGTTTAGACTGAATTCTCATTTGAGTTCAGCTCTCCTTTCAGTCTGTTTTATGAATTGTCAGGAGTAGCAAAGTCCTTATCCTTGACCAAAGGCTTTCACAGTGATCGTTTGTCATACCAATAAACAACATTAGTGGTACTTCAAACCCACACAAACCTTCCAAGCAAAGCCAGGGGAGTGCAGATGATGCTTTCCTGAGAGGAATCTGCTGGGACATGGAGGTGTTGCTGCATGGTGATGCTTGGAAAATGCTGGAAGGGGTGGTTTTGTTCCTGCTGCCAATCAGACAAGGTTTCTTTTGTACTGAGGGAGAGTTCTTTCATCCAGGCTGGGGAAAAAAAGAACTTGAGCAAAAGGAAAGAGTCCCTTGATAGTCCTGAAGGACAAGGAGATGGCAGTTTGGTTGGGAACTGCTGCTGAAGCTGGGCTGAGCTGTCCTGGCTGGCTTTGCACTGAAGTGTTTTCCAAAGTGCTTGTGTGCCCTGCTCCTCCAGCTCAGCTGTGCCAGCAGCATCTCCAGCCTGGGGCTGGGAAATCTCTTTATCCAGCTCTTCAGTGAGCTCTTCCTAGCAGAGCATGCATGGCAAATAAAAAGGTTTGAAATGTGGGACTGAAGCTTCAAGCCATGGCAAGAAAAAACACAGCTTATAGTTAATATATATTAATCATTGCAGGTGAGTATTTTGATGGAGTGGGGCCCAGGGTTTTATTCTTATTTCAATATTTATGTGCCTGAGAGCAAGCAGGGACTGCTCCTGTGGAGGAACAGAGGCTGAAGAGGTAAACAAAGACACAGATGGTGGCAGAGATGCTTCTGTCCTCCAGGGCAGCTTCAGGAGGTGGCCTGTTCCCTGTCTGTCAGCTCCATACCATCAGATTCTGCCAGGCCTGAGGGCTTTCCAGAATAAACCTGGCTCTAAAGACTTCCCCTAAATTCCCCTTTGAAGTTCACTTGAGCAGAGTCTCCCCTTCCCTCAGCTGAAGGAAATGGCCAGTGCAGGCAGCAAAGATACAGCACTGACTAATAAAAGTGCTGCTGAAATGACTTTATTCCCACTCTTGCTTTCCTCCCTGCTTTACCTCGTGGTGGTGCACAGCAACAGCCTCCAGCCTGATTCAGCTGCTGCCATCTTGGTTGAGCCTCAGTAAAAATAATCTCATTTTATACACAAAAGGGAAGAGGAATCAATGAAGATGCAAATGATCTTCACTCAACCTGTGTTTAAGGTCACCCCAGGCTTTGCTGGGTGGGCAGAAGATCCTTACAGAAAGTGTAGAATAAAAACCTCATCACCTGGGTGTGTTTCTTTGACTGTCTTCAGGGCTCACCCATCATTTTTAGTGTCTTCTGAAAAAATTCTTCCTTTTCTCTGCCTAGAACTTCTGTGTTTTCACACCAGCATGGGTTTAAGGACAGACACTTGGTTTTATGCTGGGAAACAAGCCCTAGGAGCAGATGACCCCATGGTGTCAAGCTCTTTTTTAATTGATTTAGCCCCCTCTGCCTTTCCCTTCCTCACTCTCAACCTCTGCTCAGAGAAATCCCCCTAGCAAAAGAGCCTCTGTTGTCAGATCCAGTTTGCTGCACAGCAGGACCCCAGGGAAAGAAATGCATTTATGTAATTAAAAATTTCTCAGCTTTGGTCTCTGGTAAACTCTTTTTTGATTGTCTGGCTCAGCCCATCTCCTGTTTGGAATCCACCCATTCATCCCAGGGCAGGGCCAGAGAGGAGGGGGTAGCTCAGGCACCCTGTGTGACCCATTTCAGGGCTGTGGGTGTTGCTGTCAGAAGCTCTGGACGAACTCTGGTGGGCTGGATGCTCCGGGATTTTTTTTTTCTTTTTAGAGTGATTTTAAAACAGAAAAAGATGAAAAATATTAGAAATTATGATGGTTTAACTCTGATGTGTGATCCAGGTTTAATTGCCAGTAAAGCTGCTTGTCCAGCTTGATGAAATTCAATTCCAGTTTGTGTACCCTTTGTGTTTTTCATGATGTTACAATGGGTCTCTTCCTTGTGCTTCCAGGACTCTTTCACCTTTCCAATGATTTTTTTCCTAGGCTTGGAATTCCTGACTGCCCGAGTTGTGGTGTGTTGTACTTGGGCACCCTCATCCCTCCAAATCCATTTTCCATCTTGCCTGGTGCCTAAGGTGCCTGTGTGTGCTCTGGGTGTTGGTTCCCTGCAGAGCAGAGTGCTGAGGTGCTCAGAAATGGGCCTGGATGCAAACACTGCTGGCTCCATTTGTAGAGATTCCTCCCTGCTTTTTATTCTGCTCACCTCCCACCCCTATGACAGATTCCAGGAGCCCACCCACCAACCTCCTCATCGACTCCGAGAGCCCCAGCAGCCTCCAGGTGCACTGGACCCCTCCTGATGGCCGAGTTCAGCACTACAAAATCTCCTACAGCCCCGTTTCTGATGCTGCTGCCCAGCAAACCGTGAGTGTCCAACTCCTCTGCAGGGTCAGACCCTGGCCCAGAGCCCATGGGGACAACATGACCACAGGAACTCTGCTCGCTCCAGTCAGGTTTATCATTCAGATATCAGGGCTCAAAACCAAATCTCTTCTTGTGGATGGGTTGCTTTGTAAACAGAACTCCAAAATGCTTTCTAAATTAAGATATTTTCTCCATCAAAGCCACTGAAAACAAAGCTTTCTCTGCTGCTTGAAATGGGGGGGGGGGGGGATTCTTGGAGGCAGAAGAGTGGCAGATAAACCTACTGTCCCTCTGGCCTAGGGAGGTTAAATATCATCCTTTTAAAACTCAGATTCCCTACTTAAATAGCCTGATTATCCTGTTATAAGGCACTTCTGCTACATGTCCATGGGGAATACTGGGGTCTTTATATGGGAAAATGCTTTTTCTCTGGCTGTTGGGGAAGATGAAATAGGAAAGTCTTATAGATATGATTACCTTGCAAAAGATGCTGAAAATATGGAAAGTATAATCGAAATTGAGATGAAGACAAGGTTTGAGTTGAAGAGTAACTAAGAAACAATGGCAGAGCTGGCTGAAGGGAATCCTCCTTCTGGATAGAACAATGCCCTCTGCCCAGGCAGGTCCAAAGGTCAGAACAAACCCTGCCTGCCTGGTAGAAGATTCCCAAAAGCAGTTTTTTAAGGTTTAAAATATAACCCTGTATGGTAATGCGATAATTCTTATAGGTTGCATGCAAATGTTGTAGAGTTTGTAGCTTGTTTCAGATTGGTTAAAGAGAATTAGAATATTCAACAGAGAAGATGATTTATTGTATTGTAAACAGCAAATTGCTCTCTTTTTACTCTCTATTTTTGCCTCTTTCTCTCTCTTTCTCTGGCCTGCTTTGAGCTGCTTCTTGCAGCCCAGCAGCCTCTTATACCCACGCTCTTTCACAATAAATTCCCATGCTCTAAACTCATCTTTAGAGATCTCTCATTTCTATTTTACCCTCATAACCAAATTCCACAGAGTTAAATCCTACATCTGGCCATTGCTATTCCAACAGCAACACAGAGCCAGGCTCCCTGGGCTGAGCCGAGCAGGAATCCTGCTCTGAGCCTCACACCCCAGGAGTCAGCCCCACCCAACTCTGGGCTGTGAGCAAGAGCTGGAATGAGAACCCCAAACTCTGGGATCTTTTTCCCCTGTTGTAGATCATGGCTCCTGGCAAGAGCAGCAGTGTGACCCTGCAGTCCCTGCTGCCTGACCGAGCCTACAAGGTGACCATTTCTGCCATCCACTACACGGGAGAGAGCGAGAGCACATCCACGACAGGACGGACAGGTACAGGGATCAGCTGGGATGTGCATGTTCTCCATCACCCTCCATCCTTCAGCCTCGGGGCAACCTCTGCTAGGGCTGTAATGGCCTCACTGGGCTCTGTCTGAGGCCAGGGTTTCACTCAGCCATAGAATATTAGCCTTGAAAAGTGAAAATCCTGCCCCAGTTTCTGTAGTCCTGTGATTTATTGACAGTTCTGGGATGAGTGGGAAGGGCTGGTGGCCCTTCAGGTTTTGAGCCAGGCAACCCAATCCTGAATAACAGAGCTCAGGCATGGTGTCATGTTGTGCCAGGAGAGGTTTGGGTCGTGTAATGCAAAACATTTCTTCACTGAAAGAGTGGTTAAGCATTGGAAAATGCTTCCCAGGGAAGAGTCACCATCCCTGGAAGTGTTAAAAACCGAGCAGATGTGGCCCTTCCCGATGTGGTTGAGTGGACATGGTGGTATTTGGTCAAACTGATGTTTGATCTTTAAGGTTTTTTTCCAGCTTAATGATTCTATGATTGCTTTCTCTTTCAGCTCCTGTGCTGTCTAAAGTCCCTTCCATCCGAGGATTCGTCCCACCTAAAATAGAGGGTAAATCATCTCCTCTGAAGTCCTGCTTTGTTGTTTTTGTTTGATTTCAGTAGCAAACAGCACAGTGTGGGCTCTGCAGAGCAGCAGGAGGGGTCCATCAGCTCTTGACAGATGCCCTTGGGGACAATCCAAGGACAACCAGAAACCACAGAACTTCTTAACATCAGGCTGGGTAAAGAGACCAATACTATTTTAGAGGATTTCTGCACAACTTGACCAAAATGTAGTGCAGGGAAGGGTGACATGTTTTAAATTAAAATTCCCTGTAAAGTCCCTTATTAAATTTAATGAGCATATGCTCTCATAGCTGATAGAAAGCAAACTATGAAATGGATTAGTGAGAAATGTTGAATTAATGGGGTTATAAAAAGTTTTTAATAAGTAAATATTAGAATGGAGATATTGTAGCAGTGCTGGCTTTTCCTGACTATTTGAAACTATTCCAAGCAAAATTTCAGTTTTAAAATTTATGAGTGAAGTCAAGATTGAAGAATGAGGCAGCTTAAATGAAAAAAAATTAGTTTATAGTCAACAAAGGACATACCAGATAAAGTTTTCAAGTGGTTTATTGAGGTGTTCAAGTCACAGTGGAAAAGTCCTTTGAACTTTCAAGCAGAAAACAATCCTCCCAAAAGGCTGATGAGTCACCTTGTAGAATTTAATATAGCTTGTTGGCTGCGATAGCTGAAAAGACAACAGAAGAAATACTAAATTCTTTATGTTTTATAAAGTATCTTTTTTCTAAAGTAGGAGAGACAACATGTAACAATTCTGGGAAAACAGTTGGATGTGCAATAAAAGACTCCAGTGTTGATATATAACCAAATTATTGAGAAAAATGGTCTGAGTGAATGTTTATTGTACAGTGAGTAACTGCACTGGGCTGGGATTTGGAGAGAAAAACAAAAAAAACCCCCAAAAAACCAAAGAGAATAATAAGACAGCAGGAATCCTAGGCTAGAAAATCTAGGGAAAAGTCTTCAAAGCAGAAGTGAAACTGCCGGTGTCAGGAATCCTTGCCCTGACTCTGAGGTGCTTCACCCGAGCTGAGCATTGCCTGATCAAAGAGCTGTGAGCAATCCCAGAGCCTCCAGCTGGGAAGGAGCAGGGAATTGCCAGGGATGTCAGCCAGAGGACTCTGGGGCCTGGGCAAGGATCAGAGTGAGCTCATTGACTCCTGAACAAGGGAGTCAGATACCTGGAAAATGGACAACTTTACAGCCTTGTTTGGGATAATTTCTTTTTTGTTTTTCATTCATGATGCTTCAGTTCCAAGAGAGCTGGAGAGGGACTTTTTACAAGGGTGTGGAACGGCAGAACAAGGGAGATGGCTTCAAACTGACAGAGCAGGTCTGGATTAGATGTCAGGGGTAAATTCTTTCCTGTGAGGGTGGGGAGGCCCTGGCACAGGGTGCCCAGAGAAGCTGTGGCTGCCCCATCCCTGGAAATGCCCAAGGCCAGGTTGGACAGGACTTGAAGTAACCTGGGGTAGTGGAAGTTATCCCTAGCCATGGCACAGGGTGGAATGAGTTGAGCTTTAAGGTCTCTTCCAACCCAAACCATTCTCCAAGATTTAGAAAAGTTGGTTTCTGGAAGAGGAAGGCGAAGGCATTTCTCATTTTGCATCAAGCATTCCCTTTCTCCCAACTCCATCTGGCATCCATAGCCTGGGATTTACATGGCAGCAGATACTGAAAGTAGCATTCATGAGCTGTTTCCTAAAACACCCCCTTACCTGAGCTTTTTCAACACAGACTGCTCAGAGCCCTGGTGGCTTTTTCCAGCTTCACATCCCAGTCTCTTCTCCTCTGGTCTTGCTTTTTGTCCTGTGGCATCCCAGAGGATTCATCAAGAGGTTTACCAAAAGACAAACTACAAAACTTTTCAAAACTCTCAGTGTTTTCCTAAAGAAATCAAAAGCCAGACTCTCAAGTTGAGAGATATAATTTTGCTGTGTGTATTTTTAATTTGAAACTGCGTATATCTTTATTTTACCACACTACTAAGGCACTGTTAAAAAAAAAATAGTTTGATGTCTGTTTTTAAAAAAATCACCAAAAATTATTCTTCCTTGTACTTCATATCATCAGGTGCCAGGTGAATTAGTCAAAAGAAAGTGATCATGGAGACGTTTGATGATGAAAGACACTATTTTTATTTTGGTGATAGGCAAGCCAGGAAACAACTTTTATGTTTCATAAACATCAATTCTCTCTATCTCCGTATATATATATGTATAAACAAGGTTAAAGTTCAAGTTCTGAATGAAGGGGCAGGATATTCTAAGTTTTGCTATGTTTTTCCATTGCTCTCTCTGAAGGAACTGTGTTCATTTTGCTTTCATAATCCCCTGCTGTCTTTTTCCCCTCTAACTGTTTTCCCCTTTTATTCTGTTCTCACAGCCTGCCCCACCATCACCTCCATGGAAGGTTCCATACGAGGTACAGTAGCAAATCCAAGCCCTGGTGCTGCTGGGCTGTGACTGAAAACACTGCCAGGTCTTGATTTGGAGATACATGCAAGAGCTGAGTGGGAGCAAAATGTCATAAGGAAAAGGGGAAACGTGTGAGAACCAAAATTGGAACAAACCTTTTGTCAGGCAGAAGAATATTCTGCAGTACCTGAATTGTTATGCTCTGCTGCTCCACCAGCTCGTGCTCTCGGCTGTGAGTGCTTAACACCAGGATTTTCAGCAGCCTTAAGGAGGTGAAGCTTCAAACAGCCCTTGAATCTCAAGAGGATTTGAATTCCAAACTCACAAAGGCTCCTCAGACTGTGAAACCCCAAACCTCTCAGGGTTCACCTGAGCATCCTGTAGAGTAGTTCTCTCTGCCCGTGGATCTCTCTGCAGTCTGGCTGCAGATTTGCTGGGGCAGCACGTTCCCCTTCCTCCTGCCTGTGCCATGACATCTGCTCGTGCTGTTGGCTTTGCTGTGAGGGTTTCTGACTGAGAGACCAGTGAGTTCTGCCTAGAAAGGAGTGTCGCCTCCTTTCCAGAAGGTTCTGAGTTACAGGTGAGGCTGAGGAACTGGCTGCAGCTCTCAGGTCTGGTTATTCTGGTCTGGTCATCACCCTTGCCAAGGCCAGCTTGGATGTGGCCCTGAGCAAACTGACCTTGCAAGTAAAATCCCTGCCCATGCAACCAGATGATCTTCATGGTCCCTTCCAACCCAAGCTGTTCTATGATGCTATGGCTCTGTGATAATAATGGGTTTACATTTCAATGTTTTTAGTTATCACTCAGCCTTTTCTTCCTGCACATTTTAAAGGAAGTTTTGGTGTCAGAAGCTCCATACAAGAGATAAATGGCCCTCAAGTAGGTCATTTATTCTGGCAAACTCACTTGTACTGTTGGGATATGAAAAAAAAAAAGTAAAATAAAGCACTCCAGGCCAGCCCCCAGCGAAATAAAAACTCAAGCCAAGAAACTGCAGAAGACAGTAAATGGTGAAGGGGTGAGGAAATCCAGATGAAAGCACCACACTGAAATGAAGCCCTTCCATTTGCTCAAGAAGGAACCATCTCCTTCATCCCACTCTGCTGCAAACTCAAATAAACTCAAAAAGAATCCAAACGCTGAGATCTTGTCTTATTGAACAGAAAACTGAAAAGAAAATGACTTGGAGCTTTAATGGTGAGCTGGGGGACAGAGATGAAGCTGCATGAGCCAGAGGAGATATCAGAGGTGTCAGAGGAGAATCTCTGTAGCCCACACAAGGCAGGTCACCCCTGGGTGTCTCCTGAAAAAAGAGAGAAATTGAAATGTTCGTATTTTAAAGATTTCTCTTATTTTTTTCTGGCTTTGGCATATAAGGCATTTCAGAGTAGAAATCATTTTCTCCTCTGCTAGCAATTACTGGACCGATTCCATGCCTTTTGAAGATAATACTTTGCAAGTAGTTGAAAGGAAGAAATTGTTGGAGTAACATCTTTCTCATTCTTTTTTTTTTCCATTTTGAAGATTTGAAAACACAATTGTGAAAGCCTCCATCTTTTGTCCACTCTTCTCCAAGAGGAAGAGATTACAAAAAATGTGCGCACAAACCTATTTTCCCTGGCTGCCATTTGAGAGGTTCACTCGAGCTGGTGCTGTGTCATTAAATGCGTTTTCTCCTGTTGCCTTCTCTGTGCTAATTCCACCTGCTCTTTTGAGTTCCTGCCTAACCACTAATTTTTCCATTTTCCTTTGTTGCAGGATTTGACATGATGGAGGTTTTTGGCCTGATAGAGAAGGAATATTCCTCCATTAAAGGCGTAGCCATGGAGCCCTTTGTATTCAGCCACTCCCGCACCTTCACCTTGTTCAGGGATATTCAGCTCACCCAGAGGACCAGGTGGGAGCAGAGCTGAGGCTTTTGCCATCCTCATCCTCAGTCTCATGCCATTTGCATGGCAAAGGAAGGCCATTTTGGGGAGGAATGATGCAGCCCCGCTGGCAACTTCCAAATGAAATTATAAAAATGATGAGCTAAATCAAACCGTTGGTAGATTGAAAAAATAGCCAGAGGGTTTTTACTTAATGTGTTAATAAATAAACCCCTGACTTTCCTCAAGATGAGTTGTCATGTAGAAATAGTATTTATTAGACATTTGTACGGCCAAACATGTTCACAGTGATATTTTTGGTTTCTACAAAATCACTATTTCCCAGCTTTTCGGTTGCTGTGATGGACATGAGGATCATGCCACATTTGGACACTGCAGCAGCGTTTAGGCATTCAGTCCACAGCCACCTACACTTCAGAGATGGCAGTTTGAGGTCATTTTCATCTTCAGTCCCTTCTCCCAAATGTTTCTGGTTTGGAGAGAGGTCTTTGATTTAGAAAAATCACCCTCATAGTTGCTCTCTGCAGCTGTGCTGGTGGCAGGGAAAAACTCTGAGTTGTGGCTTGACCCCATTCTGTTGCATATGAAGCTCCTCCAGAGGGTCCCAAGCGAGCCAGACTGCTCCTGAGACCTCATTTCTTTTTTATGATTATGAATCAGGAGTGATCTGACTGTTGACATTCATTGCTACTTTGTTTAAAGCCTAATTACTCAGCCACTGACTCTGCTTAATCTTCATTAAAGAAGCAAAGCTTCTTAGAGTAAACAAAGTGGGGGAGATTCAGAGAACCCTTTGGTCTAAATACGCAGGAAATGATGGGCAAATCCTTTTGTTCAGGTCTTACAGATGCCTTTCCAAGGACATTACCCCTTCAGAAAGCGAGAGGGAAAGAAAAAGCTTGTATTATTTATGAATCAGTCCTGAAAAGATGCCTGGTGGGTTGTGTTTGTGCCATGCCAATGTGTCCTGTTTCAGATTACAGCCGTGTTTCAGGCAAAACCAATTTGACCTTCCCTCATTGCTTTGTATCCTCTCACTGCTGTTGAGCCTAAATCCTGCAGCTGGGATGTGGGGACCCAGAGGGGGCTTTTCTGTGGGCTCAATGCTTATCCCTGAAGGGCATTTACAGGGATTTAGAATAATAGAATTATTTAGGTTGGAAGAATCACCGAGTCCAACCATTAACCTAATGCTGCCAGGTCTGCCTCTAAACCATGTCCCTAGCCAAGAGTTTTGTGCCAAGGTTTAAAGATTCACCCCATGATATATGGCAACCATTCCTCCTTGAAGAGGAGACCTGGGGGAGTGCTTTGGAACCTGGCAGGGATGTTTTGTAAGCCTCCACTGTGTTCTCATCTGAGAAGCATTAAGGCTGCACTCGCTGTGGCTTGGCATTCCCTGAGACAGCTCTGGCAGTGATGGATTGACACCAACTGCTCCACCTGAGCATCCTCCAGGCATGAGGAGAAGGCCCACGAGTGCTCATCAGTCAGCACAGGCTCCAGCAGGTCCAGGCTCTTTCTGGACTTATCACCATCAACTCATGGGAGCAAAGCTTTTCCAGGCCCCCTGCCCAGGGAACACCTGGATGAGCCTTCAGGATGTTGCTTGGTGATTTAATCACTGATGTCCCCTTGGTTTGTGCCATTCCAGTGATGTCCACCTGTTTTCCATCCCACCTGAGCACACCATTGTCTTCCTCCTGCGCCTCCTGCCCGACACCCCCAAGGAGCCCTTTGCTGTGTGGCAGGTCACAGATGAGGACTTCCAGCCTCTCCTGGGTGTCAACCTTGACCGTAAGATTTCTGGCTAAATACTTTAAAATTGTTTTTTTTCCATACGTCTTGCAATCAGCAGAACTCCCTTGGAAAGTTTTTATGGTTTCCTTACTCAGCAGCAGATTCTCGGAAAGTTTTGTCATGGCTGTCAGGCTTGCATTTAAGACACTGCCCAGTGGAATTAAAATATGTGTTTTCATTTTTATTCTGCTTTAGTTTTACTTATTTTTTCCCATTGTTTAGAAGTATTTCTTGACAACACAGGAAAACTTCCACCATGTTGAAGCCTAATTATTTACTATTGTAGGTATGTGTGAAATCAATTTCTAAGCTGTTATTTGTTCTATTTTCCCTGCAGCTAGTAAGAAATCCTTGACCTATTTCAACCATGACTACAAGGCTGATTTACAGGAAGTCTCCTTTGACCAACAGGAAGTGAAGAAGTTATTCTATGGGAGCTTTCATAAGGTTCTTATCAAGAGAGGGAGAAATGTGGCTCATAATCTCACTCTGGTGTGGGAGTGTTTTGCCAGCAATGTGTGTTGCTCAAAGTGAGGAGTGATTATCCAAATGCTTTGCATCCTGACTGCCAGGGAAGTGGCCAACTTCTTTGATATGCTGAAATTCATAATTGTACAGAATTCAGGTGGATCTCCTGAAAAAAATGTGATTTCCACATATTGATTTTTCCCTTTTCCTCTGGACTCCAAAAATCGAGGTGTTTTTTAGGCCTTTATAACAGGAAAAATTGAAAAATAATCTCTTTTTTTTAGAGTTTAGAATTTTGGTATCCATTTAGTTCTGGATGAAAAGAAAAGAGAATCCAGCCTTGTGAGAAAGGCTTATCACTCATAATGGGGTGGGGTTTTTGGCTGCCTATGTCCTCAGAGCAAAGGGATTGCACCCAAATGAGCAATGAGCTCCTTCTGTATCTGCAGTTATCTGAGGTCCAGAAAGGTTTCTCCCAAGGAGAGGTGAAAGGTCAACAAGGGAAAGCACATACTAAACCTTATTCCTGAGCCCCCTCGATCCATGCACTCACTAAAAACAACCCACCCGTGCCAGCAGCAGGCTGGGGATGGGACAGAAGGTTTTACTGTCTGTAGGAGACTCACTCATCCCACCACGGATGCTCCAACACGGCTTTTTCCTCCTGCTGCCTAGGTGCACGTGGCCGTGAGCCACTTCAAGGTCAAGCTCTACGCGGACTGCAAGAAAATAGCAGAGAAACCCATCAGGACCCTTGGCAGCATCTCCACCGCCGGCTTCATCATGCTGGGAAAAGTGACCCGCACCAGAGGGCCCCGCAGCGGCTCCGTGCCCGTGAGTCCTGGGGAGTGCTGCTGGAGCTGCCTGGGGTGGGACTGTCACACGGCCAGGAGGGTCACATCGCCCTCATCTGAACTGCTGTGATGCACAGCTGTGTCCTGATCCCGCTGATCCCTGTGGCTTTAATGAGCTTTCCCAGCACAGGAAGAGCGTGTCCCGCTCTCCTCTTTTTGTCCCTCTCTCCTCCTACCTTGGTGTGGGGACTGTGATGGGGGGTGGCAGTGTGAGTGTGTCCCAGAGGGGCCTTCTGCTGCCTGCTTCCCCTGGGTTTCCTGCACTGAGATGCTGAAGCAGACAGGAGGGTTTGGGAATTGCTTCTGCAAGGGAAGTTGCGCACATCAGCCCACACGGGGAATGCTGGTGGGTGAAGGCAGCAGAGCTGGGTGTGCCTCAGTCTCCAGTGTGTTTGGACTCATCTATCTGCATGTAAATGAGGGAAAATAATCTCCAGCAGAGAGGCTTTTTATCAGCTGGTACTTGGAGAAAAAGCCCCAAAGAGTGAGTGCCAGCCCGGGGATATATCCTCAGTGCTTCTCATAGCACTGCAGGGAGCTGCTCCCTGCCAGGGGATAGAAAAAGGGGATGCGTGGACTCGGTGTCCTGTCCTGTGCACAGTCCTCAGGGCAAAAACACCCTTCTCCTGTCAGTCTGTTCCGTTCTTACTCCCCAAAGCAGGAGTGTTAATTATGTGCAGTGACAAGTTCATCACTCACAAGGTTCTTGTGGGGCTGTAGGAAATTGTTCACCACTGATGTGAAGATCTTGCTCCTTGGCTCTGCATTTTGATCTAGAGGTCCAGGGGAAAACAGCTCATCAGGTGATTTATAACTGCCCTTCCCTCAGAGGAGTGCAGAAAAAGCAGTTTGTCCCATGTGCATCCCCAGCTGCAAACTGAGAGGCAGAGGTCTGGGATACACCAGGAAAAAATGGAATTTCCTGTAAGAGATGAGGTCTGCTGTGCAACAAACCAGGGGACAGCGTATTCAATCAGTATTTGCTTATTTCTCAAATAAATTCTGTGGCAATTTGATCACAAGCTTGTGACCATCAAGACAGGAATTTGTGCTTTCCTTGCCCCTCCCAAATTCTCCCTGTTAGCAGCTCAGCTAGGCAGGGTTAGCCAAATAATGAACAGCCTTGTGCCGTCCCTGCTCCTGTTGCCTTTCAAGCACAGCAACATTTCACATCTTCCACAGCTCTGCTGCCCTTGAGAAGACAGAGTGCCTCATTATTGCTTATCATGGAACTTTATTTAATTTAAGAAATCTTTAAATGCCACTTGATCTGCAGGGCTCATCTGTATCCGTACGCTGCCTGTCACCCTCCCTGGGCTCTACAGCTCCTTGTTAAATGCATGGAGTGGAAGAAAAAAAAAATGAAAAAAAGATGAGAAATTGTGTCAAGGAAAGAAAATTAATCTCTGCCTCGTTATTTTGTTTGGCTTTGTGCAGCGTGTGCTCTCCTGTTAATCAGAATGGGGAAATGTGGCTGTTGCGAGGGAGGCAGTGAGACCAGTTGGGGTTTCTGGGCAGGGAATCACATCTGCCCTGGGAAAAGCTGCTGCCACATTTACCCTTCTCCCCATGTCCCCAAGGGGAGCAAATCAAAGTTGGCTTTCACATTTTGGTGATGCTGAAGCCCAATTAGTTGAGAACCTGCTGCTATTGTTGTGGGTAAATTGGAGACTTGGCTTTGCTGGTGTGAAGCTGCTTTGTTGACTTGCTTAGCAAGGCAGAGATCTGAGGGCTTGAGGAACACTCAGTCAGGGGGTAGTTCTCATGTTGTGACTTTTTTGGGGCACAGTTATAATTGGGATCACATACAAGAGTCCTGTCACTTCATCCCTGAAGATTATTTTTTTTCACTTGAACTTCGTAAGATTTGGTGATGGGTGGTGGGAGCCAATGTTACTTTCTTATCAAACTCTGTTTTTTCCCCCAGTTCCAGCTGCAGTCTCTGCAGATCTTGTGCAGCAGTGTGGGGGCAGAGCAGGACAGATGCTGTGATCTCCCTGCACTGGTAAGACAAGGGGCAATGCTCTGCTCATTGACAGGAAGCTGGGAGGATGGGACAGGTGCATGGCACTGGAGTGACACTGTAAATGATTTTGATAGACCCAAGATGGAAAGCATTTTTTTCCTCTTCTCCTGGGAATAATGTCAGTGTGTTTCTTGGTGAGGTAAACAAAACTATGTTTGCTTCAAAAACAAAGAAAACTTCAAATCCTGGTGCAGTGCATGTTTCTCCTGTCACGACCTCATCCAGGAGCCCTGACAGTTCTACAGCTTTGCTCATCTCAGCCCTGAGGCACAACATCCCCCACTCTTCCTCTCACTTCTCAACACAGAGAGCTGCTATGTGGGGTGTATAAATATGTAGAAAGAAGAAAATTATCTTCCAATATGTGTTTTGCACATTGCAGGCAGGGCTGGTTCATAGGGTTTTTTTGTCTAAATTTGTTCTTCAACAGAAAAAAAAATTAAGAACTTGATTGCTCGCAAAAATTTCTCAGTGGAGTAGAAAATAAAATCTGCTGTTCTTCAAGTAAAAGTCTGAATTTTGAAACACTGAGTGCTGTACTTGTGATCCATCCTGCTCTTGCTGTGCAGCTGCTCATGACCGGTTTTGGCTTGATTTCATTTCAGAGGGATGAGGACACCTGTCCTACCTTGGCTCCTGCCTGTTCTTGCACTTCTGGGCTCCCAGGCTTGCCAGGACCCCCCCGGGCCCCCTGTAAGTTCACCCTCCCACCCGGTGTTGTTGCATGTGCTGGTCTTGCTTCATTTTTCGTGGCACGTTGGGCACGTGGATAACACTCCTGGGGCTCTGTGAGATTTCAGAATCATGGAATTATTCCGGTTGGAAAAGATCCTAAAGACCATTGAGTCCATCCATTAATCACAGCTGCCAAGCCCAGCTCTAAACCATGTCCCCAAGTGCCACATCTACACGTTTTAAATCCCTGCAGGGATGGTGACTCCACCCCTGCCCTGAGCAGCCTGTGCCAGGGCTGGAAGACGTTTTATCCTCATGTCTTACCTAAACCTCCCTTGGTGCAACTTGAGGCCATTTCCTCTCATCTGACTCAGGCAGCTTTTCCAGGGCATGGCTGAGAGTTTCCCTTTGGATTTTTGATGGTGATGAAATGGGGAGATGGAGAGTTGGCAGCACAACAGCTGCAGCTAGGAACAGGATGAGCAGCTCCTGGTACCACATTAATCCTCTTAGGAGTGGAGGACGGGTCACCCTCAGGGTCGGCAGAGATTTCATGGACTGGAGGCTCTTAAACTCTCTGTAAATTTAAAGAAAAAACTACTCACAAAAAAAAAAAAAAACTTCCTATCTGGATTCTGTGTTAAATTGGAGACTTGTAAGTGTCTGTGTGGGTGGACAGTGTAAAGAGGAAGGGGAGACTTTGCTATCCTGCCTGTCCCCAAAGCTCTCTTTCTGTTCAGTGAATGTCACTTGCAAGAAAACCCTGAGGAAGAAATGAGGGGGAAGAGAAAACAGTCATTACATATGCAGTATGCTTAGGGAAAAGGGCATAAATTCTGTCCTATCCATTATGGATGCAGGAAAGCCATCATGGGCTTAAATCACAGGAGAAAATATTCCTGTTAAACACTAGGAAGCAGTTATAAAAAAATCTGCTTTTTGAAAATTTGGGGGAAAAAATTTGGTTTGCGCAAGCCAGCTGAAACCTGACAGACAGCCTGCCCAGAGCACCTCAGTTCAACCACTCCAGGTGCTTTTCCCCTGCAAAATAACAATTATGGAAACATTTGCCTCCTTTTTCAAGTGGAAAGGTCTCAGATCACCTCCTGCCCTGACCTGTGGTTTAGCTATGAGTTCAGTTCTGTGCAAGGAAAGTGCCTCATTGCAGAGTAATTACTTGCTCATTCCAGTGGAAGTTTAATTAGCAGCACACTCCACTGTCACAGTTTGCTCCAATATCCTAAGTGCATAATTACCAGCTTACATTGCCCTGTGGTTTAAGCATCTCCACAGACAACTCCTTAAAGAGCAGGACTCTTTAAAGCATTATAGGAAATCGAGTTTTGACACATAACCTTCTCCTCACACCACTGAACCCTTGGTAATTTGCTGCAGTTACAACAGCACTCATCGCTATTTTTAAAACTCCAGTTAGCAAGACAGGTCCCACCTTGTATTTATCACTATCCCTAATGAATGTTTCTGACCAGATCCAGCTGGCTTCTGAAATGAGGTTCTGGGCACTTCTGAAAGCACCTTTCCCAAAGTTCCCTGTGCTTCTCAGTTCAAATCCACATTTTTTGTTGGATTCAAGAATAGCAGTGTTCAGATTAAGACATCAAAATCCACACAAAATGAGTTCATGCCAGAGGGTTGGCTCCTTCTCCCCATCCAGAGCCAGGCAGAGGCAGAGCCAAGGCAGATCTCCCAGAGCTGTCCCTGAAGTCAGCACGTGTCTCTCCTCTGGGGTGGACAGTATAAAACCCAGCAGTTCCAAAGGAGTGTAGGTGTGAGCACCCTTATTTTTCCTTCTCACTTGTGTTGTCCATCCTCTTGTCCATTTGTGATGTTGTCTCAGTATGGATCCACTGAGGGAGTTGGAGGGAGGTCAAACAAGTTGAAACTTTATCTCTCCCTACTGTGCTGTGTTCCCAATGCTGGTGATGGAGGGGCTGTGCTGTTCCTTTCTTCTTCCCTTTCCTGCATTTTCTGGATAACTCAATTAATTTTCTCCTTGTCTGCATTTGTTACAAGCTCTGTGGGGCAGGAAGCTTCTTTCACTGTGGGGCAGTGACGTGCACAAAGTTCTGCCCCTGAGGCTCCTGGTTACAGTGCAATAAATATGACGATGTTCTTTGTGTCCTACTGGCAGGGCAGCCCTGGAAGGAGAGGACCTCAGGGGGAGCAGGGGGAGCCAGGACCCAAGGTGAGTCCTTAGGCTGGAGATTATCTCGCTGCACCAAGCTGAGCCCAAACAGAGTCTTAACAACACATCGAGGAGGATGGGATCACTTATTGTTAATTAAATGCTCAGTTGGGCTTTGGAAATGGAGATGATGAGGCCAACTGTGCTGAATTAATGCACTGTATGTGGTCAGCAATGTCCTCTGAGAGCAGCTGGGCTGGGACAGGGTCAGGCTGTGCTTTTTGCTGCTGCCAGGCCCTCAGACCAGACACACTGGTACTGCCCTGGGGCAGAGAGGGAAGCACAGCCCTGAGGTGAGCACGAGGAGCAGCTGGGTCTGAATCCCCCAGCCCTAGGAATGGGAGCAAACCCAGGTGCAGGTATTCACAGCTCCATGGATCAGCACAGAGCAGATCCACTGCCAGAGCAGCCCACTGGTGCCATTTTTGGGATGATGTCTGGGAAAGCAGCATGGCTGCAGGAGAAGGATTTGGGGGAAGGAAGGAGAACGGATACTGATCACAGCAATGGGCTGAGGAACGTTTCCCTTTGCACTCTGACCACCTTGAATAACAGGAATAACTGCCTGGGAAGGTGAGCTGTGTGCTGCAAAGCACCTTCTGCAGCTTTGCTGTCTGCTCCCTTAAAGATGAACCAAAACTTGGACCTAAAATACAAAGGCAGCTGAGATTACTGGAGATGTCCTCAGTGCCCCAATTTCATCTTGAACCCTCTAGATGGTTCCTGCTGACCCAGGCTGACCCCAGCCCACAAGGAGAGGAGGCACCAGCCACTTTCTTCCCCCATAATTGTTTCCTTGTCTTTGGTTTCAGGGCGAACCAGGGCCCCCTGGACAAGTAGGACCAGCAGGTCCCAGTGGCCAGCAAGGCTCTCCAGGTTCCCAAGGAATCACAGTTCAGGGCCCTGTGGTATGTGACCTCTTCCATTGCCTTTTTTTATCACTCACTCTTTGCAGTTGGGACCTGTCTCAGAAATGGGCGTCAATACTGTGATTTATGTTTTTACATCACTCTCACTTAAGCTGAACAGCTGCAGAGGGAGAGATGACAATCAGTGGGTTTTATGCTGATGAGGCCCTGCATTTAATCATTCTGGCCAAAGCCTGCTTTTGTCCAGACTCTCCTTAATGGGCTTTTATTGAAAGCAGCCCAGTGGGGTCCCTTCCAACTCAGGATATTCTATGAATATTCAGGCATTTCTCTTTCCAGTGATCATCATTGCCTGGCAGGGAGTAGTGGCGAGGGCTGCCACAAGTCTGGGATGGCAGAATCCCTGTGCACATGCTGGGGCTGTAAATTACCCTGGAGCACTGCAGGGAGCAGGAATAACCTGGGACATGGATGAGGAGCAGCAGGATGCTCTTTGCCTTAAAGGGTTCTGCCACACACCCACTGTGTGCTTCTGTTTTAATCCAAGGGGCCACCAGGAATTAAAGGAGAGAAAGGAGACACGGGAATCCCTGGCATGCAGGTAATGCTAAACACCACTCCTACTTGTCCCAAAGATTTGCCCTTTTATTTTTTTTTTAAAAGTTTAAAAATTAAAGAGTAACCACTTTAAGCAAGGCTAAAACGTTGTTGCTCTTGTCTGCTTGGGAACTGTGTGTCACTTTGGAATGTCATCACTTTCCCAAGGGAAACTGAGTCGCCTGGTGTAAGAAAGATAGACCTATCTGAAGCTGGGTATGATGGAATTAAAGCTGGGATGACAGTCCTTGCTCTGTTTAATGAATAACTATTTCTTCTTTGACCTTTTTCTTCTGTCCCCTCTTACAAGATGGAATAGGACAATGATAATCAGATGCTGACTTTACCCAGCATTTCTGATTTACAGGGCATTCCTGGTGTGCAGGGAGCTCCAGGCAAGGATGGACTTCAAGGAGCAAAGGTAAAACCCCTTACCTCTGAGGTTTTATGTCTGGGTGCCTAGAATTCTGCCGAGAGTGTCCTTGTAGAGATCCAAGCATCCCAATGCACTCAGTGCAGAAGTGAATGTCTTTTCACAGAGCCAGAGGGATTGAGGGGAAAAAAAAAAAAAAAAAAGGATCGTTTCAGGTTTGGCCAAATTTGAGCAGCACTCCTTGCTGCTTGCCAGATGCTTTTTTGGCCCATTTTTAGCAAGTTCCTGTTAAAAGTAGCACATGGAAGAACATCTCACAGCTTATGAGGTCTCTTAGAATCCTCTGGTTATTAGCTGACTGGATTTGGCTTTGCAGGGGGTGAGGGGACTCGAAGGCACAGCTGGACCTCCAGGACCTCCTGGACCAAGGGTGAGTACTCTGTGAGTGATACACTCTCACATCTCTTCCTCAGCAGAGTTTTGTGGTTCTACCTGGAAGTGCCAGGGCCAACCCATATCTTGGGGTACCATGGGGAACACCTGGCACATTGTGCAGGTGCCCCTTTCCCTGCCACTCTCAGTGCAAGCAGAAAATCCTTGGCTTCCTCTGGCAATCCTTCATCCCAGCAAGGAGGTTCTTATTTTGCTGTTTTTACTTTCCTGACACCACTGTCTTCCAACTGTTGGTTGAGTTGGATGTGACTGGGCTTGTTAGACTGAAATCAGCAGGAGCTGGGGGATGCAGGCAGTGTGAAAGGCTTCCCCACACATCACTGCCAGTATCTGCTGCCAGGGCAGGATGTAGATGGGTGTAGTTGCACTCTGTCATGCCCAGGGTAGCAGAACTTTAAGATCTGTTATTTTACAGCCCCTAATTGGAAGGCACCACAGGAACACTTCATTTGATTTGGGAACCAAATTTGGGTTCAGTTGATGGGTGGTGGACCTGATAAGTTACTGATTCTCACAGCTGAATCTCACAGCTGAGTGTCACTGTTGAATTATAAGGAATTTGGCAGTAGTGCTAAGTTATTTATGGGAGCCAAGGTTGAATTCAGCTCATAACTTTGACTTGTTCATCCTGAGAATATGTGGAGCTGGCAGGACTGAGCCTCAGCTTTTTAAATATGAGAAAGCACTGTCACCTTCAGGCTCTGAAGGGTGTTCTGGTGCTGCCTTGAAAACTTTTCTCATTTTCACAGTTCAGAAAAGTTTCTAATATCTACTGAGTTTCAGAGTAATAGCTGGAAAATTCTAAAACAAAGTAATTCTGCTAGTTGTTTTTGGCTAAATTTTTTCTTCCCTTTATGGCTCCAAAAGGCACAGAAACTTCACAAAGAGGAGATGAGCTCAGAAGACACTTCCCACTCTCTAAGATGCTGTTAATGTTGTAGAGCATTAGAGGCCAGCACAGGTTTAAAAGGAAAAACAAAACGACCTTGTGGTATTGGGAGGCCAAAGAAGAGGGGTGTGCTCTAGGCTATGTCTAAATCTGAATATATAATGAAGGATCAAAAGCCTGTGGGGTATGAACTGCATTGCACTTTGTTGGTAAAACTCAGCTTTGCTGGCTTGGCCATAATTGAGATGGTGATGGGAAATGATGTGAACATAACTCACACACGATGTGCTTCTAACAGGGGGCTTGTGGCTGGGCAGGAAACTTAAGACTACTGTTCTCCTGCTTGAGTCCTCTAAACTCCCACTGCTGGGGCCCCTGGAGCCCTTGAACAGAGAAAGAAGTTGGGAGATAACTGGATTTTAAATCTGTAATGTCTGCAGGGTTTCCAAGGAGCCACAGGCACCCGAGGCAGCAGTGGTGAGAAGGGACCTCCGGGTGACGTTGGGCCAACAGTAAGTTTCTGCTCTTGGGTCTCAGTGAAGGCCAAGACATGGAATAATTGAATGGAAATGAGCTGTCCCCACAGCAGCTCTGCCTCAGAGTCTGAAGAATGGTTTAAATTCACACTCATCATTCTTAAGGCGTTGTCTGATCATTCAAAGCCCACGCTTTATCTGTTGGTAAAGCATTCAACAAATCCCAGCTTCCTTCCCCCTCTGTAGGTTCACCTGCTACACAAAATCTAAACAAATTTCTGGTGTAAGATTCTAGAATAAAGCAAGGGTCACTTCTCAGCTGGAGCAGCCAGCATTGGGCTTGTAGGTGAAACCACAGTTCTAAATGTCACAGATATTTCTTCTCCTCAGATGTTAAAAACCATGTGTCCTGTTCTAAGAGAGTATCTGAGAAATTTCTGCTTCCCTTTTGATCATGCTTATCCCACTGCTCCAGTTACTGATTTATTGATCTTTTTTTCTTTAAAAGTGAAGTGTTCCTATGAACTTAAAGCTCTTACAGTCATTGCCATGAGCTCAAGGAAACAACAAGAGTGTGAGAAACAAACTTTGTGCTCCATGTCCTGCTAATGTAAAATTGTTTGTTTATTTGTTTTCTCTTCTTCCTTTCCTTAACTTTTTTTCCCCCTATAGGGGCTGCCAGGTCCCAAAGGAGAAAGAGGAGAGAAAGTGAGTTTTTCTGGTGCCGGGTGTCACTGTCAGTGTATCCTACACTCAAAAGAGTGGGTGTAGTAACCTGAATTGCAGCCTTTGCTCACAAATACAAGCCAAACCTCTCCAGTGTTGGTTGTACCTCTTGCTTGTTGCTTTTCCTTACACCTGCATGGGCTGGGCTGGTGGGATATAAATAATGCCACAGCAGTCAGGAGCTCCTCAGTATCACTTGTAGTAATGAAGCAGAAATGTCAAATGCAAATCTATTCTTTGCTGAGAAAGGAAAAACCAAACCTGCTTAACTCCACTTTGTTCTAGTTTAATGTGTTGCAAAAGGGGACTCATTTGTAATAATCATTGTCCATGCCCCGGCACAGAGCCTTGGCAGTCAGGACATCCACATTAGCTTGGAAGGTTACTTTGTTGGGAAAATGAGTTTTTCAAGTTTTTCTCATCCTGGCTTCTGGTGAAATCAAAATGTCATGACTCTCTAGGAGTCATTGCTGAGACTAATTTATGCAAATTTGTCTTCAGACAGGGATGAGGCTTTTGTCCCAAGTTAATGCCTCAGAATTATAATTTTTAAGAGTATTCTCCTTCCAATCCCACCAGTTTTTCTTTTTACATTGGAACTTTCCATTTCCCCTTCCCTTGGGTGATGCACTGAGCAGTTTTTTAAACCTGGATTATCTGCACAGTGATCCAGCCAGAGATGTATGTTTTATAAACAGATCTGGAAATATATGCATTAGGTTTGAATTTTCACAGTCAAATTTTATTTTTAAGCAGGTTTTTGCATTTTTATCACTTTTCCCTACTTAACTAAAACTTTCTGAAGGGCCCATCATATATGCTTTATTCAAAGACAGTAAGAATCAATATTCATAGAAGATGGAGTCTAAGATGGGATGTTGTAATATCTGATCATACTAAATGTTTTACATATCAGAGAACACTGAGTTATAGACTTAGCATCTTTTCTGATAAAATTTGAGGGTGAAATTTACTCTCCTTTTTTAGCAATTATTTAGATTTGGTCTGGGCCTTTTGATGTGCAGGAGAAAAGCAATTATTGATGTTTCCAATTTCAATTTTCTGGTTTCAGAGCTTCGTGATAAATAAATAGGGCTGCATTTCACAGTAATTAATATCTCTGGAACTCAAGCTGAGACAATGAATGGGCTGAAAGCTATCAGGCATTATGAGATCGATCCTTTCTAAAAGATATTAATACTTCCTTTTTTTTTCTTAATTAAAAAAAAAAATCTTCATTTAGGGGGAACCACAGTCTTTGGCCACAATTTACCAGCTCGTGAGTCAGGCTTGTGAGCGGATGATTCAGAGTGAGTATAACCAGCCCAGCTCCTGAGTGTGATCATGTGGTAATGGGACAAGAGGGAAGGGCTCTAAGGTAAAAGATTGGATTTATATCAGATATAAAATTCTTCCCTGTGAGGGTGGGGAGGCCATGGCACAGGTTACCCAGAGAAGCTGTGGCTGCCCCATCCCTGGGAGTGTCCAAGGCCAGGTTGGGCAGGACTTGGAGCAATCTGGGATAGTGGAAGGTGTCCCTGCCCATGGCTGGGGTATGGAATGAGATGAGCTTTAAGGTCCCTTCTAAGTCAAACCATTCTGTGATCCTGTGACTCTCCCAAAGTGGAAAACGGGAAGAGAGACAGCCTGAAGCTGTAGTGATCTTGGGACCTCCTCCTGCATGTGCCCAGCAGAGCACCACAAACAGCAAATGTCCCATCTCAGGCTCTGAGCACTACTTTGGCTTTATCAGCTGGCATTAGCACAGAAAAGACCTGTGAAGTATTTATTCACAAAACCCTGAGGTATTCTGCAAAGCCTCCTTTATTTCCTAAATGGAAGAACTTGAAATTAATTTGAGAGAAATTATTCTTTCAGTGATATATGCTGATTCCTCCTGAGACAAGGTGGTTTTGTAAAGCTCCTGTGCTGTGATGTGTGAAGAGAAGCAGTGGCTTGTCCAAGGTCAGGCAGCAAAGTCATCACTCGGCTGCCCATCTTCATCTTCTGCCTTTCTCAGTTTGGACTGACAACTTTTTAGCACTAGCTGATCATTCTAAGTACTTTTTTAGACAAAATCCTTTGATGTTTATTTCTCTTCTGAATTCTCCAGTAAAAGAAACTTATTTTCTGTCTTGTCTTCTCAGCTCATGTGTTGAAATTTGATTCATTCATACATGAACATGCAAGGAAGCCAGTTCCCATTTGGGAGGAAAGGTTAAAACCAGGAGAACCAGGACCACCCGGTCCTCCAGGCCCACCTGGGAACAGTGGAGAAAGAGGAGAAAATGGCAGCCCTGGACAGCCAGGCAAAGATGGGTATCCAGGAGAGAGAGGTATGGACAGAAGTGTTCATAAGCATTTTTCACTGTATCTTTGATACTTTATCGAAATATCTTGGTGCCTGAAGCAGTGCTGTCAAGATAATCCATGATGTTATCTCATTCCATTGCTGTTTTCCTCTTGGATTTCTCAGTTCTAGAAAGAGACACCCAAATTATAAATCTCAACGAGTGGGGAGAAGCCAGATGCAGCCCACTCTATTTTCAAGCTCTGCATGGAAGGAAAGGCCAATTTGGCACCATTTGTAGGTTTGGGGGGATGGAGAGTTAATTTTAAAGGACAGGAGGCTTTTCCTACAGAAAGGCAGCCATTTGGGTGTACACATGGTGGTGGAACAGGTCAGCTTTGGGCAGAAATGAGGAGTGTTGGAAAACACTGATGGAAGGAATGAGGCAACTGAAGCAATCTTTAAAGGGGAAGTAGGTTTCTGGAGGAGTAGTTTCACAATTAAAGACTCAGATATTACTAAAGAAATAGATTAATGTAATCTCAGAAGTGGCCTCAGTTACTGCCCACAAATGCGTGAAAGGTGGGAAGATGTTTTGCTTGGCTTGGCAGACAATGTTTGTCAGTGGCTCAAGTAATTGTCTGTCAAAATAAAAAAGAAAAACATTGGTTTCAGCAGTGTCCTAACACCTCTGAGTAACTGGAAATGTTCTGTTAAACTCCTTCCTCCTGCAGTAATCAGTCTTAGCTGGTTTCTGCAGAGTTTATCACAATGTCATTTCAGAGAGAAGGGAGTAACAACCTGCAGATTTTTCCAGCCTGTCAAGCAGGAGAGGGCAGAAGACGGATCTCAATGACAAACCACCCGAATGACATGGCTGTTCAAAATATTTTGATCTTAAAACAATGAAGAATCATATTTTGTCAAAATGTACCTGTTTTCTCGGAGAGGTACTGGTTTCACAAGTAATTTAAATAAAAATATCAATCCTGACCAAGCAGCACCTGGTCAAAGGGTCAGTTCAGCTTTGTGATTTGTTTGATCCACATGAAGAGCACAGAGCTGGACCTGACCCTCAGTCTGGTGCAGTAACAATTTTGCTATGAATTTCTCTGTGAAAAATGTTAATTCCCACCACTATTGGGCTGCAAATCACTGCTGCTTGGATCAAAGAAATCAGTGCCCTGTTGGTCACAGCAAGAGAAGGTGCCCAGACTGAATGAAAGCAAATGGATGTATCTCAGTGTTGCCAAGGGCTGTGATTCCACTTTGACACATGGAGAGACTGCAGGAGCCTCAATTCAGGGTGAAATTTGAAATACAGTGAAGCAACACTTATCTCTTATCTGTGAATAGGTGCCCCAGGGCCCAAAGGAGAGAAAGGGATGTCTGGAGCCAGTGAGGAAGGGAGCCAAGGACCCAGAGGCAGAACAGGTACAGTGACCACAACCTCTTTATTGATGGAGCAAAGCCATGTGATGGCCACCAGCTCTCAGATTCAAAGCATCATCCAGCTGAAGGAGCTCTGCAGGTGCTGGTCTGACCTTCCCACTCCAGCCCTGTTGGCAGATCCTCGATGGTTCCTCTCTGCTAAAATGCCAGAGATTACTCCAGGCAGCTTCTTCCCTCTGGTACACATTCCCAGGGGATGATGTATTTTAAGGACCTGAGACAGATCCAGGGAGTTTTAGTTTTGCTGCCTTTTTGCATGCAAGACCAGCTGCTCAGGGGATAGAAGCTCTGCAAATTCAGCTCATGGAACATAAGGGTTTGTGAGTAATCTGTGAGGATTTGGCATACTCCTCCTCCCTGATCCCTGTTACTTGGGATCTGTGGGAAGTTTGCCACTAGCATAACAAACCCAACAAATGCTGTCAAAAGAGTGTGGTCAAACACATTGTTCTTCATCTTATTTTCTATAGCTGAGGTGTAAAAACACAAAACTCTTGGATGGATCCGGGGGTTAAGGGGATTCTCTGCATTAACATGTAGGAGGATTTTGTGTTCTCATAACCAGGCTCAATTTTTAGTCAAGCTGGGCATCCCTTAAGGTCAGGAATACTGGGATTCAGACACAGGGATTCCAGGTGGCAGGTCCTATTTATCCTAAATGAAGAAGCCATGCTCGGAAAATCCCCTACCATGTAGGATGGAGGAAAATACAGAAGAAGTATTACAGTGCTAAAGCAGATGTGCTACAGCTTACAGTGCTTCTCCTTCTGCAGGCCCACCTGGAGAAGTTGTGCAGGGGAAACCAGGTGCCAAAGGTTACCCTGGGAATGCTGGTCCTCCAGGTTTCCCTGGTGCCAGAGGGCAGCCCGGGCAGCCTGGACACCCAGGGGGCTGTGACACCTCTGGGTGTTATGAGGCCGATAGAAGAGGTAAGTCCTGACTACATCATAATGTTATGATTTTATGGCTGGTCTCAGGCGGAGACCTCTCTTCATCCTTCAGGCACTATGAGTCCTGCAAAGCCTCCTCTGCAAAGCAATCAGAGTGATTCCTGTGCAACCCACATGGATAAAAGCCAATTCCATGGGCTGTTCCTCAGCCATCCTTCATGGATTAACCCATAACTGCAGCAGTGGTCAAGCAGGTGGAAAGTGATCATGGGGGAAGTGATCAGCAATGTTTCCATGGGGGATGGAGAGAGGAACAGTTCCTCAGTTCTGACATTTACATTTCATGGAGGCTCAGTGGTACAAAGACCTGGGCGATGAAGAAATTCACTGGCACGGAACAAAACGTTTACAAGAGAAAGGGATTAATTCTGTGCCATTCCTTCTCAGACCTTGACACTGATTTATTCATTTGCTCAGTGGCCTCGTCCTTTCCTCACACAGATTTCATCCCCTGATGGCTGGGGCGGAGGCAGCTGAGGGCATTGCTTTTCCCTGGAAGTCTCTGGAAGAAAACTCCACGCACTCAAAAAAGAAGCAGCAACCTGAATAGCAGCTGTGCAATGATTTTTTAATGCCCCATCATTTCTGTATGGACAATCAAACTCCACAGCCACAGCCTGTGTCTGGGTGAGCCGTCTGTCTGCACTACTGGAGTGCTCAAACTCACATCGCACATCCCACAGCAAGACAAAGGCACAGCTGGGCACTCAGGCTGACAGACTTGTAAGAAAAAGAAATACTCTATTGAAATGCTCAGAAATAACAGATAATTTCTGCCCGTTTGTCTGCTTGTGGTTTCTTTTTGTCAGTGTTGTTCTGTTCCCCAACACAGAGAAGAACAGCACCTCGTGACCAAAGAGGCAAATGCACTGGAGCAAAGCTGCATTTTCTGTTGGCTGCCAAGGTTACAAAGTCTAGCACCATCTTGGTTGTTTCTGCTTTTGGCAGAATGCTGATGGTTTCCTTGCAGAGGGGTTTTGTACTCAAATGTTGCAGCCAGAGATTACCTCACTGTGATGTGACAAACCATTGTTCCACTTCTGCTCTGGGGCTTGGTAACTCAGGCAAAGCTTCACATGAGTCACAAACCTGTGCTTAGAGGAGCTGGAGATGAACCTGCTGCCTTTTCCATGCCTCCCTCCTGCAGGCTGAGCAGCTATTTTACATTTTATCAGGTGGAATATTGAATAGCTCCGAGTCTGGCTTTTACCCATATGACACAGAGGTAATTGTCATGTTACACCCCTTTCCTTGTCATCAGCTGAGATGTGTCTGCAACAAACCATGCAGATACTGATAAAAATGTTCCTCCTTCTTTGCAATCACTGCTTCAGGCTGTGCCGGATCACTGCCTGTAACCTGCCCTGCTTCAGAAACAAACCCTCCTGAACTCTCATTTAAAACCCTAAAGCAGAGTGGCACAAAAATAATCAGTACAGATTTTTCAAAGCTGTTAAGAGGTTAAAAAATGGAGCATGGTGCACATTCCTCTGCATTTATTCTGGATGTGTAATTTCTGCAGTTACATGCAGGCTGGCAGCCTGGGTGATCACACAGCCAACCTTTGAAAACTCAGCAGCAAATGCATCACACTTAGAAAGTAAACTGTCACATCAACACCAAGGAGAAAGAGGTTTACCTTAAGAGACTTGAGTCTTTTAGACAAGAAGTCCAAATATTATTTCTTCTTGTCATTAAGGAAAAGTCCTATAGAGCGAAGAAATTCTGCTAAAGGAATATTGGAACATGTCAGACTTGTGTGGGAGCCACCCTACAAGAAAAGTCAGATAAAATATGACTACTGAATGCTGTAAGTATTTAAAGTACTTCTTGGCTTTCTGTGTGTTCATTCTCTAGAAACTCCCAAGAATCAGTATTTTCAGTATGACATACATTCCCTTTGGAAAATGTAGGAAAATGCACAGAAATTCCACTCTGACAGAAGTAACATTTCTGTTCACTTTGGAGCTCTCCAGAGTTGCCTTGACATATAAAATGGAAACCTTTTAGCTCAGATGAAGAGTTGTTGCAGACAAAGCTCTAGTCAGAAGAAAAAGCAGAGGTAAGAGGAGCTGAAGGTTCCAGCACAGCAGGAACAGAGTGTTTGGAAGAGACACATTCACAGGAACACCTTGCACAGGTGTTGGGACTTGCAGTATTTCTGTTTGTGCAGGCCAAAGAGCTTTTGAATTGTGCTTTCCGTATTCCTTGGGAAAAAAGAAAACAACAAAACAACAGACCAACAAACAAAGCCAAACCTGCATTAAATTAGTTCAGAATGGTTCTGAATTTAGCACTGGGTGCACACCCCAAAGCTGTGATAACTGGCAGGTGAAAGCAGCGGGCAGCAAAGGCAAGGAGGTAAAAGGGGTGCCTGCACAGCAGAACTGAAAATTATTCCCATGAAATGCTCACAAGTGGGGAACATCTGCATTTGCAGGTTATTCAGCTTCCTTTCTGACTTAAACTAGTGCAGCCAAATACCCAATTCTGAACTTGCTGTTCAGCCTGTTCAAATTAGTAACCAAAGGTGATTTGAGACAGAGCTCCTTTATGTTTCTTTATCAACTGATTTTGAAAATTGCTCACATCCCCTCCCTGCCTGTCTTGGGATTCGATCTATTTTGATAGAAATTCAAGTGACATTTGCTTTGGTCTGGTTATTTCAGATACAACAGGAAGGGTGAGATTCTAACAAAATTGGGCCCCAGCAGGGCTATTGATTGGGAGACAGACAACCTGCACAAACAATTTGTCCGTTTATCTTCCTAATCTTTGTCCCATGAGTGGTTTTATTTACTTGAAATCAAGGATATGTGTCCATGTGTCCATGTGTCACAGAGCCTGTGCCAGTGCTTTGTAACACAGTTCCTCCAGCTAAGGAGTTTCTGCTGCCAGATTTTAGGCACTGGAAGTTTGACCCACCTGGTCTAGGTGGATTCTGGTGAGGCTGAGGCCCTTTCAGTGACAGATTTTTTTCCTACAAGCATAATTTTGAGGTGTTATCTCTGTCTCGGGAATAAGATACAACCACAGGAGTAGCCAGCAATGCTGCTAACAAGCTGCAGAGCTTGTTATGGCCTTTCTCCATGACTCAACAGCTTGGCTGGACCAGAATTAAAGGGCTGGAAACAAAAAGATATCCTGGGATTGGATAAAGTGTCATTAATGGTCATCACTGCAGTGGGGAAGGGCCAGGTGGAGCTGTTATGGAGGTGTTTTTCTAGGGCTGCACATGAATCTTGCATCTCACTCCTGCATCTCTCTGCCTGTGTGCCTGTACACCAGTGAATTTCCTTGAGTCCAATGTCTTGATAAATATCTAGAGAAACTTCTCCATAATGGAGGTGTTAAAAGCTGTGTGGATTAGCTCTTTGGGGAATGAGATGGAAATCAACCCTGGAAATGCTGGGGAAATGGGGATTACATAGATCATCCCACCAGCCAGCTGCAGATAAAACACCCTGCACCCTCTGTGGCTGGGAAGATGATCTGGACAAAGTGAGCATTAGGGAAGCAGGAGAAAGAAGATGCAGGGAAAAACAGAACAATGGAGGTAACTGAGGTTGTTACAGTCAGTTTTTCATTCATGCCCAAAGGAGCTGTATTGGAGGGAAAGCATCAAACACCATGGTAAGGATTCAATCTCTCATGCACAAGTAAAACAGAAAAGATCAACATCTGTATCTACTGTCTTTGATGCCTTTGGGGTCTATGAGCATCATTTTGCACTCCTGGAACCTGAAAACCATTTAGTTTGCTCTGGATCTCTTCCAAAACACTTTTGGAACTCTTGTTGTGTCCCATTCTTGCTTCCTCACTCTTCATCTGATGTCAGCTTGTTCACTCAAGTCCTGGGAGTCATTTCTGAACTGGGAGCATTACAAATGCCTGCAGTCTGGCTGCATGCATTTTCCTAGAGTCTTTCATATGCTAAAAGCCTCTCTTTGTGTTTCATGGGTTTGAAATAGCACAATTATTCATTATTCTACAGTTATAGTCTGGTTCATGTCCCAGTTTTATTCCAATTTCTGATCATTGAATCCAATGGAGGGATAGCATCCTCTTAAACAACCTCTAAGATGGAATAACCTGCCTAAGAAAGAGCAGTAGATGTTGTTTCCGAAATTCTTCTCTTAGACTTTACAAGGAAGCACGTCAGAAGAAAAAAACAAGAATTTATTTGAACTTTAACCTGAGAATGCAACGTGAGAAGAAATGTAGTTATCACTGTCTGAAAAATGACATTAACAAAGCAGAGGATGCCAGAGACCTGCCCTACCCCAGTCTCTCCCCAAATACCAGTAACACCTTTGTAACTGGTTTTCAGCTGTCACTTCTCATCCTGTCCTGCCAAACCCAGGGACACAACCACATCCTCAGCACTCCTAATCACACCTGATACTTCTGATGTGCTAATGGAGCTCTTCCCTCATACTCCTCCTGTATGTCAAGGCCATTCTGCCCAGGATTTCACATCGTGCTCTGTTGCAGTCAAAGTGCCACGGTCCCCTTGAGACACTGCCCTTCCTGCTGTGCACTGGCCATAACTTTTAGCAGAAAAGGTGAAAATTGGAGATGAGCTCTTTGCTGTGAGCAAAGGACAGACTGTGCCTGTCCCTGCTGAACTTCCCAATATGCCATCTTAAACATTTGGCTCCTATACTGTCCTTAAACCTTTATCAGCTCTCTGTGAGCCTCCAAACCATTGCCTTCTGCCCTCAGGGGCCCAGCAGCTGCTCTTGCTGTCCAGCCGGCCTGGCTTGGCTTTGGCTGTCACTCCCCTGTTGGCTGGGAGATGTGAGCAGAGGCTCGAGCTGCTGCTGACTCCATCCCAGTTGGAAACTGCTGCTGGTTTTACTGCTAAAAATGTGCATGCAAAGCCAAGCCTCCCACCTGCTCCTCTGCTAGCGATTCTCATGTGTTCAGGAGGAGGAGGAGGGGAGGCAGAGGGAGCTCTGAGCAGCTCTCCTGGGCATTGCTGTGATACGATGCCCCTGACCCAGCAGTGCCCAGGGTCAGAAATCTTCCGCCTTCATGATCCTTTTGTCAGCGCACTCAGAATGTGAAAAGGTGCTGGAGAGAGCTCAGGCTGCCCCTGTGACCCCGTGGTGGCAGTGACAGACCGAGGCAGCCCTGCCGTGTCACAGCCCTGCACACAGACTGCAGCTGTGCTGGTACATTGATGCGCCAGACCTTGAAGATGTTCGACTGTTTGTTTTCCTTTCATTGCCATAAGCAAACTCACTGACTGTGAAAAGGGATAAATTAGCATCTCCAAAGGCTGAGTCTCTCTTCATTCTGAAAACAAGCAACGAGGAACAGCAGCTCAGCTCGCTCATCCTCCCTCCCTCCCTCCCCGTGCTGTGCCAGCTCAGTTCTTCGTGGAACTGGCCCAAACCACGGCTACTCTGTGGTTTTTTTGTGAGCCAAACAGATTTTAAGCACTTGGCTGAGTCTGTGAACACGGAGGTCAGTTGTAGTTTCTTAGATGAGGCCTCACAGGCTGATCACTGCATTGATTTTTAACCTGTACTCTTGGGGCCGAGTGCAGTAACTTGCATTTCAAAGAAGTCTCTAAACCACATTGTTTTGGTTCCAGCATTGCTGTCACAAGCCTGAGCAGCTCTGGGCTGCTCACTGAGCAGCGTGGCAGGGACAAGCTTCATGTGCCAGGCTACCACACAGGGGTGACACTCATCTCACCTGGGGTGTCACTTGAGGGCTCACTTGGGGTCTCACCTGGCTCTGGTTTCTACCAAGACCTTCTGTCCTGGTCTCCAGGGAGCTGCCTACCTCTCCTGGTGTGTATTCCCCTAAATTCAGGGCAGGGGAAACTTCCAGGGCCCGACAGTCTCATGAGTGCTGATCCCAGCTGTGGGGTGTGGAGGAGGTGCTGGGCAAAGCCCAGATCCCAGAGCTGCCAGCCTGGTCTTGGAGTTGTGCTCTCAGAGCAGGTCCTGGGGGCAGCTGGATTTCTAGATCCTGTCTGCCTCTGCCTACACACACTGGTAAAATGTTCATGAGCCTTTCTGCCTCTGTGAGCTCTGAAGGAAGAAGGGAGACTCTGGGCTGTTCCCAGCTGGCACCCAGCACTGAGGACAGGAACAGTGAGCAGACCAAACCGAGCTGGACAGACTGAAACACAAGAAGTTTCACCCTGACATGAGGAAAAACTGCTTTACTTTGAGGGTGGTAGAGCACTGAGGCTGCCCAGGGAGGGACCTAAATAACCTGCTGTAGGTGACCCTGGCACATTTCTTTATTATCCTGACATCATTCTGGATGTCTGTTCTGGCTTCCCCATGTCTAGGTACCTTCCCCACCTACACCAATGGTTTTATAGCTCAGGGTCACCCTCTGCTATTTTGCAGAAGCCACAACTTGGATCCAGGAGATTTCCTCTGAAAGTACTGACGTGGTCCCAATCTCAACCCCAAATCCTCCTTCCATTTACATGATCCTCATTAAGCCCAAGTCTCCACAGCTTCTGGAGAGGACTGGCCAAAGTAAAATTTGTATAAAATCTGCATTTAATGATCCAAGCAGTCATTAAAACCTTTCCAGACTCTCTGCCTTTACCAGTTCAACACACTCAACATCCTGCACAGGTATTCCAAATTTGGAACTTTATTTATAAAATGACTCATACAGGGGCACACAGTCCTGAAAGACTTCAACCTGACAGGGCAAAATCACTGGGCAGGGCACAGTGAGACTGCTGAGGGTGACTGGAGCTATTGCCAGGGGCTGGTTTGTGGCTGCAGAGCCCCTTTCTGTGCTGCTTCAGGGACAAGCCCGTGCTCTTACACTGCTGAGTATATGCCAATGACTGCCACCATGCTATGTACAGACTTTGATAAGAACTTTTCCCCTAGATTAGATGGAGGAGATGAAAATGGCTTGGCAAAACAATGTGACCTTGGAAAGGATTCCCCGAGAGCTCAGGAGCAGCTCAAGTGTGGACACACAGTGAATTATTCAAAAGGCTGCCCCCATCTCTCTGTCCTCTCCTTCCAGGTGAACTAAAATCCATACAGTGGGATAGAGGGGCAATACTTTTTTCCCTTTGGTGCTATATTTAGATCATTCCTGCCAGCCACGGTGGGAGAAAGAGCCCAACAGTCCCCAGCAAACACACGATGATGAACATCCAGAGGAAGATCCTGTCGATGACCATTGCAACGTACTTCCAGTCTTCCTTCACCTGGAACACACAGGGGAGAGGCCAATCATTAACATTTCACGAGATTAAAATTTATGAAATCTCTTACAGCTTTACTCCAAAATAGGATATTTTCACATATTTCCAGAGATAGGAGGAGAGGGTCTTGCTCACACTTAGCAGTCCTATAAAATGGCAAAGGTTTATTCTATCAACCACCTGAGAGATTCCCAGACTGCAGGGGTGTGCACGTAAAGTCACAAATCCCAATGGATGACACGCCCCCGTGGATAATTAAGGTCCTCTGCACACTCACTCTTCCATTTTCCATCAGCAACAGCTGTAATTGGGTGTGTAAATGAGGCTGTGATTCAAGCTGGGGAAGGTGGGGGGTAAGAAATTACTCTTTTCCCCATGCTCATAAAAAGATTTGCTTACAGAGTAACAAAGCCAAACTGTTTCTGTGAAGGGATTTACAGCTTTGGGTGAGTAAGCAGTGAAAATGAACCAGCGAATAAAAGCACCCTCACCCTCCTTCTTCCCCATTCTTGCCTTGCTGTGGGAGGATTTTCCATTAATTCCTCTCTGGGGAGGTCTAGTACCGTGAGGCAGAAATGGTAAATGGCTGCTTCACTGAGAAACCACATAAATATGAAAACCTCTTTTATTATATTGCTGTTATTAATTTCTTTCCCAGGAAGAGGCCTGCTCAGATGGCAAAGTTCTATATGATTATTATTTCCTACAATTTCCCACTTGGTGAATAAAGGACCCGAGGGCTGGAATTTGGCACGCTGTCTTGTTCTCTGGGGAAAACATCTCAGCAGGGGTTCAAACCTCTCCAGTGGCTGTGAGTGGTGAAAGGAGAAGGGGACAGCAAAGCTGATAAAATGCACTTTGGTAAAGGAAGCCATCCTGATACCAGTGAAATGCCATTTGCAGCAGAGGATGTTTCCACAGGTACAGTGGTGTTGCTGAGCTCCTTGGCTCAGTGAGCAGCTTTGTGAGCTGGCAAATGAGGCACGCACTGGAGACCATATTATATTTTCTCTGGACAAAGCATTTTCAATTTCAGGAACACCTGAACGTTGTCAAAAGAATGAGAATGGGTTCAATATTTTCACACAATGGATAGATTTATTCCCTTTAAAACCAGCATTAAGTTAAGCCAGCCTTTACTATTGAATAGACAGAGAAAACAATCAGGTGATCTGGTCACCTTCTTGGGAAAAATAACTTTATGATTGTACAGCACAACCATCTGTAATTAGGGTAAGTAAAAAAAAAAAATACTGACCCTTGAAACCAAAAGGAATTCTCTCATCCCAAGCTTCTATAATTTCCTTGGGTTGTGAACTGTAATTTATTCAAATTTACAAGAGTGAAACGACAAGGTGAAATGGCTTTAAACTGAAATAGAATATTTTAGATTATGAATTAGGAAGAAATCCTTTAATGTGAGGGTGCTGAGGCCCTGGCACAGTTGCCCAGAGAAGCTGTGGCTGCCCCATCCCTGGAAATTTCAAGGCCAGGTTGGATGGGGCTCTGCTCATGGCAGGTGGAATGAGAAGAGCTTTAAGGTCCTTTCCAACCCAAACCATTCTGTGATTCCACAAGTCTGTGATAGGAGCTCAGTGAGTAACTCCCTTTTGCTGCACCTGTTTTCTGACCTATTCATCATTTGCTGAGATTTGGAGTCTCGAATGCTTAAAATTCCTCATGAGAAAGGCATCTAAGCAGACCCTGTATGATTGTTTTTACGGGATTAATCTCTTACGATGTAACCAGTGCATAAAGAAAATCTGAAATTTACCACCTGATGTCCAACTGGAGAGCTGGATTGAGTAAATAATGCCTCGTTCTGGTAAAATAACTTTCTTTGAATATTTATGCTAGTAAAAATAAATGCTAGATCACGCAAAGAAAATAAATTTGTTGAGTTTCTCTCTGAGCAAAGAAGAGGACAGTGGGGGAAAAAGAACAACTTGGACAGAAATTTGCTTTCTAATGTAATGGTGTATACAGAAATATTGAGCCCATCTTGAAAATGACAGCCAGGAGTGCATCAGATGTTTGTAAAATCAATATCCAGCTTCAGGCTGAGAGCACGGAGGGTGAAATTGGAAATTATGGGGAGATAATAAAAAAAGAGGATGAGGGAGAGAAAATGATCTGATTTTTTAGTTCTGTGTTCTGCCACCATTGTGGCATTTCCTCGTGGTCCAGCAGCCCACGTGGAGCCTGATCCGCAGACGTCTCTCTGACATCCATGCAGCTGCCAACATCTGCCACCACAACTCCTGACCTCTATTTTGATTAGTTTTTAAGAAGCTCACTCAAAATTATTTTTGGGAAACAATCAGGGGAAGAAGCAGCTGACCCTTCCCATTCCTAAATTCCTGAAAAGTGGGAATTTGCAGCTCTTCCCTGGTCCAGCTTCTTGTGGGTCTGAGCCTCAGGATTTGATGGAGGATTGAGGTGCCTTGGTGACATCTGATCCCCAGATCCCAGAGTCTGCAACACAGATTAGAGCAGTCCCAGGTGGTTTTATAGTACTTTGTTAAAAATAACCCTGTGAGATTATCCTGTTTCCTCCCCCTCAGCTTTATTCCTTCCCATTTTATTTTTAAATGTCTTCATATCAGAGTATTCCGGAGATGCACTCACATCCATGGACAGAACAACTTCCCAGATGGTGCTGGTGGTGTCTGGTTATTTTGGCTGATGTGTGACATGGAACTTGCTTTGCCTTTCAGTCTGTAATTAATTTCTAATGGCATTTCCATCATATGCTGGGACAATTCTGCTGTACGTTTTCTCCAGTGTCCCATTGTGCCTGTATTGTTTGCAGATATCTTTCTGTAACAAACAACTGCCTCTTGCATTTCCCATTTTCTCTTCACTGGAGCACTTAATTAAATGAGCTATTTACTTTTAATTTAGAAGCACTGCCCCTGTGGCAATGGAGCTTTAGAGAAAAAAAAAAAAAAAAAGATAGGAACTTGAAAGAAGCTGCGTTCTCCTTCTGGGAAGGTGAATGTCTCTGGAAATATTGCCCACAAGACAGCGAGATGTGTCTCAGCAGCTACATCAGAGGTGCCTGCTGATAGATTTATTGAAGACTTCCATGAAGAAATGCCTCAATTTGATTTTAAGATGAAAGCAAATTTCTGAGTACTGATTTTTTTCCCCAATAAATTCTCATTTTATTAGATCAGTTCTGCTCCTCACAGTGAATTTCAGTTCCAAAAGATGACTTTCCTTCTTCTTTTTCATTTCCACTGGGAGAAAAAAATTTGCGCTTTCCTACTTGATATTACTTGGGTCCAGGGAGAGAAAATAGTGTGGACCCACACTGGAGTCAGCATTATCCCCTCTGTCTGAAAACTCAAGTTCTGCCTTCCACAAGCTGTGCCAACCACAGCTGCTGTGGAACAGTGGAGAAAGGTCACCCCCAGTCCCCAGGGGAGCCCACAAAGCTGCCCATAGCTCATTGCTTGATGTTTTTCTGGTGCCTTTTCTCACAGCCTGGCCTGGCAGGAGGTTGGGTCAGAGACCAAAGGCTCAAAAAATTCTCCTTTTCGTCTGCTTTTGATGCTTAGTCCTGTAAATAGCTTTCTCCTCAGGATGAGCACTTAATTTCAAGAGGGAAGAACAGCAGAAGGAAGAAAATTTGTGGCTTTTGAAGACTGGTTCATTAAAAAAATTAAGAGGAAGGAACCCAAAATATTGAGTCCCTTCTTGATAACACCAACCAGCTCAGCAGGAAGAACCATTTGAAATGGAAAGTATTATTGGTGTAATATTCTTTCATTTGCACCATGGGGAAAAATGGAGCCAAACTCAACAGACATCTATGGGTTTACTTGTGATTATTGCCAGAGGGAAAGAGCAGAGTTTAATTCCTGCACTCCTAATGTGCTTCTGAAGTGCTTTACCCCGGCAAGGAGTTTTGGACTGGCAACTAATGAACATGAGGATTCACAGCCCATGTCTGCCACAGATTTGTTCTGTGACCTTGCATAGGAAGTTTGTGTTTTGGCTCTAACTCCTCAACATAAGGAATAAACAGTTCCTTCCTCCAAGGGATGCTGTGAAGCGAAATCCTTTGATGAACAGAGGCCCTTAACTATGATACCAAAGAGTATAAAAATGGACAGTAGTATTTAAGCTTTTCTTCCTGCTGCTCTGTGTTCAGTGATGTGAAAAATGCAAATAAAAGACACTCTCCATGCCCAGAAAGTCTTGTAGAAACACACTATAACTTGCACTGATTCTAAATCTTGAGAAATTTAAACTGTTAGCAAAGCTAAAAAGCACCTTTTGCCTATGGATCTGCCCAGGAAAAGCTAGATAAGACTTTTCTTTAATAAGATTACTAACTTCAGGTTATCTTATGCCTCCCTTCATTATGGCCATAATCACTAGCCCACCATATCCATAGTTCTGCAGGAGATAGCTATAGGAGCTGTGAAAGGATGTGGCATTTGTGCATCACTATCTCCATGAAAAGAAATCCTTTCAGCCTCTACTTCATTTATTTGTAGCCATATTTACCTCCCCAGAAAAAGCAGAAGATTTGTTTCCCCCACCTGCCTGCACAGAGCCAGCTGCTCCAGAGGAAGTCCACTAATGAGGAATCACATCATGATACATGAGCAGAGCTAAACAGACCCTGCAGTATCCCCACCCCGCTACAGCTTCCCACACCCACAGCCTGCTTGGGCAATTTGCTTTCCTGGGCTCCACAGTCAGAGTCAGTGATTAATAAACAGCAGAGAGTGTGAACTCCCTGTTTGTCAGAGGCTTAAATAAAGAACAAGTCTCTGTTCCTGCGAGATGGCCGCATTTTGAGTCTTTTGCATTCCTAACTGCTTCTCTGCTACTGCACAACAACTTTACTCTTATTTTCAATCCATTGCTCTAGAGCAGCCCTGAACATGACCAGGTTGTGCTGCTCCCTTGGCCCTCCTTCCAAGACCCCAAGGACAATCCCAGCTGTGCCTACAGTGGCCAAAACTCACAAGAGAGGAGTGGCTGAGCCTGCCTCAGCGTGTACACGCTCTGCACAGCTCAAGGCTTGCTAGGGCTCCCTTAGCAGGTCATTTTTGACTTTCTGAAGGAGAGCTGCCTCTACTGGAATACTCACCGAGAAATCCGCGTCCTCCGCCCGCAGGTGGTCTGCGATGTAGTGAACCCCTTCCACTGCCAGCTTCAGGGCTGGGGACATCAGCACGAGGTGCTGCTCTTTGGCTCCATGGCTCTTGCTTCCCTGGGCTGCCGTGCTGGCTGCCTCGCCCTTTTTGCACTTACACTTGCACTGAGGGGGCTTGTGCTGGGGCTGCTCCCCGTTGAGGTGGCACCGCTGGGATGCTGGGGAGCCAGTGGAGTGGCCATTGGTCTGGGAAGAGTCCTCTTGCAGGTAGCAGTACTGGATGCTCCGGGACCTGCAGCGGATTGTCCCCTCCTCTGCCTTGGTGGGGCTGTACATCTGCTGGACACTCAGCGACCTGCCTTTCAAGACAGAGGTGGCCTGGCTGTCACTGAGGGGGCGGCAGGAGGGCTGTGGAGAGGAGCAGGTCACCTGCACGGGCTCTGGGTGCAGCACAGAGTACTGCCCAGAGGGGGACTTGCAGATGGGCTGAGGCTTGGCCGGCTCCTCGAGGTGGGCACAGAAGGAGGAGGTGGGTGATGGCTCATTGCTCTGGGGGCTGGGGGAGGATGAGGTAGTGAAGTTGGGTTCCACGTCCATTTCGGACCAAAGCCTCGGTGCATTGGTTATTTTGTGCATGGATTCAATGAGCTTCTTGCAATTGTCCTTCACTGTGGAGGGACGTTTCATGAAAAGGATCCGTGGGACCACGTCAAGGAAGACCCTCCTCACCCAGTCCGGCATGGTGTGGGTGCGGGGGGGAGCGGTGGTGCACGTTGAGCACGAAGACAGTGATGATGATAGACAAGGTAACAAATATCATGGTGAAGAGGAGGTACTCCCCAATCAGAGGGATGACCAAGGAGGTTGATGGGATGATCTCCGTGATGAGCAGCAGGAACACAGTGAGGGACAGCAGCACAGAGATGCACAGGGTTATCTTCTCTCCACACTCGGAGGGCAGGTAGAAGACCAGGACGGTCAGGCAGGAGATCAGCAGGCAGGGGATGATTAGGTTGATGGTGTAGAACAGCGGCAGCCTCCGGATAATGAAGGAATAAGTTATGTCAGGGTAGATTTCTGTGCAGCACTCGTATTTCTTGCTGTTGTAATTGCCCACAGCATTGATGATGACCCACTCCCCACTCTCCCAGTAGTCCAGCTGGTCCACGTGGCTGTGCATGCTCACCAAGTCTATCTTGGCTTTGTCGTAGGTCCAGGAGCCAAACTTCATTGTGCAGTTTTGCTGGTCAAAGGGGAAGAAGGTGACATCGATGCTGCAGGAGCTTTTATAGATGGCAGGGGGCATCCATTTAATTCTCCCGTCATAGAAGAGATGAGCCTTGGTCAGGTGGGTGACTGCAAAGTCACCATCAGCACTGGGGACAGATGAAAGATAAAAAAAGGCTGAGAATTCTCTAGGACATGTCAACTCTGTTAAGGAAATAGGATATTTAGTGCCTGGCTTCAAAATGACCCGAGAGATGCAAGAGGCACATCATGTCCAAACACCGGATCCATCTACTCTGTCCAGTAGATTTTGAACTCTTAGCTTACACAAGCCCTGGAATGCATGCAAATGTAAACCTTTCCCTGGCATAAGTCAGTTACTTGATGTGATTGTACAGAAGTTTTCCCCAAAGGTGTCCCAGAAGTGCTCTGGAATGGGTTGAGGTTTTTTTTAGAGGTGTGAGGAAGTACTATCAGGTAGTGTAGGTGTGGGCTCTGCAGAATTATTTGTGACAGCTGCTAAAAATGAAACAGTGTAGGGCAATCATTCAGTCTTTTATGTGCAAAACAACAGGAACATCCTATGAATAGGAATAACAAACATTAGTATTTTGATTTCCCAGTCTGGAGGTGAACTGGCTTTTGTGGTGTCTTCTCACAGGTAACTTGGCTTTTGTGGTGTCTTCTCACGGGAACCCTCAACTGGGGGTTATCAGATAAATAGATAACAGCTCAGGAGTTTCTATTGGAAAGCCATTTTCCAGGTTTTGGAGGAATAAGCCAAGTTACAAACAGCAGCACTGCCAGACAAACAGCAGGAGAAGAGAGCTTCTGCTAAAAACTTGAGATGAATTATTCAGGCTGATTTAGACAGAAAGCTCTCTGCTCCTGCCCAGTCCTGGCTGGAGCCAACCCAGCCTGCAGCCGCTTTCCTGGCAAAATGCCTGGCCCTGCTCTGCTGCTTCAGTGCCCAGATGTGCCCTGACAGCAGCCACACACTGACAAGGGTTACACCTCTCCTCCTCCCCACCAGCAGCAAGGTCATCAACACACAGGTGATCCAGCAGGGCTCCTCAAGCTGCAGAAGGCACAGGAACTTTCTAAATTAATTTCTTTACGAGACTATCCATTTGTTTATAAGCAAAAATGAAAATAAAAGGTCTCTTTGCTAGTTTCATGGTATCATAGAATCCTGGAATGATTTTGGTTGGAAAGGACCTTAAAGACAGTCTCATTTCAAATCCCTGCCACGGAAGTTTCTTTTTTTTCTCCTCTTCCACCAGACCAGATTGCTCCAAGCCCTGTCCAACCTGGTCATGAATAATTCCAGGGATGAGACAGCCACAGCTGCTCTGGGCAGCCTGTGCCAGTGCCTCACAACTCACATCACATATTTCCTCTTACCCTGTGAAACATCCTGAAAATGAGATTGGTGTAGTATTGTTGATCTTGGGAAATATTGGCCAGATCTGGCCCTCTCTGAGTTGCCTTGGCTAACACGGTTTCTGGGCACGGATGGAATACATCCCAATCCTCAGGATCACAGCCCAGATGTCCTTGAGACAATTTTCTCTGTTACTTGAATTGATGGAAAAATCAACTCAGAATTATTGTGTGGAAGAGAAGGAGGTTTTGCTAAACTCCTCTTTGTTCTTTGTGGCAGATTTTGGAAAAACAAAACAACACAAAAGGACACGGTGCCTTTTGACCTCCAAACTGGATTTTTCCCTAAAGATTTAAAACATTTTAAAAAGGAAGTGGAAGCTACATACAAGACTCTCACAAAGGGTTTAAGATGAAATCAACACCGTGATATACTCTGAAACAAACAAACCTGAGCCATTGTACAATCCATCCAGCTTCTGTCTTACCTCTTCTTCTTTAAATCTAATTTACTCTCCACAACAAGCGATTTGGATGAAAATCACCTTTTCTTTTTTCTCTTTTTTTTTTTCTTTGTTTTTGTCCTGGGTTTTATCGGGAAGATGGTAAAGCCAGATTGAGACACTAAAACATGAAACATAGCAAGTGACAGTCCAGTGCTTGCTATTCGCCGTGGTTTTCTTTTTAAATCTCAATAGGAATATGGAATCCAATTCTGCATTTAATGATATCTCTGAGGCATGATTAAATCACTCATTAATGGAGCAATATTTTTAATTGGATCTTATTAGAGAAAAGGGATTATGGGCATCCACTATGAGTGGATGGGTAGAGCAGAGTGTAAGTGGTTGGGTAAACAACACAGGTGAGTATTTTTCCTTTGAAAACTCTTGGAAAGGAATAAGAAACTCCACTAAAATTTCATCCAGGAATGATAATAATCCATGTAACTGTGTTTCATTCCCTGAAATGCCTTCCCTGGCAGTTTTGCAAGTGTAGATGGAACCATTGTGATGCTGCATATCTTGTGTGTCACTTATTTCTGTAAATTATCTGCTTTTTAATCAGGAACATTTTTTTTTTAAATTTAATTGCTTGCCTAATGATCTAAGCTTTATCCTGAGTCCTCTTTGGCTCACGTGTTATTGCAAATAACACTGGCACTGCCCTCCAGGCTGGATTTTGCCTGCAGTGCCATGGCAGGAGTGAAACCAACTGCAGAACAGCTCTTTGGATTCAGTCAGCTATTGACTCTGAGGGCCCTAAAACACCCTGGGATGTTCCTGCCTCACCAGCCTGGCAGGACCATGAAGGAATTCCTGACTTTACTGGCTGTGCTTGGGCTTCTCATTGCAGTGCAATGCAGGGGAATTTGTAAGCAGGGTAAATCAGCCATGCTGTGTACATAGAATATATCCCAGCCAGCTACATCATGCAAGGGCGGTGTTCCCACTTGTCTCACCCCTCATGAATCCATGTATTTTTGCCTCCTTCCCCAAGCTTTCCACCCACACTGGACTTTCAAGCACATGTTCACTGGATTGGAAGCTGTGCCTGCTGGAACCCTGCCCATGCAGGGGAGCCTGGAGAGATTCTGGGTGAGACTTTGATTCTGCTCCTCTCAACATGAGAGAGGGAGCAAACCAGGTCACGTGGCTGTTGAGTGCCTTCCCAAGTCCTTCCCCAGTCTCCTGCAAGGGATGAAGGTGAGACAACCAACTGCAAACACAGTCTGCAGTTGGGAGGTTGGGGAAACCCTGTGTTCTTTTGGACAGCTTTGCTGTGGGAAAACCCAGTCCTGTTCCGACAGCCCTGACTGCACCACGTGAACATTGCCTCAGACAGGAAGGTGGGAGACCTGATGTAGCGGGGCAGAGAAAATCTGAAGACATTCCTTTAAAGCAGTAGCACCTTCTCATCTCACTCAGTGGAGACCACTCTGTTGTGACAGTTGTCACGAAAATCCATTTGGAAGAAGGCGTAAGTGCAAGGTAAACATCACCAGAGCTGGAGAATTCAGATAGTCAGCCTCTCCTGGTTACTCTGACCTGACAGCTTTAAAAATATGTCAGTAATAAAGAACTGGAGCTCTTATATTTTCATGTCAAACACATCAGTGCATATCAAGAAAGAGAGAAGACAATTACTTATTCTTTTCCCAAGGAAAAAGCTGCTGTGTGCTGCAGCCTTTGATTTCTCATTTTGAGAATAAAGACTGATCTTCTAAATCTCCTAAGTTTATAAGAGTTTAAGGATGGCATTGTTTTACTGACATCCACCAGCCACGTTTCACTGAAAAGCTCTGCTGATGGAGAATTTTTATTTTCTTCTGCCACTTTCTATTTTCCTGCAGTTGGGTGATACATCATCTCACAAAATTAAGTGTTTTCAGAATGCATGTAAATGAGGCACACATTTATTTTAATTTCTGATGATGCAATTTAGATCCAAACAGACCTTTAAAAGCCTGGAAATTATCTACACACAAAGATGGATATAGTAGAATGTCCTCATTTAAAGCATTTTTCATCAAAGAGCAATAACAAAGAAAAATTGTGGTATTAAGAGCCTGCACCATTTTCATACACATTAAAGAGATGCTTCTGGAATGTTCAGATTAGAATTCTCTCCAAAGGCAAACCAGAAAATATTTTGTTTAACTACTGTTTTGTGCTACCAAATAATAACTACAAATGCACTGCTTGGGAGGCACCTCTGGAATTGTCTCCTGCCCAAAATTCCCTAATCTAAGCAGGTCAGCTACAAGAAGATGAGGACCTAAACTAGTGAGCTTTAAATATCTCCAGGATCTTGGCAATTTGGGTACAAAACCCCTTTGGCGAGCCAGGCGGAGATATCCGGGCACTGATGGGACCTCTTTCAGTCACCTCCCAGCTTTTACTCGGTTTAGGTGTTTAGAAACCAGCAGTAACTTGTGGAGGCCAGTGGGCTGCTGACCAGGACTCTGAAAGGGCCTACTGGTAACACAGCCCCTAGGGCAGTGTCACTCTCCACAATTAGGGTGATCCAAAGTTCTTCCTCAAGGCACCCTGAGGCCTTGCATACATTTATCTTAATTCCATTCTCCCAGTTGGTCCTTTGGCCTTCCTGCCCCTTTTGTCCTCATATGGAATTTCTCTGGAATGTTCTCCCCAGTTCAATACCCCACTGGCCTTCCTTCTCTTTTGTCCTTACATGTAATTTCTCTGGAATGTTCTCCCTAGCTCAATGCCCCTTTGGCCTTCCCGCCCCTTTTGTCCTAATATGGAATTTCTCTGGAATGTTCTCCCCCATTTGACGCCCCATTGGCCCCTTCTCCTTGGTCCCTCCTCCTGCCCCTCCTCATTGGTTCCCCAACCCATCAATCAGCATTGTACCACCCCAGCCCTCTCCCTATTGGTTGTTGCAGACCCTGCCCCCTTTCTGCCATCTTTGCCACTGGACCTTCCTGGCAATGGAACAAACCCAACCCTTGGAACCTGCACAGAGCCCCTGTGTGCTCCTTGCTTCTCCACTGTGCTCGTGTGTGTGCTGGTCACTGTGTGAGTGTGTGCTGGTCACTGTGTGAGTGTGTGCTGGTCACTGAGTGTGAACTCCCCACACTGTTCTTCTGCCCCAGCCTGGGGAGACACTCTCAGAAGGTCGCAGCCCTGCCTGGCCAGACATCCCCAGGGCTCTGTGATAGTAACTAATGATATTCGGATTGTCCCTCAGCAAAATTGGCACCATTCTCAGAAAAGCCAATTCTACACTGATGGAATAAGCACAGGTGTCTCAGGAGGCTCTGATGTCCTGGATTGATGCATTTTGCTCTGATTCTCCCCTTTGCCAAGGATCCTCACCAGCACTTTGAAGGCAAAGCTCTTGCTCTGTCCTTACAGAGTGGTAGGAGAAGCCCTTGGGTGTGAACAGAGCAACAGCCTAGGAGAGGGATCCCTCCTGCAGATTTCCTTCTGTCAGCTCCTGTATTGCTGGGCAGAGCTTGGCAGCAAACCCCCAAGCATCTGAAGACATCCCTCTCCAGAAAAGCAACATTCAACCTCCCAGATGAATCAGGAAAGCTGAAGGGTGAATTAGTGATTTTTTTGGCCTATTATAAATACAGTTGGTCCACAACAATGAGATCTGTGCCAGTGCACACAAAAATGTCAAGTATGTTTCCAATTTTAAAGGTCACGCTGGGGCACCTTTTGGTATTTCTCCTCCAAAGAGCTCTGGGATGAGTCATGAAACCAGTGTTACTCTATGAATCTAACTGGTTGCAAACATCACAGTATGGCTCACAAGAAAAAGGTGCTACAGTGCTTTTCAAAAGAACTCTTTGCTTTTCCCTGATTTTCAAGATAGCTGCCAGCCAGGTGATCTTCTAACCCAGTCCAGTAATCCCTTTGTGTCCATTTGACCACTGGATGAATTCCTCAAGATATTTCCTACCCCTAATTACAGAAATTTCTGTTTGATTTTCCTTCACATCTGATCTTGTCTTTTTTCTTTCCTTTTTTTGTGTAACTGTGGAGCCTAAGGCAAGGATTACTTTCTGGCACAGATAACCCCAGAAAATACAGAGAAAAGAGAAACTTCTTGAATTCTCAGTGTTCCCAGTAGTATCTTCCCAGGCTTTACAATCACCAGGCTAGAGAAGACAAATGCTGTGATACTACCATGACTATGCAGCTGAAAACCAGCCAGTGAAGCTCACATTTCAAGCTCCCTGCCCATGCATTGGGCTCAAGGATATGGGCTTGGATTGCCCTGGGCAGCCTTTAGCAGCTGGAGGGCCTGGATGCAAACCTATGCTTTAAGGGTTTCTCCTCTGGAGCTCCCACATTGAACAACTGACTCAACACAATCGTGGAGAAGCAAAAAACCCCCTCAAACCCTGCCCCACAAACAAAAAAATGCAACCCCCCAAGATCTTACTTCTTCATTAGAGAAAAAAATACTTTTTGTTTTTACTTGAAATATACAAAGAAAAACAAAAATGTGCTTCAAAGCCATTCATGAATGGAAAAAGAAATCAATGCAGAGGATTAGATAATTCATTTAGGAATGATTTGGTGGTGCCTGAAGAGCCTTTACAACCTCAGATAAGGAACAGCCTGGTTTCTTGGCAAAGAGGAGGCTTTGTCACTTCCCTATGAACTCATATTCCTCTGTTATACATATGTTATGTCACATCCAGTAGAAACTATTTGCAGAGTCTTGAAATTTATCTCATCAAGCCTGAAAATTCAACAGCATATTAATTTCCCTGTAGGGTATTAATTTGGTTTCAGATTCCTTATGAATGTTGACAACTACATTTACTCTCTAGGCCAAACCAGCTGAATTTACTGATTTAATTTGGGTCTCCAGAGTAGGTAAATGGAATGGTTTTTACAATAATGAGCCAAGATATGAGAGTAAACTCACAACAAAGGGTTAGGTTTCCTTAAAGATGTAAATCTGAAATCAATTGAAATGTTACCATTTCTGTATAAAGCTCAAGATGAAAACAGAAGGGATATTTGTATAATCTTTTCTAAAGGGTTCCACCCCAAACAGAAATACCATATTTCTGCCAGAGAATGTGATAAGCAATAATTACCTCACACTAAAAAGCCTGAAGAGAGCAAAAGAAAAGTGTGGCTTTTTATTCTCCCCCACCAAGATTTCTTTTCACATTCTCTTGCTCTTAGAGACCCAGAATTATGTGCAGCTGTGTTAAACTTCCTCTAAACCATATATACGTATCTATATATGTAAAATATGAGATTGACTCCTTTTTAGCATCACCATGACTAATCACTCTCATTTCCAGATGAGATGCCCACCAGGAGAAGCCCTGGCTGGGAATGCAGTTGGTGAAATGCCCTGCAGAACAGCCTCACCTTGGCGTCCCATCACTCTGAAGGTTTTGCCTTGCATTTGCCCTACCAATCCCTAAAAAATGTGAAACCTGATGAAGGTTGACTGCAGCTCCAGATGTGTTTGATAAGAAGTTAGGTGGAAGAGAGAAGTACATCTCAGGGCAGGAAATAGTTTGCACAAGAGCACAGGGAAATGTAGCAGTGAAGACATATGGAATTAATGGAAACCCACTAATGTCTGGTGCCTCGCCCACATCCATGTTTAATTCATAGTTAAAGTAACCAATTAAAAATGCATAATAGACTCATAACAACCAACAGACAAATGCATGATTATTAATGCTAAGTATGGATCTAGGGAAGGAAGTAGCTTGGATTTGGGCAGCTGGGGCTCAAGATCTCCCTGTGTCAGCAGGTCCCAAGACAGCCAGATCTGCTACTGCACATCAGAGCAATAAGGTGGGCAGGACTGAAGGACCCTCACCCCAGATGGGGATGAGAAGGACATTCTGGAGTAGCTGCTGTGGCAGAAGATCAGACACCTGGAGTCCCTGCAGAGACTCGAGGGACAACAGTGAGCTACAGCAAGAGGGCACAGGGGCAGAGCCCGTGAGGGGCAGGAGCCAAAGGCTGCCCAGCTCCAGGTCTGGGTGTCCTGGACAGCTGGGGGATGTCTTCAGCATCAAATCCCAAAATGTCCTAAAGGATCCCAAGGTCTCCTGGAGGCTTCCTCATCCCTGGAAGTGCTTAAGGCGAAGTTGGGCAGGGCTTTGAGCATCTTGGTCTAGAGGAAGGTGTCCCTGACCATGACAGAGGGTGGGATGAGAGTATGTTTAGGATCTCTTTCATCCCAAACCATTCTGCCATTCTGTGATTCCTTTTTTCCAGGCTCCTCTTTGCACGGACCATCCTCCCTTGGGCCAAGGGAGAGGAAGCAGAGGTAACAAGATTCTTCTGTGCAAACAACTCCAGCAAAGGATGGTTTGAGACACAAAGGTCACTTGGGGGTTTGTGCCATGCCATTTCCTTTGGCACCATGGTCCCCCACAATGACCACCCAAAGCTCTAAAAAGAATAATCCTTGCCACTGTCATTAACTAAACATTGAGAATGACATGGACATTTTTTTTTTTCCAGTGGAAGGTGTGAACATCTTTCTTGGTTGCCAAGTGAGGCACTTGCAATGCAATCTCATGCTCAGAGTGTGTCCCTGGAGGGCAGGAAGGTCCAAGTGCCTCTGAATGAGTCATTTCCATTGGGCTAATCTCCCAAAGGTGCTCAGTGAGGATGCAGTGATTTCCAAGAGGTTTGCAATCACTCCACACCACTGAGGATTAGAATCAAGCTAATGGGAAAGATAACAGCCCCTGTAGTCTCCAAATCTCACAACCCCCTAGGCAGATTCCAGCTTCAGCCATTTATTTTGTTTTTTAAACAGAAGCAAAATCATATCAAGCTAGAACCAGGCAACTGTTTATTAAAACCGAGCCTGGCTGCTGCTGTGAGGGTTTTCTCTGAGTGTCAGTCACACGCAAAGATGCTTTTCTTTGATGCCTGCAGCAAGTGTTTTCTCTGGAGCCTGTGCTGGGGTGGGAAACTGGGATATCTCATGTCCTAGGAGACTGGAGAGCTGTGGTGGGGGGCTCCAGGGAGAAAACAGACTTGGCACTTGGGCAGCATTTCTAAGAATTTCAACAGGCGCCAAAGAAAAGGAAGAAAATTATCACCTGCTCCCTATGAAGTATCCATAAAAGAGGCAGATTCCATTAGGGATGAGGAACAAATACCTATTTAGGAATCCTTCCAGAATGGTATTTAGCTGACCTGAAACCTCTGTTTGCAGACGCACAAGCCTGACATGTTTCAGCATATTTTCCTTATTTAAACCCATCCTCAGTAATTGGCTTTTCCAGTTGATGGTGATGAATTAGGGGAGAGCTCCTGGGTGAAATGAAATTGAAGAGGACCGAAAGCTCAAATCCAGCTTAATTGTGCATCTGACATGTGAAGAGAAAACAATACCTGGCATCCCCCAACAAAACTGGCTGCCCAGAGGAAGGATCACTAGGAGAGCAAAGCCCTTGTGACGAATGTCAGTCGGGTCATTTAAGGCACGGCTGGGACAGATGTTATAGGATCTACATGAAATCTGACCACAGAGAACCAAATAAAGTGGAATAATTGCAGGAAGCATTTTAACCTCATGAACAGAGAAAATTTGTAAGGATAGGTTTGTCCCCTGGTCACAGGGCTCTCACTCACTTGTTGTAAAGGACAATGTCTGGCCTCCAGATGAGCTCCGAGGGGATTCGGATGGATGTGACATTTTCGTATTCCTGGGGGTCCCAGCGCAGCTTGTAGTCATGCCATTCCTGCCAAAAATGACGTGGTTACAAAGCTGGGAGAGTTCAGCAGAAAAAACTGAAAAGTAACATGGAAAAACATGTAGCTGGGGGCACCCACCTGTTTCACCCACACATTCGTGGTCATCATTTGATTTTTCTCATCCTGAAATGAAAGATCAGATATTGGTTACAGGAGCAGATTAAGAACCCTCTTAATTTCTCTTAATTGTGTTTCATTTATGCAATTACAAATCACGTCTGCAATAAATGTAAATTCCGTCTCAGAAATCAAAAGCAGATGTTTCTGTCACTGGACATGGGACAGGGCACAGCTGTCTGATACCACTGAACAGCTGAGCCTGCACCTAAGCAATCCTGTGAGCAGATGGACCGGAATTTATTGGGATTTTACTCAGAGCTGATGGATTCAGCCTGGGATGATGATACCAGGTAGAGGAAAAAGCTCCCCAGCCTGCCTTTGACCTGAGCCCTGTGGGAAGGGAGTGCTGGATATATAAACCCTTACTCACACACATGTGGTGGATTCCAGTGATCAGCTTCATCTGCAAGGGTGAAACATTACCTGTGAAACATTACCCACGGACACAGTTCTGGAAAAAAAGGAGCTCAGCATTTCTCCTTTTGCCAAACACAAGAAGTTGTGGCACTATAGATTGGGTTTTGTGAATAAACCCAGCTGCTCTGCTGACATTGAACTCTTGGACATCCTGCTGTATTTCCATCAATGGACAGACTTTTTCCCAACTCTATGCACAAACAGTATGGAAAAGCAGGACTGTATATACATATTTAAATAATGTCAGGCAGATATAACGCTGGCAGCACTGCAGTACAGTTAATTACTGTTTGCTGCTTGCCTTTTGTGCCCTCTGTAAATAACTCAGATGAACTACATGGGGCAGAGTTTGTGCTGGTCTGACAGAAGAGTCCCACCAGAGCTCAGGGTTTATTTGTGGGGGTTTTTTTCTTTCTTGCCTTGGTTGGCATCAAACCCAGATGAGTTGACAGGGCTCATTTGACAGCAAACTGTTCATCATTAACCTTGCTATAGTGGCAGTTCAGGATTGATTGTGAACATGAAAACCCAGGAGGTTTGGGGGGGAGCTCTGCCTCCTCCTCCCCAAGCCTCCTCACTGCTGTTGTGGCACCAGATGTAAAACCTGCTCAGAGATTCTGTCCTCTGGGTTTAGGGACTAGAAGCACATGGAGGAAGCAGGAATACAGAAACATTCCAGTGGGAAACAAAGGGAGAGAAAATATCCAGCTGCGTCCTTGGGTGCTGATGGAAGATGAACAGTGCTATGACCTGGACCAATCCTTGAGATCCTGCTTCTCTTACCACTCTGCAAATCAAGCACCTGAGGGTCTCCCCCACAGCCCCTGCACTGGGCATCCCAGTGTAGCAGATGCTGCCCTTTACTGGGATTTTCCTCCCTGGAACAACCCTTTTTGGCAGTCCCTGCCTTCCTGAGGCTCTGTCTCCTGAGTGAAGCACAACTCCAGTCACACAGGATTTTCTTGGAGGGGTTTGCAATGTGCAAAAGTCGAAGTTCCTCCTCAGCTGGCACAGCTGGGTACTCCTCATGGAGCCAGCCCAGAGGACCACAGTGACTCCACTGCCATGGGGGTGTTGCACTGTCTGCCCTCATCTTTCAAGGTGAACACAGCATGTGAGGTCCTACAGACACATGGGAGTCCAAGCGTGTCTCTCAGAGGCTGCTCCTGGACACATTCTTGATCCCTTCCCCCTTATTTCTGGGCTCAGAAAACCCTCAGCACACCAGGGTAAGGTGAGGACATGCAGGAATGTTGAGTTCCCCCATTGATTTCTGTTCCCCTGCCCCCAGCTTTTGTCAGCAGGAGCTGGGGCTTGAATGCAGCTCTGATTTCCCTTCAGACTCCTTGTCGTTGGGAGCTGAGCCTTGAGTCTAACAATTGCAGCAGGGTTTGCACCAAAACTGTCACTGTTGGGAAGGGGGAGAGGAGCTGAAGAGCCGCAGTGGTGGCAGGAGTGTCACCAGTCACAGAGAGCTCTCCTCCAGCCATGCCCACAGGTCCCAGCACAGCTCTTCCTGAGCACTTCTAACCACTGACATGGTTTTAAGAAGATTAATTTTTCTTAAGTAAACTGGGGAAGCACTGCGGAGCAGGTGTATCGATCTCCTCTCTTCCACGATTCAGCAGCTGCATAATGGAAAGTCTCTCTCATGCCTCCACGGTCACTAATGTCTCATCTTTAGTCTTATCAATTATTCAGATGAGAACCATGCAACTTCAACATTAGCAACTGCAAACAGCCCTGGATCCCTCAGGCTGACGTAAGAGCGAGGAGGGGAATGGGAGACCATTGCTGGGCTGCAAAGCTGGAAGTTGGTGTCTTCTGCACAAGGAGATCAGACTCTCCAGCAACTGGTGTCTTTGATTCCCACCTCCTGAACTATCTCAGCTGTTTCCTTTCAATCAGAGCAAAACTCTGATTTCAAAATTTAAATCTGTGTGGAGAGTCATCTGTTATGATTGTCCCACACCAGGAATGTCTTTGAATTGCATTATTCTTTCCATTATCATAGAAATCACAGAATGGTTTGTGTTGGAAGAGGCTTTAAATCTCATCCAGTTCCAACACTTTCCACTATACCAGGCTGATCAAAGCTTCATCCAGCCTGGCCTTGAACACTTCCAGGGCTGGAGCATTATCACCCTGCCACATGACCAGAAGGGAGTCCCCTCTTCTGAAAAATAATGGGGTTTGATGACATGACCTTTAAAGGTCCCTTCCAACCTAAACTCCTCCATGAAAGCCAGCCTAAAACCTGCTCAAGGGGTGTGCAGCTGCACAGACTTTGTCCTGGGAAGTACAAACAGGGACAGGAAGGAGAGAAATGCAGGAGCAAGATCTGCGGAAGCTCTAAAGCCTGTGAGTGTGTCTGTCACCTGCAGCCCTGCAGGGACCTCCTTTGTCCAACACTTGATCCCAACACATTGTGCCAGAATAATCCCATAAATACCATTCCAGGGCACACCAATCTGCATGCAGACCACTCTGTTTTGTACAGGGCATATGCAGATTGCACACACGTAACTTCTATCTCAGCAAACACTCAGAAAGAATTTTCTTGTTAAATCTGCCAAATTAGCTATAAACCCTCTAAACTTCCATTCGCAGAAACCTCTTCAGGCAATCTTTCCCCAAGGCGTGCAAAGCACTGTCCCTATAGCTTGTGTAAATTAGCACTAATGATCACGGCTCAAATTCCAAATTAGGTATTTGATTTATTGTTTTGCCAGAATTGTCTGGCATTTATGCCAGTGGCTCCACTGCCTTGCTGTGATCAGTCCCATGGATTTTGACGGGGAATTTGGGATTTTGCCTGTAGTAAATGAAGAATAAAGGATCCACTTGGATGACCAGCTACTCACATGAGTCACCCCTTGTTCCACCAGGTCTGCCTGCCTGATCACTCCTCTCTGCTGAGGGCAGAGTGTTCTCAACCCATCCCTGGACCACACAGTAAAGCCCACATGCACCAGGAGCCGCTCCCTGGGCCCCAGCCTGGCTAATCTTGGCCTTTGTGGCACAGAGAGGTGACACTTACGACATCGATGAGCTGGGCGATGGACAGCCCGAAGCGCACCAGGACCACGTCCGAGATGTTGGCGACGGGACGGGACCACTTGTTATACCCAGAGAAGAGTTTCTTCAGGAGCCTCTCCTCTGCGTGGGCTCGGGTCTCCACGTGGCCAAAGGCTGTGGGCAAGGAATGAAACACCTGCTGGTCCCTGGGCTGGCAGAGCTGGAGCCTTCTCCAGAGGGAAACTCCAGCAAACACCAGAGACGGCGTTTGGGGACACAGGAGGGTGATGCTGCTCAGGTGATTTGCCTCCCCTCTATCCCAGGCATTGCCAGGTATTCCTCACACTGTTCACACATTATTACAGAGCAGGATTGGGCTGAGGAAAGTGGCAGCAGCAGTAATATAATTTAGAAAACACTGCAGGAGCCATTCTTCCCTGAATCTGGTCTAATTTTTATGACCGCTTTGTGACAAGTTCCTAGCACTGGAGTCTGCAAGCAGGGAAGAGGGATGCTAGAAGGGCAAGCTGAAAAGGAAAAAGCAGCTTCCATCTGGGATAAAGGGATTTTGGATCAGATTTACACATAAAAAATTTGCATTGCATGTATCAGAAAAAAAAATCAGACTGAAATTCAGCCCCTTAACCTGCTTAGTGGATATTTCACAGGAACAATGGGGGAAGGAAGGGGATGGTGGAGAAAACAAGTTGGATAACAAGATCCCAGTTTTGCTCAGGCATAACTTTAGAAGTTGGAGGGTGCAAGGAACCGCTTTGACCCTGCATGTAAGCTCCAGGAGCTGTCAGAGATGCCTGGTGGTTATTAAAAATTAAAGCCACGTTTCATCCAGGGCTGTCGGAGGAGCTGCGCTCCTGTGCCGGCTGTGCCAGACAGAGGGGAGAGGGAGCCGGGGGCTCTCCCCACGTCCCTCGTGGAATATGGCTTCTACTTAGTCTTTAGCTGCCCTGGATTATACAAAGGGAAGCATTAGCTGAGCGCTGGCTGTGCTCTCCCCAGCCGGAGCTGTAGCCCCGAGACACATTAACACACTTCACCCAGGGAAGAAAAGCCCAGACAAGAAGCAGGATGCTGAGCCCCAGTCTGGATTCTTCCTCCTGTCCCCTTCCCACCGTGGCTTTAACCCTTTCTCCATGAAATAAGACAAAGAGTAGAAAATAAAGGCAAAGCGTTGCTTGGCAGAGGTTGATGTTCAGGGGACCAGAAATGACGGGGCAGAGGGTGGAGGAGTCAGGGAAATTCCCTGTTGACAGGGACTGGTCCTTGCAGTGTGTCTGAGACGGAAAAGGGAGGAAAGCACTACAGAGCAGAGCAGGGGGAGAAGAGCTTTCTCAAACTTACCGGGGAAAATGCTGGCACACAGCAGGAGGAGGAGGTGTCCCTTAGGCACAAGAAATCCCATCGTGGAGCAGAGCTTTAGTGTGCAGAGTCTCCCGTCAGGGCAACTTCTCCTCTCTGAGTCTCTGGATCCTCCAGGTTCATTCCCCTAAACTCCTTCCACTCTCTCTCCCTCTGGGAAGGGATAGCAGCTGGCGCTTTGTTTATTTTCTTTCTCTCTTCTGAGTGATCTCCAGCTCTTCCTCCTCGAAGGATGCTCTTTCCTGGGACGCTGCTGCTCGTATTCTCACAAGTGCTGTGCAAGGGCTGCAGGGAGCTCCTGTCAGAGCCTGGGGTGCTGCTCCTCTCCCCTTTCCTACGGGGCTCTTGGCTGCTGCTTTATTTGCTGCTGCTGCTGCTTTCAGGCTCCCCCAGCCCTTGGGGCAGCCTTAGCTCGGATTTTGCTGCTGATGGGCCACCGATGATGCCTCTGGAGCAGAGTGAGCACAGCGTGTTTGTATATTTAATGTAGTCAGACCTGCCCACCTCCTGCTTAGGAGGAGGAGGAGGAGGAGGAGAGAATCCCTGCACTCCAGCAAACAGGCTGCAGGGAGGAAAACTTTTGCCGGAGAAATAAAGGGGGAGATCCAAAGCCCAGCTGCAGCCAGAGGTGAATATGGGGCCAGCTGGGATCTTTATAGCACCGGAAGCCCAAACAGTTCTTAATTAACGAAAGCTGTCTCTTTAATCTCGTCCAACTGCTTTTCAAAATCACTCCAGTGTAATTAGACTGAGATATTTCTGGCTTGGGCACGCATCTTTGCTGTCAATAATTACAGGGGTGATGAACCTGCCCATGAGAACGGGGTCTGCTGTGCTTGGAGCTGTACAAACACGGAGTACAAAAACAAATATTGTGTCTGCAGTATTGCAAACCAGGGGTGAGACTGAGACCAAACAAAGGGTGAGACCTTGAATTTATCTATATGCTTGAATATACCTTAAATACATCACAAAAAACTCTGTTGAAGTCTTGCAAATTTAGTGGAGGAAAGGATAAGTCCTTGTGTCATAACAGAATTATCACCCCAGCCCTTCATCTCACATCCCTGATTCCTTGCATGAGAGACATGGAGTGGAGCTCTCCTTGTTTCATTTTAAAACTAGCTTTGATATTAACACAATTACTTCCACAAGGATAGCAAATGGATTTAATTTTCAGGCAGGGGTAATGTTGCCAACTGCAAAATTAATCAAAGTCTGTTCTAATAATATTAGCTACATATTTTACATATAATAATTTCCCTACTCCCAAAGCATCTCTAATATCTTGCAATATAATAGATCGCTTACTGCAAATGGGGAGGATTAAAGTAACAAGAGAAATTATATCTGTAGTGAGATTATAAATAACATCAGTGTAGTACCAAACTCGACTTGTCTTGTTTTTCCTATCTCATCTCTTCCTCAACAGTCGTCAGCATTTTCAGTGACAAACCACACCATACTTTCCCACTTTATGACTTTCTGTACAGTTCTCTGCTTTTGGAGTCCTGACCCTCGCTGCAGCACCTGAGCACCTGTGGTATGCTATAAAAAACATGTAGTGCTCATTCCAGGGAACCGTCCAGCATTAATTTAATAAGCTGCAGATGTGAGATCAAATTAACTCAGAGCTGAAGTGTGGGATACATCCTAAGAGCCAGGTCCTGTGCAGCTCTGAGCAGCTCCAGCAGTGGGGGAGCAGAGGTACGGTCACTCCTCACAAGGGTTAAAACAGCATCACTGTCACCTGCTGAGGCCACACTTTCCCAAAAACAACTAAAAAAAAACCTCACAGCATTTCTTTAAACACTTTTCCCCTCTGGAATCTGAAGTCTGCAGGTTCTTGTACTCCTTGTTAGGTCCAGCCCTACTCAGTTCCAACCCAGCATCATTAAACGAGGGAATCCTGGGTTTCTGCCCACCCACATCCAGCCACGAGCACTGAACACAACAAGCAAATAGCGGGGAATAGGATTTCTAAAGGCCATTTCTCACGGAGGCTGGTGCTCTGCACAGGTCAGAGCAACCAAACCCAAGGGATGCAAGATCATCTATTCCCCTTTGAAAACCTTGGCCATAAATAATACAGGTATCCTTGACTACAGGCCCTCCTGTGCAGAGCCGATTCAAATCCCATGGACAAACCCCATCCATCTTCACCCTTCCTGGCTTTCTGTGCTGGCAAGCAAACACTGCCTTTAGATTAACCCTATAAATTATTTTGATTAAAAAAGGATTTCCTTCTTTTGGAAATTAATCGTAAATCACCACTTCCTATGAGTGAAAGGTTTATCCCTCACCTCGCTGGCCATGTGGGGAATGAGCATATTTTACAGAGGTTTCTGTGCCTTGAAGTGACCTTGTTAAATCTCACTGCCAATTTCTTTCTGCATCATTGGGCCATAACAAAATTTCCATCAGCTCCTGTGTGTATTTGGAAGGCGATGACTTCCACTGGTACATGTGCAAGGGACTCTGACTGGAACAAAAGATGCCATTTAAAGGTTTCAATGATTTTTTTTTTCTTATTGTGGTAGAAAGCTGTGATTCCAGCCTGATTTCCAGGGACCCAGCTCTGAGCCTCCTCATTATTATTATTATCTTCCTTTGTCCAAAAAAAGAGTGATCCAGATGTTCACAAAAACTGATTCAGACATCCCAGCTATTGAAGACCGTAGACTGAACAAAACACAAGCAAGGCAGTGTTTCCCCAAGGTTTCCAGTGAAATATCAGACTTGTCATTGGAAAAAGGGCAAGCCAGTAACAAGCTCAGTCTTGAGTTTAGTGGAATTCCATGATTTTGCAAGGATCTGGTGAGGTTTCACTGTGCCTTCTTGCATTCTGCACTCCTGTAAATCTCTTGTCTACTTTAACCCTTCCTCAAGTAATTTTTAAAAGACACTGGCAGAAGCAGATTGAAGGTCCCTGAGGGGTGGGTGCCTGCACATAAACTGTGCCTAAGCCCCCTCTCCTGCCATCACTCATTCAATATTAAAAAAATTCAGCTGCTCAAGGAGCAGAAGCAGCTGCACTGCCAGGGAGTCCTAGGACTGCACATTTCCTTTAAATCTGCTCTCTCTCTCTCCATGATCTTGTCTTGGATGTCACAGCCAGCTCTCCAGGGCAAGCTCTTGACCTCTGTTTATTTTGTAAAATGTCATCTGGATGTTTAAATCTTCAAGAGTGAGACATAATAATGATAATATCTCCTTACCCGTTGCCCATTTGGGCTTGGCACGGGGGACAGCTCGGGTTAATGGAATTCTGGAGAAACACCATCTTTGCATTCAAAGGAGTTCAGGATCTTTTTCCTTGTCTCCATTCCTGAGATAAAGATTTCCCCCTCCTGTTCCTAACTGCTTTGTCATCAACAGAGGCTTCAGGTGGGAAAAAAGCAGGAGGAAGAAAACTAACAGAGAAAGGGGAGAGATCTCCTTTCAGTGAAATGTGCACTGAAATGAGCGAGAGCTGGGGACGTGCAGGGCTATTCCTGAGCAGAGCAGGCACCATCTGCCTCTGGGGAAACCTGTGAGGTACTGCTGGCTTCTCAAGAGTGACTCTAGTTTATTCATATTCATTTCTGTTTGTTTCTGAAGTGACAGAAGGCTTTCAAAGACATTTTTAACTAAATCAAGGGGTTTTTTACTGTGTAAGAGACTTCTGGCCGTGCAGGGGAGCTGAGACACCTGCATGGGAGTAAGAACAACAGTAAAACAACAGTGTAGGAATGTAAAATTATTGTAATCTTAATGAGCACACAGAGAGGAGGGAGAGATGCTGCATGTAAATGTAGGAATGATTATTTCCAAAGCAGTGGATGTAATTATGGAGCTCAGACTTCTCCCAGGCTTCTCGTCTTGGAAGCTGGCTGTGGAGTGGGTTCTGTTTCCAGCCACAGAATTCTACCATATCCTCTTATTATTTCCTGGGGCACCCTCATGGCACTGCCCAGGCCCTGCAGACAAAGGCAGTGCCCTGGCTTTGCTAAAACTCACTCCCAGAGAGAGCCCAGCTGTGCCAAAACATCTGAGATGCTCCAAAGCTGCATCACCCACGTGATTCCCCTCCAGGGCAGAGTCCCTCTCCAGGTGCACACAGTGGGCAGACACTGCCAGCCCAGCCCTGGGGACACCACAGGCACACATTGTCCAGCCAGGGCCCCCCCAGTGCTGAGCCAGGGCAGCCCCACAGCTCCAGCCACAAGGAGATGCCCAGTGGGGCTTGGAGCAGAGATATCCACACTCCACAGCAGGGCAGTGGGGCTAATGCAGCATCTCCCCCTCCCCTCTGTGTGCTCCTTAGGATCTGAATCCCAGCACAAGAGCCCTGATGCATTAACCTTTTGTGCTGCCCTGGAATTCCCAAGCATTGCCAGGCTGGGAGCTGAGGGAGCTCAGAACCTTGCAGGATTAAATCCATAACAAAGCTCTGGGGAGAATCCAGCTGTATCTACCTCTGAACAGCCTGTGCTGGTGGAGAGCAGGGGGAATTCTCTCATTCCTGCTGTCTCCAGGCTTGTTCCCACCTCTGTCCTCCACAGCAACACGTTGATTCTCTTTTTCTCTGGCCAGTGACTCATCATGCCAACAAAACGCAATAATCCACACACTTCTTCCTCTCTGGATTTCTCTTCTTCCTGTTGCTCACTCAGGCATATCCTGAGAATTTCTGAATAAGGCTCTTTATTAATGAAGCAACAGGAGGATTTGTGGTTTTGGCTGTGCTTAAACAAAGCAACAAACAAAGTGAGCGGAGCATTGAAAGAGGAAATGAAGCAAAGCAGAAAGTCATGGCCTTATTAAGACTTCCAGCTCTACAACTATTAAAGGGCTCATGTTACAGTTCAGATGAACTCTGCATCTTATTTGTAAATGCCAGACTCCGTTGTAAAGAGCCCATAAAGAGCAAGGAGGCAGTTTTCACTTCTTTTAAGATCCACAAAGATGGATTTTTAAATTAGAGAACTAAAGCATGTTTCTCCAGACAAGTTTGTTTTCCAAGGATAGCTTTTTGTGGATCTAAATGAGGCTCTTGTCCTTCCTCACCAGAGGGCAAATACTGCCCAATTTACTCACTGAAGAAATCTGGAGTTGAGTGATTGACAAATCCTTTCCTCTCCCCAATCAGCTCCAGCTACAGATCACAGCTTCCCAGCCAGGGCAAACCTGTCAGAGGGTGCTGCAGGCTACAGGCAAAGCAGAGCTGATGAGCACAGGGTGTAATTGGCTGGATGAGGTGACTGAGTGAGTTACAACCTCCCCTGAGCTCCTGGCCTGGTGATGAGAAGTGTCATAGACCTGCTGAACAGCCCAGGCTGTGAAGGTCAGGTGCAGGACCTGCCCATCCATCTGGAGAGCAGGAACTTGGAGCTCCTCCAGCCACCCCTGTTTGTATCTGTGGAGCCCAGGAGGGGCCCTGATTTGAAGCTCTTGATGCCATTCCACAGACATGACCTAGAACAACTCCCGTGCCAGGTGTAAGCTCCCAGAACAGAGGATTTTTTATCCAGGCATGGAGAGCAAAGTGATCTGAGCCTGAGATGCCTCAAGTGTCCTCCCCAAGGCTGCTGTGAAGGCAAGGATGAACTTTGTGAGGGTTAGACCCTACTGCAGGCTCTGTCTTGATGACTTCAGCCTTCACTTCCATGCCCACATCAGTGTGAATGTGATCTGTGTCCCTGTGCAAAAATCAGCATTAAAAAATGCAGCCAGTGGTAAGAACTTGGTCATAAATATTGTGCTTGGCACAAAGCTTTGGCCATAAATATTTCCTTGGTTAACCAATAGGAAATGATAGCTCTTAAATCTCAATTATAGTTGAGTAGTAACTGGCTCACACTCATTGGCACCAGGGTCCTGCCTTGCTTGTGTGGCAAATAAGGGCAGCTTTCCCACAGCTTTGGAAGCAGCCCTGAAACTCTGATTTCTGATTTCCAGAGTTCAACAGCATTTGTTTTCTTTTCTAATTTAGAAAGAGCTGGGATGAAAAAACCCCTCAAGTTTAAACTTTCTTAAGCATTGTCCAAAAGCTTCCTGCAGTAGATGTCATAATGGCAGTTCTTTTCCAGCTTTTTATTTCTCCATCAATTTCTTTATTTACTGGATTCATTCATATATAGCTCACAGACAGTCTTAGAAATGAATCTTCAGAAGTGCTGCACAAATGGGAAGGGAAAGGTGGTGTTTTTAGGAAACTGTTGGAATTGGGAGTTGCTGAGGTGCTGCCATCCTGTCTGGTAGTTTAGCTGTGATCAAGCCAGTTGAGATATCTTTTGTGCCTACTATAAAGTCTGTGTTCAAAGTTTAAAATAATTAATAAAGAGGATTCAAAGCATCATCTTTTATGGCTGGAGCCAAGCTGTGGCCACACCCACCATACTGGTACATATTGGGGGTGCTGCATCTCCCCAGTGTGTGCCTGGGAAGGTGGAGAGGGGACAACCCGAGAGCTCCAGGAAGAGGTATCCTAAGTTTGGATTAGGGCCAAAGATCCTTTTCCCCTTCACATCTCTTCATGTGCAAGAGACGAGAAAGCCTTTGGATGACCAGGAAGGTAGAGCCTGATTTGTCTGCATCCTCCTCCCACGTTTCTGGTACCTTCAGGCTCACATCTTCTCTCTGCTGATTAAAACACAAGCTTTTATTATTTTCCTGCTGACTGGCCCACACAAAAAGAAACATCAGCCATCTGTTACTCCCACAGTTTTCTGGATCACAAGAGTGTTGTTGATTAAGGAGGAAGTTTTTCCAAAAGGCACCCATTTCCCACTGATTTCCCAAAAAATACGGCGTCTTCCTCTAAAATTACAGCCTCTTGTCCTGCGTGTTAACAACACACTGGCCTTTACTTCAGATCCATGTACAAGGCTTGTATTCACACAGCACTTATTTACAGCACTACTCACTGCTCAGTCAGACTAGAGGAAAACAAACACTTGATTTCAAGTGCCTGGATATCTTTGGAAATCTGGACCATGGCCACCAAAGTATTGTCAGAAAATCACAGCAGACTCATGCTATTCAGGAACTCAGTTATTTTTTGCACTTTTCCGCAAAAACAATTTATCACGACGTCTTTAGGCCTCATCCTGCTACTCTAAACATCCAAAAGTTCAGGGATATTTATACCTGGGCTGCTTCTAATTTTGCCAAGTGAGATGATTGGGCTGGCATGGCTACAGCGACTCCCATCATGATGACTGTAGAGCTTGGAATTAGCATGAAGATACTTTGACATATTTTATTCCTGATTCTATTCTTCTTCTTTTGGCACAGACTGGTGTCCCATATGGCCCATTGTTGGACCCTGCACCAGCTGAAGGAAAAGCATCTTTGATTGACACTTGAAAATACCAAGTTGTGCCTTTGGGCTGGCTCAGGCTGAAAATGCTCTTGGCAAATGGAAACAGTCATGTCACTTTTATTTCACTGTTCAACAGGAAGAAGACATTTTCTACACTGAGCCATACACATGAAAGTTTATTCTCTGAGGGGATGAAATATTTCTCTTTTGGTCTCCTGTAGCATGTTTCCAATTGGAAATGGGTTTCAGATCACACATTCAGCTCTGACTGGAACTTGGAGGAATTAAAACCCATTCCCAGCTCTGGCCGCTGGGTTTCGAAATCACATGGACTCTTGGTCTGAGCAATCTCCTGCTCCAAGGATTTGAAACTCAAGGTACACCCAAAGAACAAGATCTACCACCGTCTGTGAGGATGGAAATGCAAGAAAATAGCAGAGAATGACCTGGGGATAGACGTTTGGAGAGATGCACACTGGGATATATCTTTTTTGGAACCCATCTACAAAACCACAATGTGTCTCGAGTTTCCTTAAGCCTTCAGGACTATACACACCACCAGGAGTAAAAGTTCTCTGTTCTTTCAAATTTTTCCATTATGGAATAGGAGGAAAATTTAAAAGGACTCCCCGGACTATTCCACACAAGAACAGATGTGAATAAATGAGCAGCAAATAGCAAAGCCCCCTGTTAGTAGCAGGGCCTGTGGTAACATTATTTTTCCTGTAAATCTGATAAAAGCATTTTACTGCAGTCAGAGAGGAGTTGATTAATTTGTGGGCTGCAGCAAGAAGTTAAATTTGTGTAAAGGAAGAAAAGATGGGCATGGAAAAATTATTCCCTCTGCCTGTTCCGAAAGTGCTTAGAATAGAATATTTGCAATCCTCAGATATTGTCAGTCATGATCCTGTTACTGGCAGGGAAATCAAGCCATGTTCTTGGATCAGGAGAACACTGAAATCACAGATTATGTTCATTTTTTTGGGATGAAAATTTTGGTGGACAAAGAGCTGTTCCTGTGTGGCAGCAGTTGAGTTTGATCCTGTGGCTAAGAATATTTATCATATAACATAAAACATACGTCCTGTAACCCATAAATTCCTTGAGCAATGGGGATTGTAAATGGAAATCAGACAGACAGCTCCACACAGCACAGAGTGAAAAATCAATCAACTATAATAGCAAATACAAAGGCTGTGCTGCAGGGCTGAAGAGCCATTTTGCTCCATGTATTCAAACACCTGCAGCAAAAGAGACTCCTGTGGGGCATCTCTTTTCTGATGGAGAGAGATTTCTCATCTCAGTCCCTAATGAAGACTCAAATCACTGAGCTGAGCCTTGCTTTGTGCAAGGAAGAAAGTGCTGACCACTTAACATAAAAAAGCGCCCACAAACATGAGTCATAGACCAAAGAGCAGGAGTTTTTCTTTAAAATCATAGGATTAAATACGTATATGAGATTCTTTGCAATCCTTATTTCCCCCATCCCACAGAGACCACACACGTCACTTCCTGACTGAGATTTTTTACAGCTATAAGAAGGGGAAGAGCCAGAGGTTGTCAGATGTTTATTTAGATTCAGTGGCTGAGGCTTTTGGTGAGACATCATAAGCCCTGTAGTGTAAACCCAAGGCTTGACAGCCCTGAATCTCAGCCCTTCCCCTGGCATCAGCCTTCAGCCTCTGCCAGTGGCTCTGCTGCAGAATTCCAGGGGGGAAACTGAGAAAACCAAACCTCTGGCCCCATGTCATCATGGCCTGTTCTCCTCTGGAATATGCTGTCTGCTGGAAGCGTGGAAAACTTTCTAGATCTGACAACCCACACAGCAGTAACATTTTTTTATTGCTGGGGTTTGTTATTTTTTCCTCCTGCGAGTGAAGGTGCTTTGGAATTCATGAAAGTGTTTCATTGAGGGATATTTGCTTCAATGCACTGCCATTGTTTGGTCCTCTAGTCACAGGAGGAAAACACAAATGTATAAATTATGCAGGCAGAAATCAATGAGGCTTCTGAGGGGGGATTAACTGACAGAGGTTTGGAAGGCAGCAAGTGGCTCCTCTCTGTTATGGCCAGTGACTCGATCACACCATGGTTTATTAAAAATCCAATCAGGTGCCACACAGAAGTGGTGATATTCTAATGCCCCTGTCTTTTCAGCAAGGTGTAAATTGCTGTATTGCAAGGAATGACGTTGCCTGAGGCAAGTTACCTGTTTTGTGGAGCAGGGCAGGAGATCAGACGTGAAAGAGACAGCACAAGTGCCAGCAAGGGGCTGACAGTCAGAATATTTCCATCAGGATCCCAAGTGTAGCAGCCAAAGCTTCAGTCAGGGACAATCATTGCTAGGATACAGGAAATGTGTCCAGAGTCATAGCAACAACTGATAACAAGCAATTCCCCAAATGGTTGAGGGGATGGTTCACTCTAGTCAGCACTTCAATTTCTTGGTGATTATCCAAGATGTAAACATCTTTACCCAAATAATCCAGCTGTCAGCCATGAAAATCGATTAAATAGGAAAGTGGATGCCTGCAAAATGGTCCCCTCCAAGATGTCTGTGCAGGTGGAATCCAAGGGGGTCAGCAGTGCTGGGAGCTCAGAGCCACACACATCCTTTTCTTTTATCCTCATCACATTGTCCAGCCCTGCCAAGGCTCTCCTTGCCCCTCAGATGCCACATTTAGGGAAACACAGCACCAAAAATTTAAATTTAAATTTATAACTCCATCTCCCATGAAAATTCAGAGTGTTTAAGGCAGCCAAGGCTAGGGATGACCCTCGCAGGGTGGACGAAGGTAGAACCCTTGGGAAAGTTGAGCTGATGGCACCTACTGGGGAGCTGGGCTGCTGCTGCCCCAAATCACTACCCACACACCAAAGAGCAGCCACCATCACTCAGGGACACTGAGCTCTGGGAAAACACGGTGTTGTCCCAAACAGGGCAATGATTTCCACACGGATCCATGATTTTAGGCTGTGCCAGCCTCACTCTCCTCACTGTGGGGAAGAAGTTTGATTTGCCTGCATTTCCCAGATTTGGCAGTGGCCCCGCACCTCGGGCAGGACAGACCCTTCCCCTGAGCCTCCCGTTTTAATTTCCCACCTCCTTTCCCTGGATCCCTCCTCCTGGCTGAGTTTGACACTGCCAGGTGTTAGCAGAGCCCAGAGCTGCCCTTCAGGGCAGGAGAGAACTGACAACCAGAGAAGTCTGAACTAGTTAAGTGTGCACAAGGGAGGCTTTGTAAGCCTAATTAGAGGTAATTAGGAGTCCTCCAAAGCCATCCACCAAAGCCCTGATGAATATTTATTGCCCTCTTATGGACTGCTCCCAGGTATTCTCCAAGAGCACTGGGTTTTTTTTGGGGAAGGGAATGATTTAAAGCAATTATTTTCCACAATTGCACTGGTCTGTGTAACTTATATGGCTTTTACATATATTTTTCTTTAATTTTACAGGGCAGCACAAAGACTATTCTCAGTATATGTATGAAAGGTGACCTGACCTTGAAAGAAATCTGGTAATTTTACACTTTTTGGAGTTACACTGAGGAATTTAGATATTATTGGCACCCTGGGCTGTGTGAGCCATTCTGTGCCAGCTCAGTGGAGCCACAGGTCACACCAGGCTTTCAGGAGGAGGGGAAAGTTTCTGGTTCCAGAGAGTAAAAGTCCAACAGTGACACAGTCAGCTGCAGATTTAAAGATGTTCAGGTGTTTGGGATGTGACCCCTCAAACCATTCAAAGACAGAAGGTAAGGCTGAGTTGCTGGGTTTCGCCTGGACTACCAAGGTGGGATTTTGGAGGATTTTAGTGATACCTGCCTGAAAAAATACTACATATGAATAAAACTCACTAAACCAATTCCTCACAAAGCTGCCTTGTGAAGAGCCTTTCCTTTAAAACTACAGATTGTGGAGCCATGAAACATCCTGTATTTTATATTATTTTAAACGTGGACTTGTAAATCTGATATTTGCAGCTGAAGTAAAAAAGGAGGTTGGCAAATCACAAACAAATCAAACATGAAAATAAATAATCTTTAAAAATCTCATTATTTTAAGCATTTTCATGAGATTTTCATGGAACTGACACATTGGTTTGGGGAAAAGGTGCTATGCACAAGGAATTTGTCCCTCTTCTACACAGCATCACATTTCCCTCAGCAAAGGCAGCACCTGCCCCATTTGAACTAAAAACCAGGAACCACATCCCAGTTTGAGAAAGAACAGAGGAGAGGGAGAGAAGGAGAGAAGGAGAAGTATAACAACCCAAGAAATCCAGTCAAGAAGGAAAGTAACTGCAAGGCATGTGCTGTGCAGAGGGCTGAGGTGGGATTTCAGTGGTTTTTGTACTTTATTTTAAGTACAGTGGATGTGCTTTGGAAACAAAGACCATTTACTAAAGTGGGGGTTTGTGCTCCTGATCCAAACACCAGCAGGGGTGATGCACAAGGCTCTGGCCACGCACCAGCAATTCAAGCACTGGGAGTGATTGACACATCTCATGTGGCAACTCAGTTTGAAATTATGGCACTTGTGTCTCTGAAAACACTCCGGGACCTTCATGCAAAAACAAGGAATTAACCATTAATCCCACACCACCCCACTCCCCATTATTCCAGGGAGATGAGCTGAAGAGCTTGTGCACACTCGTGGTTACACAACCCACTAATCAGCCCCCCTCTCAACACACATCTCTGCAAGACACACAAGATAAATATAGAGAAGGCAGTATCTCAGCTAATTAAGCTCTCACAAAGGTGAACTGCTGCAAGTTTAATTAGCTCGCCGATGTTCCTCCTGCAAGGGTGTTTAAATCAAAGTCAGCTTCATCTGGATCTAATTTGTGGTGCACAGGGATGCGGAGGGGTGAGCAGGCTTTCACCTTTTGCTGGAGGCAGCACATCATCTCAGGCACGGGGGAAATGAGGTAAATGACATCACCAGGCTCCTCTGGGCAATGTGTTACATTTTTCTGTTGGAATTATTCATCTGTTTTTCAGCTTCGCGTCGCGTCTGTTTCTATCGGAGATGCTCGGCTCGAAAATCCAATTGCACAATCCACCTCAGTAATCCTGGTTTAGTGGGGAAATGCTCATGGAAGGGCCTTGGGTGACCCTTTTCCAGTGAATCCCACCATAGGGATCCAACTAGAGGTTAACAGAGCTCCTGGTTTGCTTCCCCACAGGCTGAGGTTCCCTTTATGGCATTTGAACAGAAGATAAACCAGTGTTTTCCAGGAAAGGTAGAAACATGAGGCATGGGAGAGGGGCTGTAAATAATCACTCCTGAATGCCCATTTCGGCTTGTAGCCACAATCAGAGCTGCTGATCAAAGCCAGGGCAGTTTGGTGTGGGCGCTTCCCTGTGCAATGGGGACACTTCATAAATCATTACAAGTGCTACTTTTAATTAAATCTGGAAACCATCAGCTTTTCTAAGCTAAAGTTAAAATCCTACCTATTAGTTGAAGACTCTCCAGAGCTGGAGAGAAGCGATCAAAGGCAGATGGAGAAGAAATAAACACATGGCAGCTATTACAGTTTTCAAATTGGATTCTTTACCAGCTGTGTCCAAAACTTTCTTTTCTCAGAAGTGTAAATCTTCCTTTGAGAGTGAAGTATAAGCTGGCACCAAAATTTCTGGCAGCTTCCAGGCTCTGCACCACACCTCTAAAGGGGGAAAGTCCCCCACAGGTCACCACCAGCCTGCCTCTCCTCCTCCATGGTCACTGCAGTGGGGTACCCTGACTGCAAAAACATTGCCTGCATCTGAGATTCCTCCACTGCCCACACAATTCCAAGGCAGTAAAAGCATGGAGAGTTTCACAGAGCTTTCCAACCCTTCCTCTGAGCTTGGCCTCTCTCTGCCTCTCCAGTTCTCTGCCTCTCCATGCTTCTCTTTAGCACCACAGTGCCTTTTCCTTGGTCACTGCTTGTCCCACAAGCCCCTGAACAAGACAATGGGAAGCTCATCAGGAGCATCCAAGGAGAAGGGAAGGTCAGACACCAACACCACAATTTTTGAGACAAAAACTGCTCAACAGGAGGTTCTCTGTTTCAAAATTAACAATGGTTTTCCATGTGTAGAAAACCAGCATTTTCCTACTTATTCTTATATGAAGAGACTGGACAGACAGTGGATTTAAATGGATGTAAATGGATCAATTTAAATACACAGCAGTAAAACCATGTCTTCCCTCCCTTCTTTCTTTTGATCTAAAATCAAAAGGGGATCTTAATTCTGTCTGAATCTGTCTGGACACATCAGCTGTTCTGGTCTGCCCATGTGCAATCTCTTACCCCAGAGTGTGTGAGAGCTGATTGGAAATGGTTTGCCATGGGTGATTTAAAACATTTTTTCCAAAAGCAAACCTTGTGAGTCTGAGGCTTTCCTAGACATGACAAGTTGTAATAATTTTTCTCCCCTCTAATTTAGTATAATCCACAGACCTTTGGTTCCACTTCTTCCCAGCAGTATCAACAATCATTACTTTTGCTGAAACTTGTTCATGCTTGCCTTACTTTCAGATGAACAGAAAGTATGGCTTCCTAAAATAAAATTATAAAAAAAGGGGGAAACCAGAATATGTCAGTGGGAAGGAATTACATAGTGCCTGGAAGAGAACAATTAATAGCCTGTGAGAAGTTGAGTAAGAGCTACAAAATTCATTTGTATCCTAACAGGATTTTCGTTTGTAAAGAAAAACATGAAATATAAATCAACGATTGACATTTCTCCTTGGGGAAAAAGAGAGAAAAAGTGACAGATGACAGATGGCAGGGAAGTGACAGTACACTCTGCAGAGATGCTCAAATCATTTGTTGACAAGGAGAGTTTAAAAGCTTGAAGGAAATGAGATATTTCTGCTCACGCATTTAGGCAGATAGTGCTTAACTGGTTTTGTGATGAAGGCAGAAAAAGCTATTTAAAGTTTCTGAAGATCTGAAAAAAAAATAGCTCAGAGATGATAATTTTCTTTAAAGTCCAAGTTGTGAAAATATGATAAAGCATTGGCAAAACATTTTCTTAAGGATAAGACTTGAAAGCCACCACAGGAAATAGGTTAAATAAACATAACTTTACTGTCACAAGAAATTATAAGTTTGCATTTTCCCTAAAAATCTTTTTATTTTTAGGCAGGCGGTAGGAACCCTTTAAAGCCTCACTTAAAACACCCATATATTTATATATACACACACACACATATATAAACACACACAAAATATATTTTATATACAATTATATAGATAAATACATAGATAAGTAAATAGAAACCCCACATATCTAATTTTATATTTTTACATATTGCTTTTTTATTTTCAGTCACTGAGCAATGAGGAACAATGAGAGGAAACTTCAAGAGGTACCAAATGGGATCAGGGAAAACCAAAGTGGAACCAAACTCCAGAGTCATGTCCAATTCTCCCAGAGGTTTCTCAGGAATTCAACAAGCCAATGCAATCCCTTGTTTTGTTTGTACGGAGCAGCTTTGCAAAGCACAACCTGTCAGTAACAGATTTGGACCATCCCAGACCAGAAGAAATCAATGCCATGAGGTTTTCCAGAGCTGTGTTGTAATTGGTTCTCGTACACCAGATGCATGATTCCTGTTTTGGGCTGGTTATACATTCCTGGCAAATGATGGAAGGAAAATGGTTCATCTGCTCCCTTCTTCATGACAATCAAAATTGCAAGTGACCGGGGAAAGTCTCCAAAAAGAGCATTTTCCAGCTTTCGACAGAGATCATCAGCTCTCTCCACATAGCAGAGAAAAAAATCTTTCATCTAGGTACTTTTAAATACAATGTGCTGTGAGCCTGAAGTGCTCAGACAGGACAGGGATGGTGGGACGTGCACAAGGACCCAGCCATGGGTGATTTCTCACCTCACAGCCCTATGACCAACCCACCTGAATTTTGCAGCATGGTATTAATTCAAAACCTTACACTTAAAAAAGAATGGAAACAATTAGCAGAACTTCTTGACAGCCTGGATAAACCCACATCCACACTTAGTCTGGAGTGGATTTAAAGTCTTGGGAATTGTGGGACCTTCCTCACAAGAGGATCACCTCTGCACAGGATCTGCTGCAGAACCAGGTCTGAGGGTAACTCTCCACCTCTGAAAAGAAAAACAGGAGACAAGCAAGACTTTAAGAAGCAATTCCCTGAGTCTATGCAAACTGTGAGGTCCGTGTAAATAGGGTTAACAAAACTTTGTTACCATCTAGAGATGGGCATGGAGAGAAGTTCTTTGGGGTTATTAACTCTCACACCTTGTTGGCTGCGATTATCATGCAGCGGAGAAATGTGATTTCTGTGTGTTGCATTTGTTTGCCAAGCCTGGGGCGTTTCAGAGGGAGGACCACGCTCGGATCTGAGCTGTTTCTCAGGCTGAGCAGAAGAGGATTCCTAATTCCTCCTCCTGCTCAGTGGAGCAGTTGGCTGGCTCAGGCAGAGGAACTCACAGAGGCCGGAGGGTCGAGCAGCAGGGAGATAACCTTGCCCTGCAGGGATGGGCCATTTGATGCATTCATCAGCCATTCCCTGGCATGCAACAACAGCATAGCAATGAGCTGCTCCCACCCTTTCCTCGCCTCTCAGCATGTTAGGAGTCGGGCAGAAGATCAAGTTAAGCATCCTGATAAACCCAGCTCTATTCTCTTTCTCTTCACTTCTCAGTTAAAAGACAAAGCAAAAAAGGAGTGAAAGGAAAAGACTGGAGTATGGACATTTCATGGAAGCAACAGCTTTAAGGGCATGAAGTGAAGACAGGAGAAAAATGCGAAGATGAAGCCTAATACTGTGGATCTTCCATATTCAAAGTTCCTCATTGACAGTGCCTAGTCAGAGGCTTCTCTTTTCTTTTCTGCAAGCTTTTTTTCCTCCCCCCTCAAAACTGTCTTTCCAAATATTTGTTGTTTGTTACAAATGAAACAAGAGGGAGCAGATTCATAGGGCTGCAGGTGCCTCTCTTCTGGTGTGGTCAGTACAACCTGAAGCCTCAGAGGAGGGACGGGAGAGAGCACTTAGGTTTCCACGGATGCATGAAAAGAGATAGGTGAGCCAAGGTGATAAATAATTGTCCTTTTGGTGTGTACTTCAAAGAAATGAGTGAATTTCTTCCTTTCTATGGCAGGAAAGAGCAGTCTGGACCCCTGTTCTTGTGGCTCAGCAGGAAGTCAGAATCGGGGGGGTTGTTAACACATATGGAAAATTTCCATCACTTTTTCTGCCTTCGTGGAGGTGCCGAACATCAGCTTCAGCAGCACCGGCAAAGGAATAAAGTTGGGAGCAGCCTGCTGCACTCCGAGCGTGTGTTTACTGCAGGCAGAATGACTCCTTGTCAGGACTAATTCCCTAATGGGAGTGACAACCATTTAGGGGCTGAGTGGTGGCATTAGATGTGGCTCGCCCGCTCTGCTGCTACTTTTGCTGGCAATTTGTGCCGTGCTGTCTTTCAAGATGTGCGGGAGAGGATGAGGGAGTGCAAAGGGTTATCCATTTCCAAACCTTTGTAACAGGAAATAGCAGGATCCTGCAGGATGAAGAGGTCACTTGGGGAGGCATGGAGAAAGAGGGGAGAGTATGGGGAGTAGGGAAGCAACCCCAAATCTGCTCTTCGCTGCAATGTGTGGGTCCCTGATGTTCCCCCACGTTCCCCTGAGTATCTGCAGGTGTCGGTGAACAAACAACAGCTCCCAGGGGAAGGGGAGCCCTTTTCCTGCACAGCAACACTTAGGACTTCTCGTACAGCCAGAGGACTGCTGGATCCTTATTTTCATATCCCTCTTGTGTCGCTATTTAAGACGTAACAGTGCACATTCATCCAGGGTTTCCCTCCTGGAATTGCAGAGGAGGAAACAGTTAAGACCATTACAAATATGCTTTTTGACTGACAGCTTAAAAAACTTTAGCTTGTGAAGCAAGTTGTCCCCTGGTCAAATATTAATTACTTACCATTATTCCCCTTGGAAAATAAAAATTGTAGTAGCTCTCAGACACTCATGTTAGCTCTTAACAGGAGCTCGACTTTGATCAAGGGCAAACAAAATAGGGAAGAAGAGCAAGATGCTGTTCGAGCTGGAAATGCAGTTGGGGTTTTCAACTTTTTGAGTCTGGTCTCTGGCTCTCAACCTGAGGCCACAAAAAGCGTGGGCTTTGCTGGAAGAACACTCTTCCCATGGTACCTAGGCTGGCACAAGCCCTGCACTTCTCATTAGTTGGTAGTATAACAAGTTTTACTCTTCCTTTGGGCAGAAAGAAACCCGTTATAGGAGATATTACAGGAGATGAGGGGAGGGTAAAACTCAACCAAAACCCGTAAAAGCCTGAATGGGACCCCCTTGGCTTTGTTCCACCTGCTCACCACAGGCTGGCATTGCCTTCTCTAGTTCTCCATGACCAGCAAAACCCCCCCGTTGGTCCCAGCAGCTGGAGATGCCTGTGTTCCTCTGCAGGTGTCAGACAGCAGAGATGCCCAGCTGAGCCTCAGCTGTGTGTTGGGCAGCTAATCTGTTCTGACAGCAAATGAAGATGTTTTCCCCTCTTCCCCCGTGGACAGCCATTCCTTAAAACAACTTTTTTTTTTTCAACGCTCACACTGAAAAACGGCAGAGATGGGTTGAAATGATTGAATTGACTCGGGGAAGATGGTTAATCACATTTAGTTGTGTTACACGTTGGAGCCTCACTGCAGTGATATGATTTTGTGAATCATTTTCCCACAGGGCATGAAGGAGTTGGACTGTTTTATATAACAACATGCATTTGGGTGATAAATCCCTGACATACTTTACCTGGATGGCTCAGCAGGTCCCCACAAACACTGTATCTGCTGATTTTTGTATATTTGGGGAAGATTTTTGGGTCCATTTGGACATGCAATTAGCAGGGTATCCTTAGGAGAGTACAGGCAAGCTGGGATTTAAAATAAATAGAGACGTTAGACAGAATTCATGCTGATAAAATATTTCAACCATAATCTTGGTATAAATCAAAAGGCAGTGGTTAGTTATTGTTTTTCCAGTTGTCAGGTGAAAGTTAGATTTACACAGTGCTGAAGAAGAGGGTGGAACAGAGAGCTGCTGGGCTCTCTCAGCAGCCCCAAGCTTTCACTTGGAAGTAATAATTTATGGAGCTGACATTCTGTGGACAGAAACCTCAGGGCAAGTCAGCCCTGTGAGGGGAAGGACACATCTGAGGGATGTGAAGTGTGAGGTCCACATTGCTGTGAGTGCTGGCATGTGTGATGGATGGGCAAGAAGTTCAAGGAACTGCAATAATGGATTATGAAAGCTGTCCTCACTCTGGGAAGAAGAATTGCCCAGGTGCTGAAAGAAGAAGCACCAATGGTGCCACAGGGAATGAAACCCTTTATTTCTGTCACTGGAGCCACGCCAGAAGGCTGTGTTTAGGATCTGCATGTCAGAGAGATTCTGCATTGTCCAATTTCTTTTCTGTCTCCTGGATGGTGATTGATTTACTGACCTTGAGTCCGACACCTCGCCCTGTGAGCAGCACACAGCCTGTCCCTGCCCCTCGTCCAGGCTCTTATCTTATCTCTCCATGCATAACCCAGAAATCTCATTTGAATTCAGTACAAAATAACAGTTTTGTACCACTGCATAATCTAACATAGGCTGAGCCTCCTGCAGGGACTTGGGAACATGCAGGTGAGGCAGCAACACCTCTGTTATTTAGTCATGTCTCAGAAACTGAAAGACAGGGCTTTGCCATCCTAGGAAATGTGGAAACTTGGTGGGGAAAGATATCCTCAGTAAAATGAGCCTCCTGTCAGTTCTGAGGACAGAAGAGGCTCAAACCCCGAGAGTTTCCTTCCAGCCCCGCTGTGTTCCTGGAGAGGGAGGGTGTCTGGCTGTATCCCTGCTCTGGAAGGTGAGATCTGAACTCCAACCTCTGCATCCCAATGCAGAGCCCTGAATCAGCACCTCATAAACCCAGCATCTCGTAGACCCAGCATGTCACTAAACCCAGCACTTAATATACCCAGCACCTCATTAACCCAGCACCTCATTAACCCAGCACCTCATAAACCCAGCACCTCACTAAACCCTGGCAGTACCTGTGGACCAGTTGGGCTGGGGCTCCAGGGAGCTCGGACCTGTCCAGTTGGGCTCTCTCTGTTGGAACTGGGTCCTCCTCACACCTCCCCAACACAGCCCTTTGCCTGCTTGTCCTAATCACTTTGCAATCTCTTTTTCTCTTGCCTGGCTGCCCTCTCCCTCCCCCTTCCGTCCCCTTTCTTTTATTTCCACCTTTCCCGACATTTGCCCCCCTCCGTCCTCTCCTCTTCCCTCTCCCCACCTCACATTGTCCTTCCTTTCATTCCCGATCACTCTAAATCCTTTCTGATGTCTGAGCTTTTGTTCTGCTCCCTCTCCGCCCCTGCTGGGACCTGCGCTGCCTTTCTGTTTACACGCATGTCTATAGAAACGCTGTGTGTGACAAAGCATGGAAAAGTGCCCCTCCGAGACCTGTTTTCCTTTTGCAGAACAGACCGTCCTTTGTGCCAAAATAATGACTCAGCACTGCCGCGGGAGAAGGGCCGTGTTTGCTCCTCAAGAAAGGGGGATGCAGATGAGCTGCCCAGGATTTGGATTTGGACTGAATCCGTGCCTCGAAGACGATGCCTCCGAGTGAAAACAGCAGTGAAGCAGCGAGATGAGAAGGAGGAGAAATTTTCCTTCAGCATGAAATTAACTTTTAGCTTCGTTTCCCTCTGCCTGGGTGGACCAGACAAAAAGCAGCTCCTCTCCTGCTCTTGCCTACCACGTGCATGCAAAGATTTCCCAGGGGTTTGCCCATTGCCTTTGCGTAACTTGAAACATAATCAAATTATAAACAGAAATTGCAGCATTTTGAGCTTCCAGCTAAGTGTTCTTGAACGGTCACTTGTCAGTCGGACTTCAGCATCCTTTGTCAGTCACTTTATGCCGTGGCATTTCAGCTTGAAGACAACCAGCTGCATCTTTCAACATTGCCCACTTGATCTGGCTGCCAGTTTTTGTCTGACTCACAGCATTTTATTTTAAGCAAAAGGAGTCATGAAATATTTATCCTTTTTCTTGGGAAACTTGAAGCTGGAGGCAAAATGTAACATTTTTGCTTTGCTCTTCCACCTCCGTGTCTCAGAACTGCTCCATTCACTCTGGGATGAGAGGACTCAGGAGTGACCACCAGCTTCATCTTACAGATACTGGGATTTCTTTCTGGGACAAGGGCGTGGAAGTTTCAGTAATACAAAACCCCTTTCACTTTCTGCCTGTCCCCACAAATTCACCCTGCCCAGCTCTGTGTCCAAACCTGCCTTGCTGCTTCTGCTGGGCCTCCCCAGCATCACTTCTGTAGACAGGTAATTGCACACTTTCTCTACGGATTTCTTCTTTTGTCCTAAAGGAAGTAGAAGAACACAAAGTTATCATGAATTTGAAAAATCACAAAACAACCTACTGATTACCTTTGTGCACTTTCTGTGCTCTTGGCATCCTTTGGAGATGGATTGCCCTCATCTATCACCAGTGGGAAATGGGGAAAGGCCCTACTAGAGCTTCTTAGTTCCCCCTGTAGGGAAACAGTGGGACCAAGCTGATTTTACCCCCAGGAGAGAACAATAAACCGTGGGAGGAGAAGATTAGAGGAACAGATTCCACAGGCGCCCTGCTGGGTCTAATCTGTCGTCATTCTGCTGCTGCTCTTAGGTCCAAACAGCCAAAAAGGGAGATAGCCACGCATTTCCGTGGGGTTTATGTCAATCTTCTGACTTTTCATTTTACTGGGGTGTTTCTTTTTATTTATGGAAGGTATGGCGTTGGGCCTGGCTTGGGTTGCGGATAATCTCTGCTTAGAGGTTTTTGATCCATTTTCCAAAAAGATTATTTTAATCTCTTCCTCCCTTCCCCCCGCATATCTCGCCACACCAAGGGATAATTATTTATCCTCTTGGCTCACCTCACTCCCTCTGGCCACCGTGTAATGCTGGCCAGATGCCTGGAGCAGAGGAGACAGAGGTTTTGTGCAGGGGATGGGATGTGACACGGTGTCAGTGATTTGAGACAGCAGCACAAAAGGACTAAATCCATACTTAGGTAAACTATCACAAACAATAGTTTTGTTGCTTGTCTGTGCCCTGAGCCAGGCAGAGGCCAGGCTGCCCCTGGTTTGAGGAGTCCCTGGGATGCTCTGCTTTGCTGGATGAGTTGTTATGCTAAGCAAGAAGAGAGCAAACAGGAAAACCCTTCAGGCAGAGCCACTCAGGTCCCAAATACACAAACTCTCTATTTTGCCAGCAAAAAAAAAAAGGCAGCATCTGAGACCTTCTGCCTGTTCAGCTGCTCAGTGAGATTGCTCTGGAAGAAATGATCATGTTAATGTTGAGAACCCCTAAACTCTCCCAAAAAGACTCCGTGTTATTTCACGGCTTCAAAGGCTGCTCTAAAGGCACGCTCTGGGAATGGCTGGGTCTGGTCTTCAAGATGATAATTAGGGAGAATGTCACCAGTCTTGGGCCAGCATGTACAGGCTGATAAAGGGAATTGAAATTCACTCAAAAATACTATTCAGAATGCATATTTTTCCCTTTCTCTTCCTCCTGCTTTTGTCTTTAGCAAACCCCTCTTCCTACTCACCCAGTCCTGGAGGACAATTTGTCTCTTCATTGTGGCTTGTGGATCCTACTTGAAAAGGTTCAATTAATGAAGAAAGGTTCTGGCTCTGCATTTGCAGCACTTCCATTCCCTGGTTTTGCTGAACCTCTGTCTTCATGGAGATTACACACTCATCTTAATTAGGAAGTGGAAGAGGAAAAGAGGGGCTTTTTAGCTGCATTATTCAACTTTGATCTGATTCATTCCCTTTCATTCTGGAAGAAAAATATTTCAAAGACTTCCAGGAGCCTCAGTCTAATGGTATTGACCAGAGGCACTGTCAGTCTTGCTGGAGAAGAGAAGAATGCACTGATATCACAGTTTCTCACAGAGTGTAATAATGCCCTTCTTCGAAACCAGCTTTCATTAGACAAATTTCTAAATTTAAGGTCATATTCTTTTCCTTGAGTGATTCTCATTTAAGAGTCTATAATGCAGAAGCATCTTATATTTTGGTTAGCTTTACACAGAGAGAGAAAACGATTCTTTGTCTCTTGCTTTAGGTTTCACAGGCAGTTATTAAACACACTTAAATACACTGAATATTTTAAAGAAACTTCATGGGCTTTACCCTCAAAAAGGTGTAGGGACTCTAAATTCAACTTTCATCCCTCCTGGTGTAGCATTGAGATATTGAGAGAAATTATTTACAAACTGGGCTGAGCTAGAATGTGACACCCTGCTAACTAATATTTGTTTAACCAATATCACAAACACAATCAGTTTCTGAGGGTTTTTTGGAGAGGGCTGGGGTTTTTTTGCCATCTTTTCAGTAAGGTGATGTTTGCATTAAACACTTAAATGTAGTCATGGGGTTGGCAATGTATTGCTTGGTGCCCCCAGAGATGCCACATTATGTAAGGGAAATGCCCATAATAGAAGAAGTAATTGAATCTACACTAAATCATTCCACAGCTCTTCACAGCCTCAGCCATTATTGTGGTTTGGAGAGCAAATGGCACTGTGGAAATGTCGTGGGAGATGTCTCTGCTTCTGGAGCTCACACTTGTGCCTCACTGCTTTAGCTGTCACCCTGCTGTCCTCCTCCCCAGGCTGTGCAGAGCCTTCAGCAATAATGCATTATTTACATCCCCTTTCTGGGCACCAGAAATCAAACATTAATAGGCTCATACAAAGTGCTCCAGTTCAGATTACTCCTTTCTTCCTCCTTTCTTTTGCTAACAGGAGACGTCAGTACAAAGCACACTCGGAGCTGGGCCTTGGCTCAGGGTGGAATTTCACCACGAAGTTACTGTCAGAAAAGAGGGAGGTTTGATGAAGTTCTGGTTCACTTAGTCACAACTAAATACCTGCTGCAAGATGGAAAATCCTTTGTTTTTTGGTTTTTTTTTGCTTATATGTGAAACATGGAGCTTCATCTGAGGTTTGATAATTAAAGCAAACAACCAACCACTCCCCAGAGAACACATCCACACTTCCCATTCCCTTTTTGTTGAGCAGCCCAGTTTCTTACTGGGATCTCTCATTACCTTTATTTAGAACAATAATAAAAATAATTTTTTAAGAAGTGCGTTTGATTTTCAAAATCAGGTAGTCCTTCCCTCTAAAAACTCCCATTCAGTGCTAACAATTCCTCTTGATTTCAACAGAGGAAGACCCAGCAAGACTCTAAACCTGTGTGCAAGTCTTCATGATGCCTTCAGGAAAGAAAAACAGTGAAACAAATTTCCCAGCCTCTCAGCTGCCTTCCACTTTTCACAGGACACAGACTTCTCCTCCATTCAAATACCAAAAGGCTGGTTTTTTGGTAAATAACGCAAGCCATAGTGGAAAGATTTGTCTGATTGTTCTTTGAAAGGACCATGGGAAACTGGGCAGTGGAATGGTAATCACTCTGCAAACTTGCTGCCCTTTTAAAAATACAAATAATAGAGCATTATAAATATAATCATATCTAAAAGACAGATTAGAGCGAGGAAACATGCCTCCCCGGCCATCCAAAATGTGGAAGATCTTCTAACTCCAACCCTAAATTTTCTATCCTGGCAAAACTGACCCAACCACGTCCTTCAGGGACAGGGCACTTCCAATTCCTGACCTAGAGATGCTCTGTCAGACACAGAGGCTGGGAAAGAGTCCAGGATCTGCCATCTAAGGGTTAGCCCAGGATCCTACTTATAGACTGTTCTGGTGACAAATGAAACGTGAACCTGCCTGGCCAGGGCTGAGGGCAGAGCCTGCCCAGCAGGGGCTGAGCAAAATCTGAGACTCCCAAACTGAGCTGTGCCACGTCCCACCCTCCGAGCAGGGCTGGGTTATCAGTTCTGCCTCAGCACAGCCAGGTATGAATAAAATATCACATGAATGCATTCATCCCACCTGGAGAGCTTGTCTGACACGCTGAGAAACCAGCCAGCTCTGTTTAATAAAGAGCTTCCTTTGGTGCTTCAAAGGACCTGGGTTACCAATCAATTGTATCTTTCAAAAGCAGCTTAAATTGGACTTACATCCTTTTTTAAAAAAAAATTTATTTTAACAAGACCCAACAAGAGGACAGATAGGGAGAATCCTCAGATTGTGTCAAATTTTAGATTAGTTCCGGTAGTATGGGAAAATCAAATGAATTTCAAGCTATAGCAGGAGTGATTTTATATTTCTAAAGGGCAGCAGGGAGTGATTCTGAACGTAGCCTGGCTGAAGATGGACAATTGGACAATAAATAGATTTCCAAGTTGTAATGAGGATGTGACTGACAGATCTTGCTGGAACCAAGTGAGGTTTTGATCCACCCTGGATTGTGCACGTCAGAGTGACTCAGAGCCTGTGGAGGTGGGAATAGTGCCTGGGCAAAAATAACATTTTACTTTTTTGTTGTTTTTATTGTTTTCTTTGCTTAAGGTAAAAGAATGAGCTCAATTCGTTTTCAGTATATTTTCCCTTCACATTCTAACTCCCCTTCCCATAACAGTTTTTCATCCAAGGTGTCAACAGGAGCATCCTTCTCTACAAAATACCAATCAAGAGGATTGCAGTTAATTGCTTCCTGAAAACCCTTATAAGCTAAACAAGCCAATCCACTGTTCTTTAATTCCCTTTTGCTTTCTGTTATTACGGGCTGGTCAGTGCTTAGGGATGCTGCTGATAAGCTAATAGCCGATTAGGACTCTAATCACGTGCCATCTGGAATGAAAGGACGGCTCCAGGGAGAAGCAGAACACAGATTTAGTGTTTCTGAAGGAGAGAGCTGCTGCAATGCTTGCGGTGTGCCTGTGGAGAGAAGGCAGGAATGGCCAGGCAGGGCTGTCTCAGGGACAGGGATGGGGACAGGGATGGGGATATGCCCCTTTTTGTTGCTTTTGACAGACCCAAATCTGGCACGTGTCCCCTCCCCTGGCTGGATGCACAGGAAAAGAGGAGCTGGGTTTGCTGCATGGAACCGCTGCCACTTCTGTCAAAAGTGCTCAGGGAATACTATCTTGATTTTCCAGACTCTCTTCTACCTCATATAAACTAAGAGCTGGCAAACACTTCAGTCCTTCTTGGGAAGGTGTGAGGAGATTAATATGTCTGTCTTTCAGCCTAAAGAGGGGTCCTGCCTCACTTTTCCCAGACAGGGTCTGGGTCTTTTTGCTACAAAACCCTTCTCACCTCAGTCAGTGCCTGTAACCTGTGAATATCTGAAAGTCTGAGTGCACCAGCTCAGAAGAGGCTTCCTTTGGGTCAGCTTGAGGGGTCAGGACCTGAGTGCCATGACTTGAATGTAAGGAGTACACCCCTTCCCTGTGCCTGAGGTGGTAACAGACATCCAGGATGTGCAGCCCAAATCCACAAAGGATCTTCTCCACAGCCAAGCTCTGCTGCCCACAACCTGGGGGTCAACAGAAAACCTCTATTACGGTGTGGTTAGAAAGAGAGCAGGCAAAGAAAACAAAAAACATTTTCTGATAGGGTCCTCTGAGCTCTTTTCTGGGGACACAGACCAACTCACAGCTCAATTATCTGGGAGGAAAGCTGCATCCTCCACCTCTCCCCAGGAACGTGCCCAGCTAAAACACCAGGAGCAGGCATTTCCTGCCTCGGAGAGGAAGGGAGCTGCTCTGGGTCAGGACAGAGTGCAGCCCAGGCTTTCACCTTGCCCTTGCACCAGTCTACAAGGTGAAGGAGATCTTTACCTTTTCATGGTCTATGGCACTGTAAAAATGTCTGTGAATTAAGGAAAATCTGACCTTGTTTGTTTGTTTTTCCATTGTGTGTTTAAAGAAAATGTTCAATGTCGTGGCAGCACCCAGGTGGGGCCCTGCAGGATGGAAAGGCACCAGCTCCAGCTGGAGCCAGTGATAGTGGGGCCCAGTTTGGGAGCTGCTGTTGATGGGAGCTGTCAGGGACCAGAGGGATGAAGATCAGCATCCTTCCTCCAAAGAGAGAGGGGCACAAAGCCCTGGGGCCCTGCAGAACTGCCTGCCTGCACCAGATAAGTGTTCTGCTAGACTGGGCTGCGTGAGCAGACAAGGCACAAAGCACAGTGGCTTTGTGTTCAGGTAATTCAGAGCACAGTCAGAAAAAGAGCAGGGTCACCTCAGCCAGGGACTCTCCCCAAGCCCTCAGTGCAGGTTTTCTCTTTCCTAAGTGTGCATTTTGATGGGTGAAAGAGGATCTCTGTGCTTTTCAATTTTTTTCTTTGGGAAATTTTTTTCCCCTCTCAAATAAGAATTTGGTATTCGAACAGTTTATTCAAGCAACTCTGGTGCACAGAAGGTCTCAGCATCTCACAGCCTGAAGGGTGGATGGAGAAAAACTGTCATTTTCATTTTATAGGGAACTGAGTGACGGAGAAACAAAGTGATTGATCAAGATTAATCTGTGGCAAAGCTGAGCCCCCAATCCCAAATCCTACCTCATATGCTATCCTTGCTCTGTATGCCTTTAATAAGAACAGATTTTAGTCCTAGAAATCAGGCTCCATTCATGCTCAATGCAGCGTGAAATCCTCCAGTCTTTACTACATCTCTGGAGACCTGGGTTGCTTGTATGCAAGATCTGGCTTTCAGCTCTGGCTCCTGATTTTAATTTCTATCGTCTATAGGTGCTTGGCTTGAGAGCCTGCCCTGCTGCTGGTCCTGAATGCTAATTCCTGCCACGCTCCATGGAAGAGCTGTTGTAAATGTGATAAGGAAGCACTGGGAGCTAGTGCCAGAGTCTCAGCTGATTGCAAACTGATACTGCTGCCTTGTTTAAGTGGAAAATTAGATGGAAAAAAAATCATTAAAATATGGTAGGCATTTTCTTCAGGCTTTTTTGAGGGCTGCCATTTCTCGATGCATTCCAATAAGATCTGTATTCCCTATGCCCTTGTAATACAGAGCAACTGCCTGTCAGAAAGTACATGACTAACTGCTATCTTTTCTCTGTTCTATTGTAATTAAGGCACCAGGAATGTTTATGGGATTTGGGCCCTTGCTTTTAATGAGAGTTGGACTCATGCCCCCATTTTAATCAAGTATGGGACTGGTTATTATTAATGTAGGACTTTGGATGCGCATGACTGCTTCCAGAGTTAATGAAGATGGATTCCTTTCCCAGAATAGATTACAGGCCCAGGTCCTGCAACCTCTGATTGTGAGGTGTTCTTGGGGAGTAAATCATGAGCTGCTGCAAGATGAGAGAACTCTGCAGAGCAGCAAGAACTGCCCCTCCTGAGGATGCTCTTGTGGTGGGAAATGATTATGAGGCAATTGGGATTTTTTTGCTTTGGATAAAATTTGGGCTGGGGTCTAGAAGATAAAAAATAGCTCTTGGGATGCCCCATCCCTGGAAGTGTTTAGGTTCAGGTTGGACAGGGCTTGGAGCAACCTGGGATAGTGGAAGGTGTCCCTGCCCATGGTAAAGGGGGCAGAATGAGATGAGCTTTAAGATCCCTTCTAACCCAAACCATTCTGTGATTCTGTGATTTTGAACACTGGAAAGCCAATTTGTTCCAGGCATCAGCTTACTGAGTTCTTACTTTGCTGTTCTCCCCATCCACCACACCCACCAGCCTGTCTGTGTCTCTACCCTGTGACACAAGCTCAGGCCTCACTTGTCACAATATTCCTTCTTCTTGTGTCCCTTCTGCCCTTCATGTGCCCTAAGGCAGATCTGCACCTCCATGTGTCTCCAACTGCAAAATAAAGACACTGCTGTTTCTTGCTTAGTTTGACACTTTTCAGGCAAATCACATCCATTTTGTATCCGTGCATCTTTGTGCACAGTGGTGCATGATGGCAGCTGAGGGTTCTTGGAGACAGAATAATAGAAATACTGAGTGAGAAAAATAGGGGGAAAATAGGACAGTGTGAAGGGCATGGATAAAATCCTCAAGGTCAGGGATTTCCAGCCATGTCTGACCAGATCAAGTGCTGACATTAGTCCTGCTTCAAGCTGGAGGTTGGCTGGAGAGGTGCACTCTCCAGCCAACACTGCTATGATCTGGAGATTACTCATAAAGTCAGCACATGCTGAATTTTATCAGTTTTAAAACAGAGAAGTTGGGTGGATAAACTTCTGTCACCTGAGATTCATGCCTGAATTGCATTGGAAGACATACCCTTGGTGTTTAATCTCCTGTAAGGCAACTCGATTGTGCAGAGAGGAAAAGCAAAGGACGGAGGGCAGACCCTCAATTTGTTTCCATAATCCACATCAACATGGCCTGGCCCAGGGTGCCAGATAACATGGCCAAGTTAGACTGATTTAATGAGGAAGCTTAAGCAAATACATTCCACCATCCAAAGGGATGAAAGCACAGACAAGGTTTTCTTTTCTCCGCTGCTGAGACGAAACTTGTCATGACATGACTTGATTTCATCTGATTATGTGCTGACATGATTTGGCAGAGAAACTGCACAAGTGTAGCACTTGTCTGTGGGTCTGTTGAGTTTAGATAACTGAGTGTTGTCTCTATTTGATAAGGACTCTATTTTGATAAGAACAGCCCACCACTGAGTTATCAGCAGAGTCAGAACTGAGGCAGCCCTTCCGCTGTTCAGCTTCAGGCAGGTTTCCTGTGGAGGCTGTGAGGGGTCCATCCCTGGCGACATTCAAAACTGGATCCAAAATCCAGCAGACTGGTCTGTCTCAAAGCTGGGTCTGACTTCAGAGCTGGGTCTAACACCATGCTTGGGGAGGGGATGGAGCAGGAAGCTCCTCCAGCTTACCACCCTTCATGGTGTCACAGGGGGAAAAGGAGCTGTGCTTTCCTCAGGAAAAACACTCAGATCAGCACTTACATAGGCAGGGCCCATATGAATTACAGTGTCAGGAAAAGTTACCAAAGCATGAAATTCCTCCTTCACCCTGAGTGTATTGGAATTGATTCATTCTCCTGAGAAATGCGCTCACACTTGGCACTCAATCCATTCGCTTCTCTTTCAGTCTGCACTGAACACTCACATTGAATACTCGGGGTTGATCCCAGCATTTTTATTTTTTTTATGTGAGGTTCTATGCAGGTTTGTAGATCTGGTGGCTGGAATGAGTGATTGCAGTAAACACCCCTTAAAAAGAGAGTGATGAAACACCCTTTTAACTTTCTGTCTTTCTGTTCTGTCATCATGTTAGAGCAAGAATAGTAGGCTCTGTGCAATCAAATCCTTCCACACTGAAGCAGAATTCTGCTTTCAAGCGAGTGCTGGTGTGCAAAATTCCATAGATATGCTGTCTCTTGAAAATTTCACAGCCCAGGATATTCTCACACTGAAGTCTGTGTGACTCCATATTTTTCTAGCTAGGTTTTAACTACTCTTAATCTCAACTGCCAAAAGCTTTGAAAGCTTTCAGCATAAACATATTTTTACCTGGCAGTAGCACCCATCCTCTCTTAGCTGTCAATAATTTGATTAGAATTTCAAATTTTAAAAAATTCGGGAAAAACTTGATATGAAGAAGACCCAATTTCATCTTTGATTTCTCCTTTATATTCAGGGTGTTCTGCTTCTAGGCAGAGGAGATTTTAACTGTTTGATCATCCACACTAAGTATTATTCTTCCTGTAGGATAAAATGCTCCATAGAAGCTGATCCATGATGAATGACCAGCAGTTCTAAAATGCCTTTGAGAAAACAAAATGCTTTGATTATGACTTCTAAGTCACAAAATTATGAAGGAAAGAAAGGAGGGAATTGTAATACCGAATGTGCCAGCACTGGTCCTTTATCCACTGGTTTATGAGGACTGGGATTTGCCTGTTGGGATGACTCTTGGACAGCAGCATCCTGTTAGTGAGGTATTTCAAGGACGGCAAATCTTGGGCACACAAGCAAAGCTCTCAGGGACAACCTGGTGCCTCAAATGCTCCTGTAAAGCTCCAGAGTCTCTCCTGCTGTCGAGGGGGTGGCAGCAGAGTTAAGGAAATGCGAACCCATTTCAAATGCAAATACCAAGGCAACAGTTTGCATTAAAAAATAGCAGCTCTGAATGTCAGGGAAAGAGATTTAGAGGCTTCGTCTGCCTCGTATCAAGCAAGTTTTCCAAATGTGGGTAGGCTGCTATTTCCAGAAATCTGGGCTGGAATGGGAAAAGTTGTCTGGAAAGGTTCTCAAATAATTTCCATGGGAGCAGAGTCTTGGGGGAGCTCTAAGCTCCTGTGAGAGACCTTTGTGGGAAGCCTGGGAGGATGGGGGGGGTCCCAAAGAGGGATTGCAGCAGCAGAGCTGGGGAGATGTTCCAAGCTTCTGGAGACAGTGAGAAGACAATCTGAGAACATGATACAAACTTGCTGAAAAGCAATAGCAGAACAGGAGATGTCTGGCAATGCCAAAGGCAGGAGTTTAAAAAACAGGAGGAGAAGCAGCAGGAATGGGCCAAGGTTGATGTTGTTTTGGAAGAGGAAGATTCGAAGGTCTTGTCTCAGCTTGTGACTTGATACTTCTCCCTCATGTGCTGCAAAATCTGTTTTGTTCACAGTTGTTTTTTGGGTTTTTTGTTGTTTTGTTGTTTTTTGGGGCTTTTTCTGCAATAGGATTTCATATTAAAAAGAAAATTTCACAGAGCTTTCCAATGAAACAGAAGCTGATGTTACCTCAACAGCTTCAGCCACCACTTGCCAAGTTCTGCTCTGGCAGAGCTCAGGTCTCTTCCATCTGCTGTGTATTTCCAGCTCTCTAAATTGGTGTTCTGTCCATGTGATCCAATCTCTGTAACAGAAAACTTCATGGGCCATTTCTAGCAGCTCACTCTGTCACTCTGTCCCTGGCTCTGCAGTCAGTAATGGGTTTTCTTCCAGCACAGCCCATCGGAGCAGGCATCTGTACAGCTGGGACCCCCAAAAATGTTCCTGAGTCACTTTAAAAGATACAGCCCCAGGTGGAACAGCACCTCCAGCACCATAAGAAACTGTGATTTGCAAGGTGCTTGTTTCCTCCAGGGCATTGTGCTCAGAGCTAGAGAATGGGAATTAATGCTTTTGAAAATACTGCTCAATTTCACTTTCTTTTAATTTTGTGCCCTGGCCACCATTACAGTTAAGAATAGCTGTAACTGCTGCTATTACAGACTTTTTTACCCACACACATTTCTTTACAGAAAGGCAAACTTTCACAGAGCTCTTCTTTAAAAAGAAATTTTCTATTGAAGAAGACCGGAGGCACTGGATAACATTTTCTTTAAATTGTCCAATTAAAACTAAAGTGTCCAAGAGCTAATAATCAAAGCAGATGTTAGCTCAAAATCTAAACCAATTATTTTTAAAATCTGCTCTTGATGGACTTATGCTAATGAACTATTTTATTATCATGAGAAATTGTAGCTTGTGCTGTGGTTTTAACAGTCTAATTACAGAGATAACGCTTGTTTTGTGTGCCCATGATAAGCACAGACTTTTAATTTACTCAGCAAATAGTGGCATGACAGGAATTGGCCAGGACTCTGCATCTACAGCTCTACAGAAGGCAAAACCCAAGAACTCTCAACATCTGAAGAAGCTTTCAGAGCTTTTCTGCATGGGAGATTAATGAGTGTCTCCAGCAGAGAATTTCTTTCAGTGGTTGTCCCTGTGTAGACCCCAAGAAAAGCTGCTTTGACTGTGTCTGCAGTTATTGGTTGGACTTCTTAAGACTAACAAATATTTGAGATATTTATTTATTTTTGATGCCTGCCTTTACTGTTCCAGAGAGGGAGATAACAGTAGAGATGTTGAAGAGCAGACTGTGGTGCTATTGTGTTGGCTTTTCATTTCAGAACAGGGAACTCATTAAGTGCTTTTTAAAATCCTTGTGAAGAGAGCAGATCCTCATAACAACCCCCAGGCAAGGGGAAATCTCTGCCCAGGAGGGAGAGGTCAGGGTCAGTTTGGAGCTTTCTTCATCAGCCCTCTGGCTCTCTGCCCACACATCCATGAAAAACAAATCTTGGGTTTTCCTTTTATTTTGCCAACATTACTGCAGATATTTTAGCCAAATGCAAGAGAACAGAACCTTTCTTTTCCACTGTAGAAGTTGCTAATTTTTTTTCTCTTAACATAAATCATACCTTGCACAAAAATGAAAACTACAAGGCAACACAAGGAGCAAGGATTTCCAGAAATCAGGCACAAATCCCATCTGCCACCATGTCCATGAAGTGCCTGGAAATTTCTCTGACCTCATGTTAATACAACATCCATAAACAGAAAAGTTTTAAGGCTTTTTCCAAAAACCACATGAACAAAGCTCTGTGTGTTGCCTTCAGTAGGCTCTGGCTTTATCAGATGCCTTCACTGCAGGAGCCCAAAACTCTGTTTATGCTCAGTCACGGCCACTGAAGTTCCAGTCCCTGCCCTTGCCCTGTGATTCCCTCCATGCCCCACTGCCTGAGAAGAATGTGTCTGGTTTCTTTGTGGGATGTGCTCGGGGTCATCCTTGTGACTGTCCCACTAGTGACATGTGCCACTGAGGCCCAGCTGTGTGGCTCCTGGGAAGGATGCTGGGCATCTCACAGGGGGTGGATTAGAGGAGCACAGCCGGGTGGGGGTGATGAGGACCTCACCAGCTCTCATAAATGCAAACAGCTCCAGTGCAGCTGCACCCTTTGACCAATGGAGAACCATGTACACAAAACCCCTTAACTGGACTCCTCTTCAAAAGGGCTGAATTGGACAAAATCCCCACTGGAATAAGTCTTTATTCAGAGTACAGAGGTAAGTTCTGCTGCCTGTGTCACTCTCCTGCCTACATCAGCTGCCCAGCCCGAGAAAATTGCTGAGCTATAATCAAGATATTTTTCAAGTCACTCTGACTGCTGAATAAATGTGAAGGTCATGGGGCTGTTTTCTCCCTCCTTCTTCTAAAATCCGTTTTCATACAGATCAATATCTGTGAAGACTGAAGGAGAAAACAGGCTTTAGGAATCAAACCTTTTCTGCTTGGAAGCAGGGCAAGAACAAGAGGCTCTGCAGCAGTGCTGTATTAAGAAGCAGGATTTATCATTGCAGGCCAAGGTTGGCTTCTCTTTCATTCTTCAGCTGGATCCTTCCTTTCAGTGACTCTCATTTCTTCCTTGTACAGCAAGAGGGTGAATGCAGAATAAAGCACCTGGCACATCCATCCACTGACATTTTAAAGGAATTGGCTTTTTGCACAGCACACGATTGAGCTTTCATCCCACTCATGGTGGTTCCTGGGTACTGGAAATCTTGAAAATTAAAGGAATTGAAGATTTCCTTGTTTGCTTTTTTGCTTTTCCAGGTCCTCATGCACCTGGGATGATTTAAGTGCAGCTTTGAGATTCAATCACTTTGATCAAAATTCCCATTTTGCAGGCAATGTGGTGAAAAGCTTATTTAAGATTTATTCCTACACAACCCCATAATGCAGCAGACAATATTCTCAAATGCTGCTGAACTTTGTGTTGGTGATCTGGGGTGTTTTTGGACCTCCTCCAAGCAAAGCCCCAGCCCCTGGACAGCAGCAGGAGCCTTCACCCTGTCCCTGGGGGTCCAAAAGCCTCCATATGAGTGCTCAGGTTGCCCTGCCAAGCAATTTGGGATGATGTGGGGAAATGGGATTCATGACAAGCTCCTATTTCTGCAGAACCAGTGGTGTTTTTCCCACATTTGCTAAACTCCCACCCATGAAAGCAGCTTTTTTGCATTTTGTATAACACTACCTTGCCCACTTTGTACCTGCAGAAATTTGATTTGCAATCGGCCTTTACTCCTCTCTCAGTCACCCCATTTCTCTATCAAACCCTCCTTATAAATATCCATCACAGAGCATCTCCTTCAAAGGCCAACAGCCTCCCAATCCTCTCTTCATTAGGAAAGGATGAAGTAATTCAGCACTTCAGCTGGTCCCAAAGGCTTCCAGGCTGCGGTGAAAGATGAATTGCACTGTTGCCTTTTATGAGTAATGCAGAGCAATCATAGCAAGGCTTTACAAAGGGCCATACATCTTCCACGAGCTGTGTGTCCATTATCTAAACATCTCTGCTCCACACAGGACAGCCAGCAACCATGCAAGATGGGGACAAACAGTGCAGTTATCCCTCCAGCTTCAGTACACCTGAACATATGTGGGAGCTCCTTCCTTTCTCAGGGGACAATCCTTTGGGTACGGATGGGGCAAGCACAGTTCCTGTAATCTGCAGGACACAATGCAGCTGAAAGAACTCAGGGCCAACTTACCAGCACTGCATTAATAAATATCCCAAAATAAACACACAACGAGCCATCGGCTCTGGAAGTAAAGCTCCTGTACCCTCTGCTGGAGAGAGTATCTTGTCTGCACAGTCTGGCACAGCAACGAGGTCCTGCTCAGATGCTGCATTTCCAGAGGACTCTAATGAAAAATTCCTTATTTTACCATGGAAATACTCGCAGGGATGTGGCTAAGATGGTGAAAAAGACAGGATCTATGACCACTGCTGCCCTTCCTGCTAGGCTGAACAAAAAGACTGCAGACCTCAGATGAGAATGAAGCCTTGAATAATATATTCGATGCTATCAATAAATCGTGTAATAAAACCCAAATAATGTTGCTTCTGTTCCTAAGCCTAACCGTAACCCTAACCCTAACCTTAACCCTAACAGTCACGCTTAGAGTGACCCTAAGCCTAACCCTAAACATAAACCTAAACCTAACCCTAACCCAAACCCAACCCTACACTCCAAACATAACCCTTAACCTAACTGGAACCCTAAACCTAACATGAATCACCCTAGCTCAGGCCGTAATGACCCTAACCCTAATGACCCTAGCTCTAACCCTAACCCCAACCCTAACCCGAAACCAAAAGCTAAACGTAATCCTAACTATAACACTAACCATAACCCTAACCATAACCCTAAACTGAAACCGAACCCTAAACCTAAACCTAACCCTAACCCTTATCCTAAAACTGGCGCTAAATTTAACCCCTAACCCTAATCTTAACCCTAACCCTAACACTTATCCTAAAAGTAACCCTAAACCTAACCCCTAACCCTAACCCTAAACCTAACCCCTAACCCAAACCCTAAAACTTAGCCCTAAACCAAACCCTAAACCTAATCCTAAACCTAACCATAACCCTAACAATTAACACTAATCCTAACCTTATCCCTAAACCTAACCCTACCACTAAATCTAAACCTAACTCTAACCCTAATCCTGATCCAAACCCTAACCCCAACCTTAAGCCTAGCACTAACACTAACCCTCACCAAACCCTAACACTAAACCTTAACCCTAACCCTAACACTAACCCTAAACCTAATTCTAACTCTAACCCTAACACCAAACCGTTATCCTTAAACCATAACCATAACACTAACTAAAAACCTGACACTAACCATAACCCTACAGCTAACCCTAATCCTAATGCTAACCCTGATCCTAACCCATACCCATACCCTAACCCTAACCCTAAACCTAAACCTAACACTAACGGTAACTCTAACCCTAACCCGAAACCTCACCCTAACCCTAAACCTAATCCTAACCTTGACCCAAACCCAAAACCCTAACCCTATACCTGACCCTAAACCTAACCCCTAACCCTAAATGTAACCCTAACACTAACCCTAACCCTAACCCTAACCCTAGCCCTAACCTTACCCTAATCCTAACCTTGAAGGACAAGAGGCCAGGAAACATTAATATTCCTGTCTCTTATTTTTCCCAGACAGTAGCTTTTCCCACTTCACAGAATACCTCACCCCTTGCAAGAAAACATCTTTTGCCCTATTTAGGAACCCAGTTTCACTGAATACCTGTATTTTTGCCAAGAGTGCTGTTTCTACTCTTCAAAAAGCAAGGGTGACACATCCTAAGGGAGACTTGTTAAATCCGGGAAGACCCCACATTTGCCTGCTTTCTTCCCTTATTTAGGAGAAATGAAATCCAGATGCTCTGAGCTACTGAGCTGGTTTGGGGCACAGTCTGTGTGTGTTTGCTCAATTCTGGGAGTAATCTCCTGCTCCTCTCCAGATGCTTGTGATGCTTCCCTGGAAGTCCTCACTGTGTTTGTCCAGTTGGTGCTTAGGTGTAATAACCAGCAGGAATGTGGTTTCCTGGACTCCGCAGGGCCCAGGAGTTCAGCTGGAAAAGGGAGGGAATGCTTGTGCTTCATCGAGGAGTCGCTGAGCAGCCGCAGGCGGGTTTCCAGCTCAGCAGCAAGTTCGTTCTGCCCTCTAGGGTCCAGCTCCGTGGAGGGCTGCTCACCTCCTCCTCCCGGAGAGCAGCTCCAGCTTTTCTGAAGGATGGGCTGCCGTGGAAATTTCAGCTTTGAGCCACTCCAGTACCTGCCCTAATGATGCTGCACTGATGAACAGCAGATGGGATTACGGGGTGCACCAGTTCCCCCAGTTCATCTGTTGTGCCCTGCTGCTGTTTGGTTTAACCACACAATTAAAAGTGTATTCATTAGTTTATATTCACTGGTTTTTCCATACTCTGATTTCAGTAAAAGCTTCAGCTGAGTCAGGAAAAGGCCAACTATAAAATAATATTTTAGTGTTTATTCTTTAAGAAGAAATCACCTGAAGACCTGAAAAGACACAGTGACTCTAGTTTTCTTTAGTTTGGAGAACCAGCCCTGAACCCATGCACTACTTTTGTGCTCAGAAAGGCATTGAGCAGAAAGGTACAAAAATTAAAGATATGCCAGTTTAACAAAACCCTCACACCAGTGCTGACCAGTGACAGAGGGACAAAAAGAAACAGCAAGGATTTCCTGTCCTTTTTGATGCTAGAAAGTTGGAGTGATAAAATGTGTTAGTGCATCTTAAAATATTTGTTCAATAAATCATTGGGAAATGTGTAATTTATAGGTCTGATGATGGGGGAGTGTCTGGGACTGGTTCAGCTGAAGCTGAGAAATCTCTGAAATCCAAAGTGGAAAGAGGAGCTCAGGGACATTTGTTTTATTTAGCAACAATGGCGTAAAGAGTAATCTTATCAGCTTTTTAGGTGTGTCCAAAATCCTCCTCTCTCCATCTCTGACTTGTCTCATGCCAACAGTCCTTCAAGAGCAAGGAGATTAAAAAAATTGCTCATAAGTTTTGTATGAAAGGTCTCATGTTCCATTTTTCACCGAATTCCTTATTAATGCCAAATTACATAATCCTTTAAAGTGTGTCCCATGCCCTCTTCCTTCCACTTCAATTTCTGTCTGCCTTTCTCTTTAACTATGTATTATTAACTTCCTTACATAAAGAGAGTGACCACCTTGCTGAAAATGGTTTCTCTTTCCAGAAAGGCACTTTATGCCCAAAACCACCATTAGGTTACTATTGATGGAAACAGGGTTTCATCAGGAAACAGGAAACAGCTGCCAAGAATGCAATAAGGGTGAATTATACCCCAGAGCAGAGCTGGACTAGCACTTAATGGATCAGAGAGATTTCATTCACTGTTCTGCCACTGAGTTATTGCGCAGCTTCTTAAAGGAAAAAGGTTTCTGCCCACCCTGAGCTGGAAACCCAAACGCTGGGATCAGGTGTCATCGGGATCAAAAGCTGGGGTTGGCTTTTTTTTCACCTTGGACTGCCAAAGGTCAGCTTTGGGTGTCCTTGCAATGCCCAAAAGTAGAACTGAGGTTTTACAGACTGAGTCTTAATCTTGCAACACCTGCGTACCCCTCCACTGAATTAGGAAGAAATGTTCCTTTAATTTTTAAGGGTAGCAAACAGTTTTATTAGTCAGCAAACAAGGCAAAAAATACCCAGACTGGGATTCTGCTTAGGAACAGAGCACAGCAGAGTTTTTGGCAGTGAGTTCCTCCTGCAGAACTTCAGACTGCATATGCAATCCGAAATAACTGGGCTGATTTGGGAAAACCACTTTTACTTAAATTCTGAAATTTAGTTAGAGCTGGGGTCTGTGAATTTCCATGGGATCATCATCGATTTACTGAAGGTTGTTATAACAGCTCCCTGGGACCCAGCTCCTGGCATCCGGATGGACCAAGAGAAAACTGCACTAAGGGCAGACAATCCAAATAAAAACCAGTTTCCCTTGAGGAGTTTTATCTGTGGGAAGACCAGGTAGATGTGTTCCTATCATAGCAACTGCACTCCCAAGGGATATAAATAGTTTGTATTCATATACATTTTTTCTAAGACTCCAATATTTACTTCTGCTGCAGGGAAAGGACCTTCCTGATTTTTCCAGACTATCAAGAGGCCAATATCCAAGGAAAAGCAATGCCTCCTCCTCCTGGTCTTCTCTCTTGCCTTGGCAAATCTGTGAGCAAGAGCTGCAGGTTTGCTTGACAGTTCTGCTCTGGCTCAGCAGGTGCCATGTCTGGCTCCACCAGCATCCCTGTGGGAGGCAGCAGGACAGTGTTTGGATGCAGAACAAAATCCTCTGCAGACAACTGGGGAATGTGCATCAGCAAACTGAGAAATTTCCTGTTTATCTCACTGGTGTGAAACCTAATGAGATAAAATATAATGATGTTAATGAAGCCCACTCCATGTGATATATCCACTGGGAAATGCTCACACCTGGACTTCTCTAATGCCTCTGGGGAGGATGGAGCTGCTGAAGGCTTCAAGCCAAGGCCTCTGGCACAAGCAGGGGCTGCTGAGCCTGGGCACACTGTTCATTCTGCCAAGCCTCTGTCACTGCCTTGCCCAAATGACTGGCAGGCTTTCTAAAACCCAGGCCCTAGCTCATCCAGATTCTCATGCTACAACTTTCTGGAAAAAATATCAGCATGCAGGGAGGGATTTTACTTTTTCCTCTTCTTGTGTAAAATGGAACTGATGTTTCTTCAACCAACCCCATATGAGAAATACTGACAGTCAATCCACTTCACTCCCAGACAGTGCTCCAAATTCCAGCTTTCTTAATTTAGGGCTGATGCCTGGCAAGCAAAGTAACTCATGGATAACTCCCTTCCCAATGCAATTTCTTGGCTCTGAGCCCACCTCGATGACACCAACCTCCATTTTTAGCAGGGTGATAAGGAGCTGGCACAGGGCGTGAAAAGCTCCAGTAACCATCTTTTATCTGTCAGGATGTGGTTGATGTTGAACCTTAAGAGTCGATATTGTTAAAGGACTCTGAAGGCGTAGTGTCCTTGTAACTAAGGGCATTTGAAATTTCTGAGCTTGATTTTATACATCAGAAAGAAAAAGAAATTCTAGCATTGAAAATAAAAGAATGTTGAGGAAGTCAGGTCCCCATTTCTCTCTTCTTCATCAGCCATTAAACACGTCCTCAAATTACCAAGAAATCCCCAGAAATAAAGAAACAAAGAGACAGGAGAAGTGCAAAGAAAAATAAATGTGTATTTCATCTCATGAAGGTTAAATCTCTGGTATTTTTACTGAATGCAGATTTTCCATTCTGATGCTTTGAGGCTTAAATTAATGATTGTGATTATTTAATTTTCCTCCATTTCCCTTCCGGTTGCATCCGTCGCTGTTGGTTTTCACACCACATATAAAGAGTTTTGCAGCTGCCACAGTCATTCCTGTGAAGGTACAAGCTGACCCATGCTCAATGTTTCAGTGTAAAAGTCTGGGCTACGTCGCTTTTCCATGGTGCTCATGTAAAACCATGTGTGACTGTGTCTGTTGGCTTCTAGCCAGTCCCTTAGGAAAACTACAGGTCATTCCCTTGGCACCTGTCCCTATAAAATGTACATTGCACAAAGTCATGATTGAAATGTACAGAGGAAGTTACACATTCACCAAAAGAAAAAAAAAAAGAAAAAAAGGAAAATAAAAAAGAAGAGAGGAAAGAAAATCCGATTGCTATTTTACAAGAGAAAGGTGTGTCTCATTCCGTACATACAAAATGTTTTCAAATTGTACATAAGTACCAAAGGCATTATGAGAGATTCTTTGGAGATGAAACGAAAGTGCAAGAAAGCCAAGGCAACAGAGCAAATGAAAGGAAGCAAAGCAGAAGCTGTCTTTGCTTTCTAAAGGACAACCAAACTTCCCAGCTCAGCTGAGTCCCGGCACTCCCCACGCGGGAGATGCGGCCCCGCGCTTGTCCTGGTGGGAAATTCACCCCTCAGCTCTCACTGTCAGGACAAAAGCATGAACCATTTTTAGCCAGGGTAAGGCCAAATGAGCCAGATGCTGTTATAAACCATGGTAGTGTCAAGGTATCTCAGGGAAGCGGCAACACACCCCGGCAACGGATGTACCCTTTGCTCAGTAACTTGTTTAGGGCTGAAGCAGCTCTTACAGCTGAGAACTCTGGACCCAGAGGTGAATTTCAGACCAATGCAAAAATTTGATTACTATTTATTCAAGGCATCCAGCAGTATTAAACTGGAAACGTTAGTTCTTCATGCCTGTGTTTATTTAAACACTGAAGGGTAAACCCTACCCAATATAAATCTTATATCTGTGAAAATATTGGCAAAATTCAATCCTAAAGGATGATTCATTTGGTGAGGCTGGTGAAATCTCTGTATAGGGGCAATTGAAGTCTGTGGGCTGATCTGCTTGGAAAATCAGATTTATTGGTTGTAATATGGTCCTTTCTTCCATAACTCTAAGATCAAAGATGGGGTTTTAATGTTTCTTTTCTTAAACATCTCTTACTTAGGGGCTTTTTAAATATAGGCAAAGGTAAGACCCATGGGACACTGGGGTCCTCTGCTTGGGCAGTAGGTTTGTGGGAGACCCTGGCACTGCTCTCAGTCAGCGCCGCTGCCGTGGGACACCCTGGCACATCACTTAAAGACTTCACCCTTGGATCTCCAAAGGCACAGGACTACCGTTTGCCACACATCTTAGGAATGGGCTTTTTGGACTTGAAGTCGGCACTGGCCACTCTATTATATTTTTTTGTTTGAAAGGAAGCCAAAGAAATTATCACTGAAAGAACTGCATCGCTCTGCTGCATGGCCTGTGCTGCCTTCAGAAGTGGGATTTCTCCTCGGGATGGCAGCCACACACCAATTCCCTCTGCACAATCTTCCTTTTTGAACGAAACAAATTATTCAAAAAGTAATTTGGTTTTATTTTACCCACTGTTTTACCTCCAAACAGAATTTTCCTCCCCACTATGCATCTCAGATGCAGCTTTGATGAAGAGCACGTGTGCACACGTGTTCATACCCACATGCACCTACAGCCACACGTGAGTGCATGTACTCAAACCACATGCACACGCTTCTGCAGCCAAAGTTGTGTTGTCCTTTTATCTTGCAGGTTATGACAAAGATAAACTGTGAGCTTCATTCAATCTGTACAGAATTTACAGTTCAGATGAATAGCAATGAAGAATATATAGGAATACAGTAGCTGTTAAGTGTTTATGGGCTGTGTGTGTTCATTTTGTTCAGGTATTTTTTAATTAACATCACAGAGGCAATCTCGTATTTTAGCTTCCTGATAATACCTGTTTAAAGAAGCATTCAAATGCAGTGAATTTCTTAACAAAACAGGATGTTCATTTTTTTCCCCCTTTCCCTGTTATGTTAAGCCACATCACAAACCAGGCAGGTGACACTGTGGTGTCTGTTCAACGCACATATGTTGATTACATGTAGAGATACCTATCAGCAGGTGGCATGTAATGTGCAATCCATGTGCAGTACATGTGGATAGTGTGCCAAAGTGACACCAAGCAAGATAAATTCCATTAATACAGTGTCTATGTTGGAGGAACAGGAATATAGTTTTAGTGTCTCGAGCGTTGTTGCTGTATAAGAACAGTGGCACCCACCTATATGAATTACTGATAAAAGAATAAAAAGTTTATAAGAATAATTTATTCAATCTCCTAAAGCATTTGATACACCACGCAGCAACTGCAGCTATGTTTAAAATCTGCTCTTGATTTAAAATGACAAAATCTCTGTCATTTGTCAGCTATATCTTGTTTTGCCTCGGTGTCCCTGAAAGTCTCAGGTACTCTACACTGTGCGTGAATTTTTTGAGAAAAAGTGAAGAAACTTCAAATTTCTGGGGTTTTGGGGGAAGGGAAGAGTAATCAACAAAGAAAGGTCTCCATCCTGCCTGCTGACAGGAGTATGGGGTAACTCCAGCTCCAGGGAAGATGCTGGACCAGGGTGAATTACCAGGCAGGACAGAAAAGTCCTGTCACCAGCCTTGATGACTTCTCCTCAGGTCCTCAGCAAGGTGGAACATGGTGTCTGTGGAGATGCTAAAGAGCTGAGACTCCACATCAACATCTGTGATGAATCCCTTTCATGAGCATCACTGCATATGGAAAACATTGGGTCGTGGCCACTGTATTGGTCAGGTTTAAGGGATTACTGTGAAATGCTGCTTCTGCTTTAATGGGAGGTGCCCATGGCATGCTAAAATAAGGAGTATTTTCCCATTGTGGCTTGCAAGGCTTGGGCTGACCTTTTCTTGTGTGGAGTGGGAAGGAGAGAGCATCTCCCCAGGCCCACAGTCATCAGTGTCAAGTGGAGCTGAAATTCCAGCAGAGGCTTTGCAGGCAGTGTGACATTCAGCCTTGTTTTGGGGTCAGAACCATCCACACTGGAGGCTCTGGCATGGCTTCTACCTGAAATCATTAACCCTGCCCTAAAATTATAGGCGTAGCTGCAGGTGAATTGTTCAAGCTGTGTCTGTTTGCCTGGTTCTGAGAAACCTGAGCTCTCCACAAGGCTCTCCAAAGCTCAGTGCCAAGCCCAGGCTGGATTTCACCTGCAGCTCTATTTACAGGAATTAGGAGAGGGCAAGATGCTTCCAGGTTCACTGGCAGCTTTGGAAACAGCAGAGCTCGGACCAGCTGCTTGCCAGTTCGCCCCACTACTGAGCTGGAGCCTGGCATGCACAGACGCATCTGTGGGTTGCCAAGGGGGACAAGGGTCTTGCAAACAGCTCGTGCTTCAGAGAGGAAAAACATCTGCACTGGAAAAACCTTCTCTGAGATGTTCACCTGGACAAGAAAACCTGAGCCAGACCCTCATCCCTGTTTCACTTTAATCAGCTAAAGCCACAGGGACAAACCCTCACGGGGCACAGAGAGACAATACAGATCCCATCCCTGTGTGGAAAAGCTCCAGCGGAACAAGCCAGGGATGTGTTAAGGCCATGGTGGCTCAATGAGGAAGCAAATGAATTGGCAATAAAAAGCAGAACTGTCATGCTAACAAAACACAAAGGCTCTCTGGTGCATCTGGTGATGTCAGGCCAAGTCTCAGAGCAGAGTTCTGGCTTTACAGCTTTCCTGGTGGATAGTCTGGGCAAGGAAGGTGAGAGTATGGGTCAAACAAGGTCATGGCAGCAGTGCCAAGAGACACGAGAGACTGCAAACACCAGCAAGATGGGCAAACCCTGAAGGCCTCATGGCAGACTGGCATTGCAGTGGGGAGAACACTGGCAAAACATTGATGGAGATAAAAATGTAGCTCAGTGGCACTCCATAAGGAGAGCGAGAGATGCTTCCACGAGGAATGGTTATGGCACAGCTGCAGGGTGCCTGAGACCAGCACGAGAGAAGGGTGGATGGAATTTCCAAAGAGTGGTTTCCAAGGTTTGGAAGTCACATTCTCCCCTGCCCCTCGGGCTGTGCTGCAGGCACAAACACACATGGCACCCCAGGGTTGGATTCTGGTGAGAGAATCCTATGGGAATTAAACCAGACATATGGCAAGTCCCACACACGTGGGTTCAGATGGCATCTTTGAAACGAAGACCAGGCCTCCATCCTTGGCACTGCTCCTCCAAACCCTCAGAAAGGGCTATCTGGGATGCTCTTTTACAGAGGCATCCAGATGGAAAGGAGGTTGTGACACACAGCCAACGCAATTTGTAAATTTTCCTCCCCATTTACACATCTGAAGGAACCACAGGTACAAACTTTTTTTACCCTGTAGTCACAAGCAGTAGAAATGGAGTCTGTGCATGCTGTGTCAGAGGGATGGGGTGGTGACCAGTTGCAGCATGAAAGATACTTGGTATATCAGTGTTACCTACAGAAGCACCACAGCACCCTGTGAGGTGGCTCGCTGGGAGGACAGCCTCTCCCCAGAGTGATGCTTTTGGCAATGTTACCTTGTCAGGTACTACAGCAATCTGGGAGTGCAGATACAGCTGGAGCATATTGCTGTCTACTCATCTCAGGCTGCATGCAGTAGCAGGCAAAATTGAGAGTACAGTCAGTGAAACAGTCCAGAAAGCACATTCATAAGTTAAAAAGGACCCCGCTGCTACCTAAATTCCAAGCGTGATTAATAGTGTATCAAAAGGTGTGTGATCCCTCTCCCTCTAGACACTAAGGTAAGGCAAGCAGTATTGTGTCACTGGGGCATCAAACACTAAGATATACTAAAGAAGATTCCTATGCAGTATTGTTATCCTTATTATTAAAAACCCACCCTATTGTTATTGTTAAAAAAAAACAGTGAACCCACAGCCTTGCTCCGAGCAGGTTTTGCTCCTTGAGGCAGAAAAGTCAGGGTGTTTGTGTGCTAAAAGCAAGGGATTGCTTTTACACCTCTGAGCAGCAGTGACCCCGAGGGGCTCAGAGGGGGCTGCTGCCCTCAGCCCTCCCCACAGCCCTCCCCACAATGCTACCAGCAGCTGAAGGAGCTTTTGTATCTGATTTCCTTGTTTCTGGCTCAGAAAAAGGAAGCTGATGAGAACAGAAGAGGCTGATCTGTGATGGAGACAGGATGGAAGGGATATGGACATGCAGCTGTGGGTGGGGAAGAAAGGGTTGGAGGCTCAGGGCTTGCTCAGCCTGAGCGTTTACATGATGGAGAAACAGAAATCCTTATCCTGCTCCTGGGCTTTTTAACATTCCCAATAAAATACTCACTGCTAAGGGTCTTTGTATGGGACAACTTAGGAATTTCAGTTTCTCTTTTAATTCTCTTAGCAATCATGTTGCTGTGACCATGGTGGTCTGAGGCTATCAGGAATATGAGGTTTCCAGTAGCTCCCTCTTGGGAAAAGTATGAGTGAAGGTGCTTTTCTTTTCTCTTGGACAATTGTCTGGAAGGGGAGCATTTGTATCTGAGGTGATGCTCTAGCTTCTCAGGTAGATTATACAAACGTGTTCTAAAAAATTCACATAATTTAAAATTTTAAAAATCAATTAAAAATGTAAAAATATACCTATTTATCCATAAATAGCAATGACCCTGCAAAATTGATTTGGACCTGTTAAGCAGTATTTGAAGCAAAATTCATTTTTAGAAAATCTGATCTATCACATAGTCTGTCTAAAGAAACAGAATGGCTTTCTGAGCTGGATGAGATGTTTGGTTTTAGTGAGCTCCTTGACATTTTTTGCTTTAAAAATTGTTATTAAGAAAATGGGTGAACAAGGAAATTCACATACAAAATCTGCACTTGAGTAACATTAAAATCCCTTCCCAAATATTGGGAAATTTGACTTATGGCTGTTCCTCTGCCTAGGGGTCACATTATGAAAGGCCACCTTGCAACATCACCAGCCACATCTCCTGTTCAGAGAACTCCTCAGACCACCTCACACTTGGACCTGCAGCACCCAAAACTTCACTGTGGCTTCATGTCCAAGCCCCAGGCATTGCTCCATCCTATGGGTGGGCCAATTGCAGAATTTCTTTCCAGACCTAGACGTAGATTCTGGGAAAAAAAAGCCCAAAATTTTCTTGGAGACCAGGCCTCAGGCTCTGGTTCAAGGTCATGGCTTCACATGTGTGTGTCCAGCAGACACACCTGGAACCAGGCCCTGGGCATGGGCAGCCCTGGAGCAGTTCAAGGTGAACAGCTGGAAATTTGGCTTTCACACCTTCAGCTCCCTTTGGATTCCACTGTCCATACTTGGCATTGCCTAAAACTTGTTACTGTCCTCGAAAAAATATGGAACAAGATTTGGGAGGAAGAGGGGGGTAAAGAGTAGCCCAAGATAAGCTCAGCAGAGAGACAAAGTTTGCCTGTACACCCTTTTAAAGGTCTTTGTCGTTGGGACTGCCTTATTAGCAAGATTTATTTTGTTTTAGTCTGGTAGTTAGGACTTCTTGTGGGAGATTGCCACCAGGATTACGTGGTACAGACATGAGGGAACTGAGTGGTTGGAAGGGAAGACTTTTCAGGGAGTATTGGACTATGATTTAGGAGAAGAATGAAATTATTTATGTCAATAAACAACAAGCAGGCCTGGACATTGTTTATGCAGGCTTAAATAATTTCATGGAAATGATGAGCATTATATGTAGCTAATTCTAGTGTCAGTTAAGCCCAAAATTCATGGGTTTTGCCTGGATGAGTGAGAAGTGATGATTTATGGCATGGTTGTGCATAGAGGTCTGTCAGAATTTCTTTGACAGTATGCCACAGAAAAATATATCTTATATCTTCCAAAAAAAATTCTATGTGTGATCTATAGCAGCCAAATAAAAATCTGTGCTCCATGTGTGTAAAACCAGTTTTCTGCAATCTCTCATTATGGGACAAATCCAACAACTTCTCAAGATACAAGTCAAAAGATCTTTATAGATGCCAGTGCAGGAAGCTGAAGAGGAAGAACTCTATTTTTCCTATGCAATCCCTGAAGATGAGCTTTAAGGTCCCTTTCCACCCACACCTTTCTGTGGTTCTGTGAATTGATGACTCTGTGATTCTGTGATTGAAGACCAATCATGTACCTGTGCTGCAACAGGACTGCATGACATCATCCTTATCCTCATCCTCATCTAGCATTCCTGCCTCTGTATCATACCCTCTGTGCCAAATTTCCAGCAGACCTCGAAAAGTAATTGCAAACAAATAAGAGAATAAATCTTTGTTATCTCTGACTTGGACAAAATTTGCAGTGAGCAGCTGGCTGGAGCAATGTTGATTTTTGCCTCACCAAATGCAATTCCATTCTTGTGGTTGGTAGAGAGCCCAGGCCACCACGTTTGATTTAGGACCTGCCGACATTTCTTGTTCTAGCAGAAAGGATTTCATTTTGGAGCACACCAGAGGCAAATCTGCACAATTTACAGCCATTTGGCATTTAAATTTGTCTCTGGGTGAAAGTCAAGGGCATCTCTGCGTTTACTCTGCACAAAGAAATCTGGAGCCAGAAGGAGCACAAACAGAGAGGGAAAAACTGCAGAAGTTAACAAAAAAATGGCTCAAAATGGGAAAGAAAGGAACTAATATGGGTGGAAGCCCCGTTTCCTCCTCAGAAAAATAATTACCCTCCTGAATGGTGAAAAATGGGCAGGAAAAGTTGTGAAGACCCTTCCCCCTTCCTCATTCCATGATAAGAGCTGTGTACTGGTCCTGGGCACTAGCAAAATAATGGTTTTATTTCCTGTCTTCAGTTTGTCAGACTGCACCCACATCTTCCCTAAGGCCAAAATTACCCTGGGTCTCCCCTGGATGCTGTGTCTGATCAAGCAAAGCAGAGGAAAGAAAAAGGCTGTGAGTCTCCCTTCAACCCAAGCAAGTCAATGTTCAACCTCTCAAAGGCCACACAGAAGTTAAGTTGTCACCTAAATATCCTTAACAGACTCTTGATATGACACAGGAAAAATGTGGAAAGACAGGGTTTGAAATCACAGCAGAAAACACATGTGGGGTTTGGGCTGTGGATGCACAGCAAGGCTCAGAGGCACAATGCCAGCTGTGGTGTTCCAGCCCTGGAAACAGATCCCAAACCAAACTTCTGATCCACCCCCTGCCAAAAATCCCTTACCAACTTATCCATGTAATGGATCACTTTGTGGCTTTGATTTGGTCCCAAAAGAAACTTTGCGCATCACTTTTTCCCTCGCCCTCCTCCAGCTGAAGGAGCTGCTGAGGTTCCTGGTGATGACACAATGACCTTTCTAAGAGGAAGTGCTTCCACAACAACGGAACGGGGCCGACTGGGATTGGCACAACTCGTGGGCAAGCACAGGTAAGAGGCTTCTGAAAGACCATGAAAAACAAAGCAGAGCCTCTTAACTCAGCTTGAGGGATCCAAACAAACCAAAGGATGTCCCAAGAATGTAATGGTGAGATTCTTGGCAGGGCAGAAGAAGAAAGGAGATATTTTCACGGGCATAGTGTGTGCAAAAGTGTTCAGGCACAATGCAAACTGTAAGAAAAGTGCCCACTCTGACCAACAGGGCTTCCAGAGGATGGAGCTCAGCACTTAACTCGCAGCAAGGCAGGGACCACAGCATCCTGCATGTCCACTCTCTCCCTTTGCCTGGTGGCTGTGCCTCCCCAATAGCGCTGTTGGCCACGAGAATGGCTTGGGATCATGGCAGCCCTCCAGAGGGGCTGCCTTTGTTTTGTCTTTGCTTTCAAAGTACCCTCAGGTCCCTTGTCAGAAGAAGGAGAGATAATTAAATATAACACATGGTTTAAAACATAAAATTCCATCCCCATAGTGTCTTGTCCTCCTTCTCTGTCTCATTTCTCTGCCCTCTGGATTGTCCCTCTTCTTGCACTCAAGCTCACATTTCTGAGTTTTTTCCTAAGATGGGATCTTTTCCAAAGATCCAGCCTGTCCCACTTGTCTTCTTCTCATGCAAATATCCCGGCCACCATGCCTCTCCTCCAGAGGCCTACACAACATTTCCATGTATTATATTGGAATTATGTCACCTTCCTGACAGCTAATGAGGAACCAGGGAGTAACAACCCCTCATTATTACACATGCCCTGAAATCTAAGCCAGAAACAGACACGTGTTCAGTCTGTGACTCCAAAACACCTAAAAGTGTGATCAACTCGTGCCATGACATAGCAATTCCCACCTAACACTTGTCAGCCACCAGTTAATGTGATCTACAAAAGCCCTGGCTGGGTGATTTATTCCTGCCCTGTGCTTCTGAAGATTCCCAAGAAATGCAAATTGCCTACCCTGCGTCATGAAATACTTTCACCTAATGATCTTAGAAAGAGAGTATGAAAGAAATCTGGACTTCACGGCTCCAGTTCGCTCATCACTGTGACCTCTTCCACATATGCAGGCTCGGACCTGCTCGTTCTCCCCCAGAGTAAGCTGCAAGAAAGTATCTGCCAGCTAAGGGTGTCCTAGAAAGAGGAAAACCTTAGCTGTCAATTTCCTTGAGAAGTTCCACATGTGGACAGCTGGAGCGGGCAGCTGCCAGCACTTGGACGTGGCTCAGCGGCTGCAGGGAGGCTTCACTGCCGGGGGGTTGACCAGCCCATGTCACTGAAGGGTCCCTCGCCCGTGGCCGACCTCGGCGGGGGACCACAGGGCGTGCAGAGGTCAGAGTCAGTGTCTGACTCCCCTTCTGCAATGTAGGGTCTGATTTTGGCCACGGCTGCATAGCAACCGTTGTTAAGGATGTCCAAATTCTCTTTGGACTGGGAGATGCTAAAGCCACTGAAAGAGCGCTCCAGTTCCTCGTGGTCCACCGAGGGGATGGAGATGGACGTGTCGCTGTCTCTCAGGGCACTCTCGTGGTGTTTGGTTGTAATGTCTTCGTTCCTCAGGTATTCGGCGCTCGCCCGGTGGCCGCCGCTGTAGGCGGACAGGGAGCGCTCGTGGGAGGGCGGAGGTGGGATCCGGACCAGCGAGCCGGGGTCGCCCACGGGCGAGGAGCCGTGGCTCTGCCGCTGGCACGACGTGGAGGGCGGGCACGCGTTGCTCGGGGCAGGCGGGGCGGAGAAGTTCTTCTGACCCATGGAGCTGGTGGACCTGATGATCTTGATGATGCAGCCGTTCTTGTCGATGTGCTCCCTGCTGTCTTCGGGGCTGTGGTAGGGAGGGGCTGGGTCTGGCTCTTTGGACCCAAAGTAAGCTTCCGTCTCCGTTGGTGGGATGCCCATCCGCTGCATGTAAATGTTCACCAGGAAGTCCAGCTTTTTCTCCATTGACTGAACCTGCAAAAACACCACAGTTCCAGCACTACACACAGGCTGAAGCACATTAACATCCTAAGTATGAGCAACGTCCATCAAGGCACAAGTGTGCGGTTGGGCTTCATAGGTCATCTCCACCTACACTGACCCACAGCATCTCAAACTTCTAGTGACTGTTTAATTGTCCTGTTCTGAAGGGTTTAATTCTCCATCTTTTTACAGGATTTCCTTTGTTACAGGATTTTCCTGATACTTCTCTAAGCATATGATAGGCACCTAATGATAGGCACCTTCTCCAATCTTTATGAAAGGCACCAAGTTCCAGAAAAGCCGGAGCACATTTGCTCCTTCCAGCTTCTTCCAGCTCCTTGCTGCACTTGGCACTTGTCTGGCCTCAGAATGCCATGGGAATTTCTGAGCCTTATCCTCTAGGGAGATTTTAAATCTTCAGCAAGGCCAGCAGCTCCAGCAGCCAAGCTCAGGGACTCATTTGAAGTGTGTCCAGCACACTGGCAAAGAAATCAATGTGCTGTTTTTAAAAATAATGCAAACTTTTGACGAACTCACTGAACTAGATTTGAAGTACCTGGTTTGAAAGTAGCACTTAGGCTTACAAGATTTTTAATACCCCTTCCTTATATTCACCTTGCTACTTTTTTCAAAACAATCTTGGCTCTTTCTTTTTTTTTAACTAAAATGTAACATCCCACTGAGGGAAAAAGGCAAAGAGAAACCAACACAATGCATGCAACCCCCTCTGACAAGAACCCCTTCCTGGCCCAAATACCTGTTTTTCAACTTTTCCAAGCCTGCCCATCATGCTGGGGTCTTCAGGCAGCTCCCCCTCCGCTGGCCCTTTGGTCCGATCCTTGTCAGTCATGGAGGATCCTCTCCCAACAATCTGGTCAACTCTACCAGGATCAGAAAATCCCCCCGCCCCCGGAAAAGGACCTGGAGTCAGTTGGAGGCAGCAGGTGAGGAGGGCACTGCTTGTTGTGCCTCCATGGGACAAAGCAACAGCCTCTCTCCCAACTAACACTCCAAATTACTCACAGACACGCAGTGGCACTGAAGTGTTAATTCAGATGCAAAATTCAGAGCAGTATTAGCAGAGTTTGAAATTATCCATTTCTGTTTATACAGATAAAACCTGGCACATTATGCACAGTAAATTTACCCACTGCAAAGAATTTCTTTAACTGGCTTTCTTCCAGATCGATTAACTTCTTATTTGCACTGAGAAAATATTATTTTGGGGGAAGACCAAGTTTTCTGTCTAGCATATATCAATGCTGTCTTTTTCAGTCTTTGCAGCCGTTTCCTTTCCTCAATAAAAATGTCCGTGTGTAATTCTCATGTCCATGAAAATGAGTTGCTTGTTCTAAGATCCAGACCAACAGGTGCAGTGATAACTGTTCTAGTGGAATTACATCAAGGCTGAATTTGGCCAGAACTCACCAAACATTACCAAACTGTTTTCATCTCAATGCAGTTCACACTTGTGCTGTTAGATGTTTTTTATTAGCAGGGCTCCCAGCTGGGAGCAGCAAAGGAGGCTCCTGCCAAATCAGCCAGGAAAGGTTACAAGGCACATAATTTGGTACTGACTTCTTTACACACGTCACATTTGCACTTCCTCATTCCCAGGATGGAAACACCTGGGTTGATTAAGATCTCCACATGCAGAGGAAGAAGGAGGGCAGAACCAGTTTGGAAGCTGGAACTCAATTTTTTTAGAGGCATCAAATATGAATTTCTGGAGACTAAAAACCAGAGCTTCTTGATCCCTCCAAATCATGGGAGCAATTTATTTTTGGAATAACTTCTTAATGGCAGCCAGGTTTATAGACTAATTCTGTGCTGGGCAAACTTTACTCTTGCATAATGCACCAAACGTGAGGGTGGCGGGGAGAAAGAAGGGTTAATTAATCTGACTGAAACCAAGTTGAGGTATCTTGAGCGAAAACTCAAAATGCTTCTTACGCAGTTCTGCCGTGTGGGCCATGGGTCCATGCACCAGGAGGAGGAAAAGGAAGGAGCTGAACACAGACAGACAGGGGAAAATGAACAAACAAAAACCAAGGAAAGGAATGAGACGTGAGGCTATTTCCAACACAAGAGCCATCTGTTTTCTTCACACTGGACAGGGACTGCAAACGGATGTTGGCTGTTGACACTGAGGGACAGGTACCAGTGGGAATGGACCAGTGTGGCTCCCTTAGCTTATATTAGAGCAACAGCACTTCGCAGGACCAGATCTGGCTCAAAGAGATGAAGTGGATGAGCACATCACACCAAAGACAGAAAATATAAGCCAACAATCATTTCAGAGTTTAGCTTTGATCCCAGAAGCTACTTGATTTGGGCAGGATGTGACAGAATTCTGTTCTGCTTAAAAAGCCACGTTTAATCCTTTGCTTAGCAATATAAGCACAGGAGTACAAGGAGCACCAAGTGCTGGAATTACAAGTGCGAGGAATACACATGCCTTATTTCTCTCTTGTAATGGGAGAAGGAAATCACTGACATGTACAGGAACTCCCCACGGGGGATGCAGTTACTGACAGGACATACAGCACAAGAAATCCTATGACAATGTCGTTACCATGTAAGCAAAGAGCTGTTAAATTGGATACCTCGGGCTACCTTGGTGGGGAATCACAAGTCAAGGCGTGGTACAGCCACTGTATGAACTCCTCTCCTGTATGCACAAGCAAGTAGACTGGTAAAACAATGAACAAGAGTTTAAAGAGACCCAAAGTCTAAATGCTACTAATTGCAGGAGGCCAAGAACATTCAGGGGGCTCTGTCCTCCTGTCCCATCCAGCACAGCACTGACACTGAAATGTGTCCACTAATGGAAATGAGATGTCCCTCAGCAGCTGTGGAGTAGAGCAGGGAGGCAGGACAGACTGACACAGAGAGGAGAACCGAGCACTGCATCGTAATAACAGAGAGAGTCTTGTGTACCCTAATTCTAATCTTGCAGAAATCAAGGCAGGACTTCTGCTGTCTTTCATATCGTAAGAGAAGAGCTATACAGTGAGTGAACCTCACGTGGCCCATTTCAGGGGCACTTCACAGAGGGAGTGATCACTAAGAAGAGCACTGAGTTGTTGCTCACCTTCAAGGACCACAACTTGCCTTTAGACCTGCTGGGATTTAGGAGCAGGGCTGAAGCCCTTCACAGAGCTCACCCACAAAGCATTCAGAAGCCATTGCCCATTATATAATTGACACCAGAGCCCAGAATTCTTGCTTGATTCATTCCCTCCGTGTCTCTACCTGAACATAGTCCCAGTTCCTGGGGTGGTTGTCATCCACAGCTCTGAGGAAGCAGAGCCAGATCTCTCCTCAGAGGCCGGGCAGCACCAAGGATGGTGCAGGGGGCAGCTCTGCCCCTCTGACTTCACTGCTGAGAGGGGAGAAGAAGGTGAATTTCTTCTCTCTTTTTTGGAGAAACCAGTCTCCAGGTCTCCCATACCTTTGCTTCCCATGGCACAAGCTGGACCATAGGAGAGTGCTCCTACCCTCAGCAAAATGCAGACATTTCACTTCTGATCTGATACAGGAGAAAAGAGGAAATTCCCTGTGAGCTCCCAACCCACCTACACCTAGCTGAGGACCACCAGGAGCAGGAGGTCCTTTTAGTCGTTACAGGATTTTAAGATTTTGTCCAAACTGGGCAACAAAGCTCAAAAGATGAAGAAGAAAGAATATACTCCACTTTAGCAAGCAGAAGGAGATAATTTATGTTCTTTGCTGCATGGCAAAGGACCTAGAATCTTCTGAGGTGCCCATCCCATTTGTACACTACAGCCCACGGGGAGTCTTGTGTCTTCTCCATACTTATTTTGTCCCTGCCAAATAGACACGTGCAGAAGGAAGAATTCAGCTGGAGCTTTGGAAGAGCCAGGCCCCTGTTCTTCCATTCCTGGCAGAAGAGGATTCAGAGATTTCTAAGGATGCATGACAAACTGTGCCATCTGCTGTCCTTGGCTGGCTCTGCTGGGCCTCAGTTTGGGAGGGAGAGAGAACAGGGGATTGCTCTTTAAAGTGGACTTTACTGTCTTTCCTTCTTTCTAATGATACCAAAAAAAAATGTAAACTCTTGCATCAGCCACAGTGCAGGTTTTCTCATGCTTCATTATGCTTCATGCTAACAGTGCATGCAAAGAGGTGTAATATGTCACCCTCGGGCCAGAAGCAGACATCAAAAGGTCAAACGGCTCAAATGAGATAAAAATGAAGTGTTTGGGAATAGATAGTAAAATTTTTTTTTTTTTTTTTTTTATCTCTTACAAATTTTTGTAAACAATCCAGGCATTGAAGCCAAACCCCCTTCATCCATGTCACAGGACTGGCTACTTACCCCTTCATTTGGCAAAAAAACTTGCTCTGGACAAATTTTGATTAACAACTGTTGCCTAAAAATTACAGCTGAGATTGCACCTGTTCTAGGCTAAGTCAGCTGATCAAGGGAAATTTATCCAAATTGTCTGTATCTAGAGCATGGAGCAAACACCATCAGCCAAACCACAGCTGTGGGCATCTATCAGGATCCTCCTGCCTTTGCTGGGAGCTGCTTACTGGAAGATTTTGGCTAAACTGAGCAATCCATAGGGTCAAGACAGCTCATGGGACATCACTCCCATGATGTTTCTCTGGGCAGATTTTGGCTAAATCAGGGTGTGCAGACTGAAAAAGAGAGGCTGGAGCCAACCATGGGGACCTCACAGGACACATCCCCATGGCAGAAATCCATGTGGTGTTAGGGTGACAAAGACCAAGGCAGCAGCAGAAGCCTGAGCCAGAGTTTTTGGATCTGGGCTTGGGGCTGCTCAGAGCTCTGGTTCCTTTCCTTGAGCACCTCACAAGTGTTTCTGGTGTCTGTGGGAGGATTAAACTGCCAAAAATTTAGTGCAGCATAAGCCTTTTCAAGAGTGGGAACAGAGATTTCAGCACCTTCTGCACCCTGCTGCTTTCTGCAGCCACAGCTCAATGAGAAGGAAATTTTAAAAATCATTGGAAAAGGGAGAAATTATGAAAAAAATTCTAAACATCCCAGGAGCCTTGTGGGTGTGTGCAAGAATTTTTTTGATCAGTATTAAAAATTTTAAAAACAGGGGGAGAAAATCATTAGCATGATACAGCAACAGTCTTGGACTGAATAAAATAAATATCCCAGTTTGAGGCCTCCTCCCCTTGGATTCCCCAATCACCTTTGCTGTGAATGAAGCACAAGTTTTAAAATTAAAATCTTGCCTTTAGTGAAGACTTGTTGCATATATCCTCTTAAAGGTTAAATACAATAAAATCCTTTGAATATGTATTTTTATTTTTACATCTAAATGTTTCTGCAGATAACAAGGTTCTTTCATTTTCCAAAACTTATTTTGGCAGGGAGAAATGGGAAAAAATGGTTTTCTGAAAGCTTTTTTTTTTCAAGCATAAAGCTTGGGGCTTCGAGAAAATTCTCCTTTTTTAATGTTTGAGCTAGCTGAGTGGGAAAAGGTAAGCTTTTAATATTGCTTTTACTTACATTTCTCTAGTGAAGATTACTCAGAGCAGCTTAAATAAAAATCAAGAGATTTGTCATGTATTAGCTCTTAGGGAGGCAAATATATTTAGAAAAAAAAATATTTGAGGCTAAGCTTGCTGCATTTAAAAATCACCTACTATTTCTGCATGGAAAATGACTTTTTGGCAAGTATTTATACCTGCCTTGGACTCTAGTGGTCTCAATGCAAGGAGAAATACAGCCCAGCTCATGGGCTTGCTGCCCAGACCTCAGAATGCCCTAAAATGGGAATTTTTGTGAGAATATATTCCTCATTGCATGAGCTTCAGTTATGGTTTTACTTAAGGAGAGAACTTAATGAGAAATATCTCGCTGTGTGACTGAGGTGTGACTCCTGCTCCTTTTGCTTGGGGAATTATTATTGGATTTATTATTTTTCAGAATATGAATCCCATGGCTGTGTATTTTAACACAAGTTTTCCCCTCCATGATCAATAGAGTGGCACCAGCAAGAAATAGAGACCACTGTGTTCACCAGCTACAAAACACTTCATTCTTACTTTGCCCACTGAAATAAACTCATTTCATTGTCCAAAGAGCTTCAGAGGCTCCTTTGCTTGTGTGTGGATGGAGTCATCCTTTAGGAAGTGGATTGTTCACTTTATATTGGCTTTGTGGGTAAATATTCCACCTTTTACATTTGAAGACAGCCTGATAAAATATGAGATTTTTTCCAAAAGATACAATTTAGCTTTCTAACACCTCCAAGAAGACTGAAAATAGGAAAAATAGGCTCGCTGAAGGAACTGATGGTTATTGATGACTGAATGAATGTCCCCTTTTGTGTTCCCCTCTGGCTTGAAGGCAAATCAGAGCAAACCCAGAGCAGCAAACCCTTGTGAGTCGTGATTCAGCAGGCTGCACTGCTAAGTGAGAAATGCCGTCATATAACTGGCATGAAAGGGGTTTGACATAAAGCAAACGAAAAAAATTCCAGAGAAAGCGGCATTTTGGTGAATCCTAACCTAGGCGAGTATTGGGGAGACTCTTTGGAAGAATACATGGGTCCTTTGGTTGGATACTTCTTATGCCGGGGAGTTGAAGGGGGTGGGGGGGCCCACAATCATATCTATCCTGGCAAAGTAAATAAGAGAGAAGACACCAGCAAAATGCATAATGAAGCAACATGTAGAGAAAAGTTGGTCAGAGAAAAGTCGCAGAAAGGAACAACTGAAAAACAGAATATCAGGGAGGGAAAGAGAGAGAATTTGAAAATATATTCCGCTGGAAACAGAAGGCTCTCTCTTTCTTTTCACCTGGTTGATGGTGAAAAACCAGAGTCTTACCCACCTCAGGGTAAGATTTTGAGATTTAGGCACCACTGCAACATCATTAGGAGCTCCCCCCACCCCAGAAACAACAGGCACCATGCTTTACCCTCTGGAATATATTTGTATATGTGTGGCAATGTCCCATTGAGGTGGCTGGATATGAAACAACAGATATTCATTCTCCTTTCAGTTCCAGGGCTAGAGAACACATCCTCAGCTAGGTCAGGGAAGCATGAGCAGCTGGGAGTCGGCGAGGAACGCTGCAGGACTGGATAACTCAATGAATGGGAGACATCCATGGTTGGCAAGGTGTCAGGATGGAACACGAGACAATGTGAACACAACACTGAAAAGAGCACATTGCAGACACAGTGACAGAGGCTTTACTGATTAAAGAGGAAAGTGCATGTAAATACCCCAGAAATGTGCTTGGATGCAGCTTTAATCCACCAAAGCCCTAGCTAGGGGAGGTCAGAGCCAGCCCTGCTGAGCTGAGCTGGCAGGGAGAACACAGGGCTTTGATTGATGAAGGAAAGGGACTATAAAATATTTGCTCTCCAAGGTGCCCCGTGACTTCCTCCCTGGGATCCACTGTATGAGTGCAGAGCCCAGCACTGGCCATGGCCTTGTCTACAGGGGGCCCTTGCAGCTGTACTGGGGAGGTGACCAGCCATGGGACTTGTTGGTGCCCAAAGGGTGGCCCAAAAGGGGTTTGCTCCCATCACCCTCACTGATCTCCTGCTCAGTGAGGACAGTGAAACCACCGAACCTGCCTGGTAGTCTTGGATCCTAAATCCAGGCACTTAACACTTTTGAAGCACCTCCTGATCCTCTTGGCTTCCCTCTGAGAGGATGGGTGGTGGATTTGTCCAGCCCCAGAACCTCACAGTCCAAGAGCTGTGAGAAGAACCCAGTTTGGTCTTTGAAAGCTGCAATTCCTCATCCGAAACTCCCCAAAAAAGCAGCCAACTAAACTGCTTTGTCTTTGCAGCACATCCCCCTGAAGAACTGGGAGATTTGGATGGGTGGTGAGACATTCACCCTGGGGCCAGTGGAGGTGACAACCCTGATGGCCCAGTACCCACCGCAGAGATGGCCAGGATGCCTCTTTTTCAGGTTACTAAAGTTAGGAAATCTCAATCTCCTCCTCCTCTTCCCCATCTATATTCAGCTACACATCTTGGATCTATAATCACTGAATTTGTACTGAACAGGAGTGAAAGGCTCGCATAGAGGAAATTCTCCAGGATATTTTGGTCTCCATTGCAAGGGAGAATGTTCCTTCTGGGAAAAGCACAGTGTGCAGCAGGGCTGAGAACGTTACCTCTGCGTCTTGAACATCAAAAATAGCAGAGTTAAAATGGTCTCTGAGAGATTCATGGCAGCACAGAGATTCCTCTTTTTCCCAAGACAATTTTCCTACTTCATTCCTGGGGTTCATGTCAGCTGTTTGCATACACAAACACTTTTTTTTTCCCTTCACATTTGCTGACTCTATCAGGGACTTAGATGGGTTTGAAATTAAAGGAAAATTTCCTCAATGGCTTCTACAGGAAGCTGGGCTGCCACAGCCATCAAGGGAAGCATTTTCATTCTCCAAGTGTAAAAGCAAAGGGTGTATTTTTTTTGACTGGAGATTGCCCATGGCCAAGTCCTGCCACAGTTCTGGGTGTCCTTTAAGCTCAGCAGAACTGGAGCTACTTCTGCTGAGCCAACACAGCTGGGGGTGTTGGAGGCTTGGGGTCTACTTTTCCCATCATGGCTGAGGGAGGAGTGATCAGACTAAAAGATTTAGCTCCAATCCTCTGTTCAAGGAATCAAATTTATCTCTATGGGAGAAACATTAAAAAAGTAGAACCTTCTCGGTTCCGTTTGTCCCTTTTCCACATTCCTTCTCCTATTAAAATGAACACACCTCCCCTTAAAATCTGAGCACAGAAGCTGAAATGCAGGTTGGCTAAACCCCACCTACGTTGGACTTGGATGAGAAATTCCCATCTGTATGGATTTTCAGCAGACTGTGCCATCCAAGAAGGGATTCCTCCTGAAGTGGCTTAGCATCCCAACAGTGGGAGGGAGTCACCACCTCCTCACTGCTCTCTGTGCCTGTGGCAGCAGGGCCACAGCCAGGACACCATGTCCTATATCACTCCCAGAAAGGTACCAAATGACCCGCATGAGCCTTAACCTGGGGAACCAAACCTTTGCACCCTGCCAGGAGGGCCATGGAGATACCCACCCACCTTTCCCATGGGATATAATGGAAAATCTCCCAAAATAAAGCAGGAGGACAAGCCATGATTTTCATATGTCCTGTGATGGGCAGTAAGGGAGTTTTAGTGGCGGTCCCTGTCCTGCTCATCCCTGTGGGTTCCAGCCATAAGCACTAATGTCTTCCTTGAGGATTTGTCTTAAAAAAGGAAAAGAATAAGCTGTAGCTGCAAAGGAAAGTGTCTCTCTCCTGGCAATACCTCCACAGTGAACAAAAAGCAGGGGGAAATGAAGCAAAGAGAGGGGTCTCTTGCCTGGCCTGAAGGTTTTTAATCCGGGACAGCATGTCCAGGTGCCCAGCTGAGTACTGCTCAATGACATCCATCACGTCGTAGGGCCGAAGGCTCTCCTTAAATTTGCGCTTGGAGACGAGAAACCTCATAATGCTGCAGGAGACAGAGAAAAATCATAACACAGTCCCTGGGTGCAGCCTGACCTGCTTAATGGTGGATAAAAAACACTGCAGGGAGCTGCTTTGGAAGGAAAATGGAATAAATCCCAACCCTGTGGCTTTGGGAGAGCATGCAGCAAAAGGAGAAAGGAAGGGGATTGCGGGGGCTGGTGGCTGAAGCCCTGTCTGCGCCAGGGGGTCCCCGATGCCCCTTGGACTGTCATCTGTGCATGTGCTCTCTGCACCACTTTTATAAATGTCAGCATTACATCTCAGAGCTGGTGAGAACGGTCACTTGGATGCATCCCTGCGGGGGATTTTCCTGTTTCTCCATTTATTCCTTCCCTAAGCAAAAATTGCCCTTCCTGGCAAAACTGTCTGTAAAGCAGGGCAGGCCACCCAGGGGAAAAACAGCCTGCAGCACACACATGTCAGCATTTGCCAGCACTTCTTGGGCTTTACACTTCTCATTTCTCTTTATAATTTCTTTTTCACTTCCCTTCTCTCCCTCTCTTACCACACTGCCCTGATGCTGACTTTCAGCCCTGGTGTCAAGTCTTCTGTCACAAACTCGCAGTTGCAGCTTTTGTTCTCATCAGGAATGTCTTCTCCAGGGAGGCTTGCTTCTGGGTTTGGGACAGGAAAGGAGAAACACAACACGTTACTGTTTCCAGTGCTGGTGCTGCACAAGGAAAGATGAGACAGATCACAAGCAGCAACCCCAGGGGAAGCAGCAGAGAAGCCTTTGCTGAGCATCCAAATGAGCATTTCCCAGGATGTGCTCAGGTGACAATCAGCAGTGTCAGCTGCAACTCTCACTCATCTCTAGATCAGTGAATCCCAGTGCCACTTGGGTGAGAGGGAAAAGCCCTCTAAGATCATCGAGCCAAACCATTCCCCAGCACAACCAAACCCATGTCCCCAGGTGCCACATCTGTGTTTTAAATGTGTTTTAAATCCCTCCAAGATGGTGACTCCACACTGTGCAGTTGTTCCATGGCTTGACCACCCTTTAGGTGAAGAGATTTTTTTCCTAATATCCAACATCAACCTCCCCTGGCACAGCCCAAGGTCTTTCCTCTTGTCCCAATGCCTGACTCTTCCTCCTTTCCCCATCCTTATATACAGAAATATAAACATTATCATGGGTCTCAGAAGGGGTTTTCTCACCTCTTCTAATAGTTATTTGGGTTGGAAGGGGACCTTTTAAAGGCCCTCTAGCCCAACCCCCTGCAATGGGCAGGGACACCTTCAACTTGATCAGGTGGCTCAGGCTACTCCAAGCTAAAAGACTGGGAGGGGAAAGAATCCCAACACCTTGGCTGGCAGTTCTGCCCTTCTTAGGTGGGGAGGGAGAGGATGTGGGGGCCAGCATTTGGGAATTTGGGGTCCAGCACGGCACCCCGAGGCCTCACCTTCCGAGTTCTGCCGCGACGCCGCTCCCTTGATGCGGAACGCTTGCCGGGCTCGGCTGCGGTCTCCAAAGCTCCAGCTCTTGGGCACTTTGCTTGGGCTGTCCTCGATGCTCTGGTCAGCGCTGGGGGACCTCCTGATGCCCTGAGCCTGTGGAGAGCCTTTCCCTTTGGTGCCAGCACCGCGGGGACTGGAGAAGACACGATCTTTCAAACTGACCTTCTGACTGTTCAGAGAAACACGTTGAAACAAAGACAAAAAGGAGACAGCAGGAGGAGTCATTCTGGAAACCACGCAGTCCTTCCCCACCAGCCATTAGAAACCAAGAGCACTTCCAAGCAGCAGTGACATGTAGCTTTGCTGTTGGCTTTTCTTTTTTTTTTTTTCCAATATGTATTTTTTATTTTTATTTTTGTTTTAAAGAAAGCATTGTAGAAATGTGTCCGTCATCATGAGTGAAATGGGAATGGTTTGTAAGAGAGAGAAAATAATGAGGACTTAAACAGAAGCCCCTCATGGGATGCCAGGGCTGGCGGGACAGAATGACATTAACAATGAGGTTATGATTCCTTAAATCACTGATCGACTCCGATCACAAGTTAGGAAGCTTTTCTTTCACAACTGCCTTCCAAAACACTATGACTAATAAGAAAATACCAATTAGAAAAAACCCCCCCAAACCATTATCTCCAAACTTTTGTGTAAACACTTCACTTCTGGTGCTCAGATCTGTCCTCTCCCTTTCTTCAGCTCCTGTATTTCCTCCCTCTTAAAACATGATCTGCTCCCTTTGTATATTCCAAAGAGCTCCTCTTTATCCAGTTACATATTGAAACACATAAATACAAACACTGAATGTGCAACTCCTTTGTATCCTATAAAAATTCCACCTAAAAGCTACCTGCCATCTCCCTGGAGGTCTGCTATGGGTGCCATAAACATGGAAAACAAAATTTTAAAACTCCAGAATATGGCATTTTATTGCCTTTTTTCCTACTAGAATCCATGCTATTATGGCTGGAAAAGAAGCTCTCTCCAGAATGAGAGATGATCTCACTGGGAAATAGTGACCACCCAGCTCTGATTAGGTTCCAAATTCTGAAATTTGCAATTAAGGCTTTTCACCCAAATGAAGATGTGGTAGTTTCATGTGAAAATTTAAGAACAAAGGTATTTTGTGAATCTTTATGAAACCACAAACTTTATAAAGATAGCATTGGGGAAAGCAGACTGCAAATAGTTTTGGATCATTTCATATTTTTGTAATAGCAATCAGTGATTAAATTCCACTGATTAAAGATTGGACAACCAGTGCAAGGTACTTGCACAAATAGCCAACATTTTATCTACAGGTATATATCAAAACTGAGTGAAGACAGGGATTTAATTCCTAACACCCTGCACCATTGCAGCAGCCACTTATCATTCTGCTGCTAACTCTCTGCTCAGTTTGCAGGAAGAACATTTCAGAAATCTTAATTTCCACATCACCAACCAAAGACCTGCTTTTTTTTTTTTATGTGTCTTTCAGCAACACCAGCTTAAAAGTCAGAGCCACGCAGCCCTTCTTTGCCTTCAAAACTGGCACGAGGTTCTTCAGTCAGAACTTGGCTGCTGGTTTTGAAGCAAAGCAAAATGCTGCTCCCTTTTCCCAGTCGCTGGCTGTTCCCTGCTGACAGGAGCAGACACCAGCTCCGGCCAGAGAAGGAAAAAGATGTGACTTGAGGACACTCAGGGAGCAGATTTGTCGAGTAAGAAGGTGCTATTTTTACAAAGTCACTTCACATTGCGAGACAACAGACATTTACAGGGAGAGAAAGGTGCTTAGGCAGCATTTTGCGGAGTTTTGTGTAGGGAGGGCATCCCCTGGGATGCAGGGAAGGGTTGGCTGTGACCATGAGCTCAGCAGCAATTTCACATTGAAAGATAGACAGGAAAGAAAATAAAATTTGCTCATGTCCAAATTTTAAAAGGCAGTATTATTCCAATTAAAGATGAATTTTAATTCATGTAAGTACTGGGGATTGAATTTCCAGCGTGGTGTCCATCTGCGGGGTCTGCCTGAAAGCCATGGGATCAAGAGAGGTGAAATCCAGGTCAGATGTACAAATCCACACAGGAATCTGGGAACAAGAACAGGCCTAAACACCTTTCTGGATGTAAGCCTCAATTACTATAGCTACCAAAACCATCATACATAATGAGCTAAAAGTTTAAAAGAAATTCCCACTCTGGGTTCCTTAGAAACCAGACTGAAATTTTGTCCTTTGATTCTAAATAGGCCAATAGGATCTTTTTTCTTTATATTTTTTGATTTTACAGAATAGTATTTCTTGAATCCACTGTGTTTCAGTAGTACTATTACTTGGAATTGCCTTTTAGAAAAGTAAGTTTTATAAAAATACATTAGCAACACAGCAACATTCAGGATTCAAAGTGATTTCGTTGTGCCCTATTCTCTGCTGAGTTTCTCCCATCACCAATCCCAGCATAAAACCAGTTGCCTTTCACTGAGTACAGCAGGGCTTTTTACTTGGAGCCCCTTTTCAATTCCCACAACAAATGTGCTAAAAATATTTGCAGGAATCACAAAAAGCAAAAAAGAAAGGGTTGAACTTGGTGAGGGATACGAGCAAAGAGTTTCAAGCCTGACAGCATGAGGTGCAACACATTAAAAAATCTCATAGAAATCGGATGAACAGTTAAGGTCTGGGTGGGTTTTGTTCCCAAGTACTCACTAAGGGAAAAAACCCAACATTCCATGTAACTTCTTTATTTTAACAAAGACAACACAGGACACCATGAACAATCAATTTAATTTTTCCTTCTGCCATGCAATTCCCTCATTGGAAACGACACCTGAATCACATGCAAGTACAATCCCTGCAGAGGAGGATGCTGTTGGGGTCTGCAGGAGCTGGTAGGAAAAAAATCCCAAAGAAATACAGACATACGCAGGGACAGATGTTGTCAGCTAATCCAAGATCATGTTCTCACTCAGCCAGAAAGAAAGTCATGCAGAGGGACACAGAGTGTCTCAGAGAGGTGGTGTTAGTATGTCACTCCGGGATGGTAGATGAGCCTCAGTTGAGTGGGGAGTGTTGGTAACATGAGGACAGCAGGAACCCAGCCACACACACAGCAGGGACAGACAGACGCTCACAGTCGGGACAGCGGTGCAAGCACGGGGCAGGAGCTCTGCTCGTGCCAGGGGAAGGAAGGGAAAGGGAACTGTGGCATTGCAGCAGAGGCACAGATTAGGGGAAGCCGCAACAGCCTAGGAGGGTGTGATTTAATTCTAGGTCCTCATAACCACTCCAGGTGGCATCTATGAAAAGAGATTTGAGAGCAAAAATGCTGCCTTTGCAGGCTGACTGTGGGCAAGGTTTATAAACATTCAGCTTGTGACTTGAATTTAACAAAAGACAGAAACTGAGCTGATTTTTCTCTGTTGCCAGTCAAAAAATGAGAGTCCATGCTGGAGAAACTGGATGATGTTCACTGCTTTAGTGGGGTTTGCATTTTGGATTAGTCCAACTGCCCAGCACTCAGCAGAGAAATGCACTGACCTTCAAAATGAGCTGCCATCAGCCTCCTTAGGATGCCAGGGGTTTAAGCTCCTGTTTGAAACCCTCTTGTTTGGGGTTTATTCCAGTTCTCTATAGTATTAAATCAGCACTTTTAAAAAAATGTGGACTCATTACATTAGCAGCAATTTTGGATCAATAAAAGTATCAGTTGTAAGGTCTTATCATTGATTTTAAACTATGCTTGAGCCATTACTTCATTTTCTTCTCAGCTAGCCAGAATGAGTTGGACTAGCACAGACTCAGATCCATCTCTGCATCAAACTCAACCAGTATCAGTGCTCATTCTTCTGAGAAGCTGTGGCGAGGAGAAAAAGGTTGTCTCCTGTTGGTAAATGAGGGGCTTTTTTAAGGAGTTTATGCTGAGCTCATGGCATATGAGAAGAACTCATTAAATCCAGGCAGGAGTGTCACTGTCAGGAGTGAATAATGGCCTTTGTCACTATCACTGGGCTCCAGTCGACTTGCTGGTGTGAGTAAGAGGCAGAAACCAATTACTGGAGACATGAAGGAAAGGAAAATAAAACTGTGTATGCAAAATTTGCCATGACTAAAACAGAAACCAGTAGAGGGCCCAGCTCAAGCCTGGTTTGCTTCCAGTGATTTCAGAAAAACCATTGCTGAAAGATTAATTCAGCCCAGAGAATGCAGTTTCTAGAAGCAGAGAAACTTGGGTGTAAGGGAAACAAAACATCAGCCAGTGATCGTGTCATGGTGAGTAATCCCTCTTCTTTTTCTCATCCACAACCATGGTGCTAGACTTGGATGGGAGCCACTGATGCTGTGATGGCAAAGACTGACAAAAACCTGCACCATCCCTGCAGCCACCACACAAGCAGGGAAAAGCACAGGGCCTCGGATGAGTGAAGGGACACTGGAACCAGACTCATGTTTGTAACCTTTCCTGTTCTGCAGCATTCTCTTATAATCACCCATCTCTTCCTAATTCCCAGCTCTCCCTCCCAAACTGGTGTTGAGTGCAGTCAGACACCACATCAACCACATCCTGCATCTTCTCCCAGTCGTTTGCTCTTTGCCAGCTCAGCTGTTCTGCATTTTGGGAGCAAAGCAAAGCAGCCAGGTTGCATCTCCGAGCTGGCAGATCATTCCCAAACCAGCCTTGGAGGAACCTGCTCCATCCAGAGTCAAGGGCTCTGCAAACACCTTTCCTTCACTGCTCAGGGTGCCACCTCTTCCCACAGTGAGGTGCCCTCCTCTCTGAGTGTGCCAGGAAAGTCTCTTACAAAGCAGAATATGATAGAGCTGATAATCTGGCTCGGTGTAGTTACATTACTTCTAAAAATGAAAGTGCTATTGCATTTATTGACTAATGATCACTGGTTTAGTACATTAAGAAACCACAGCTTCTAAGGAGTTTCCTATTAATTTACCTACATTGAGTTTTCCATGATTGCCTTATCGTTTGCCGTTACTTCGTTATGTGCATCCTAGATGAAGGCTTTTAGCACTCAGCCTGAGCTGCATCAAAGTGCTGGCATCTGCCCCAAGAGTTTGTGCAGTGGGGATTGTTGGCAGGCACCCAAGGGTCCAGGGAAACAAGACATCGGAATTATTTTTACATCCCTTCACAGTTAAGCCACAGTTTTACTAAAGCACAGGGTGTATGACACTACATTCAGGATGAATGCAGGTGACAAAGATGATATTGTAGCTACTCCAAAGTTCAAGACTCCTTTTTGACTGGAAGAGCCACAGTTTGTCATCCTCCTTTTCAGGCTCTCCAATAGATTTAGAAGATATTGAGGTAACACTTTGTTTCATCCTCCCTTTCCCTTGCAGAACTCAAGACGGAAGAGATGAAATGGGGACCACAGTGGGAAGGAATTCAGTAGAAAACAGAAAAAAATTACACTGGCTTTAGCAATTAAAAATCCATGCCTAGGCAGACATGCAAGAAAGACATTGAGATCAGAGTGGCTGATTTTCCAGAAAACAGGACTAGACATGAACAGATGAGAGGACAGATTATGAATAGCACTGCTCGTTTTCATCTCTGCCAAGAACAACCTCAGTGTTAAGCAACTGTGAGGAGGCTTTCTCTGGGGAGGAGTCCCTGCTCACACTACATCTCCACACATAAAACAACCTCACCTGGCAAATGGAAACATCACAGAAGTCAGGATCATTTTTTCAGCTAGACTATTGACCAAATCTTTGCCATTTGTCTTGAAATGCTGCCTGGGCAACTGATGATCACCCAATATTTGCCCACACTTCTCAAGGCTAACCTTCAAGGAAGGCCACAGCACAACCAAATATGTAGCAGAGGTTCAGGCTATTTATCCAGATGTAAGGATTTCCTACCATGGAGAAACTGCTTTTTATGAACCCTAGATCATGCCCCATTCCTCTTTGTTACCCATTCAGAGATGGGATTTACCACACTACTTCTGAGCACCTGGTACACGCAAACCTCAGCCATGAGTCCTACCCTCTAGACTGACAGAGAATAAAAAGAGCCAGCAGGTCAAAAATAGCAAGAAAAGAAAAGATACAGGTTGAAACAATTAATGAAGAAAATCAGAGATACATATACTGTTAGAGCTGCAGTTTTATACTTTCAAAGCTGTAGTTTGTTGGCTTTCTGAGGGATACAGAGACTGGTGATTTTGAGAATTAAAACGGACTCCAAAAAAAGAGCATGCAAAAATCCGAGTTCACAAACATGCGGCATCACTCAGTGCCCTGCCTCTCCTGGGCTGTCCACCTGCCTGGCTGCGGGGCGAGGAGCTCGGGGGTCCCCTGCCAGCATTCACAGCATGCAAACTCTGGGCAGAGGGAGTTCAAGAAGGTGCATGTTTGCTGCTGAGGAGGGGTCGGGGCAGAGACTCTGCTAGTGCAGGTGTGGAAGAATTTATGCACCAGTAAGATCAGATCCATGTGTCTGTGTATATGACACTAAGGGATGCTGGTTGGGAAGTCCCTGAAAACACCTAACAGCTTTCAGCTGGATGAAAAAGATGCAAACCCTGCTTGTACAAAGCCCTGAGCTAGAGCTGTCTGTCCCCCTCGGGGTCTAGAAACAGAATCATTCACAAGGCCAATGTCAACGCTCAGGGGAGCCCATGTCCCCTGTGTCTGGCGGGACAGGCTGAGATTAGTCCTTCTCTAGCTGCGTAGTAGAGGTGCTAGATAGGCAAGCTGTGGCTTCCAAAGGCCACCAGGCTAGGAAAGGTCAATTTGTCATGGTCAGAGAGCCAAAGGAATGGTGACTGAGCAGAGGCAGGAAGCTGGTATTACCCTTGCTACTAACTGGACATTGCTGTACAGTGCAAGTCAATTTGCAAGGATTCCCTGGACCTTGAGGAGGGATGGAGCAACAGGGAGGAAGGGGTCTTTTTAAAAAAAAAAAAATTAAAATTTTTCATTTTTCTTTTTTTTTAAATTTTCCGTCATTTGTTAAAACTTAATTTCCTGGCCTCCTCCCTTGCTGAGCAGACACTGGCTTGGCTAGCCCAGCCCAAATTCCCCATCCTCATCCCTTCGCTTCACGTGCTCTGCACAACTGGCAGCCAGGGAAGGCTCTAATTTCGGGGCGGGCAGCGGGGAGGCTCTTCCACCTTTTTTTTTACTCATCTAGTACCTCTATTAAGCAGAGAAGTGATCAGAACGGGTGGTAGCAGGGTAGAGGGAGAATGAGCCGTGCAGCTTTTGATTAGTTTCGTGCGACGCATTTCCCGTGGTACCTAGAGTTTCCTGAGCAGCATCCGCATAGTGACTCTCTGCACGGTTTGCTTTTACTGGAAATGAGGGGAGAGTAAAAATTAGACCTGGAAGCAAATGCCAGACAGGAAACTTTTGATTACGGACTCTAGGTTTAAAAGACAGGTGTTTTGAGGGCCGGGTTCATGACAGGATTGTTCTGTTTGAGTGTTAAGTGAGGACAAAAAAAAAAAAATCAAAAATCAAGAGGGTTTTTGAAATTTGATTCGCTGTGGCCAGTGAATTTAATTATTAGACATGAGGCATTGTGCTCATTGAGTTGGTGGCGTCAGTTTTTCTACAATTAACTGCAGGAAGATTTTTCATCTGTATTAGAAACAAAAAATACTCTTCTTCCTTCAATATATAAAAAAAAACCCACAAGTTTTTTTTTTTTAATTGTGTAAACCATGGAAAGCCAAAACTTTAACTTGTTTTGTCAAATAATATCCAAAAAAGCATAAATTTCTTCTTTTTTTTCCCCCAAAAAAGCCCCACTCACAAAGAGAGCTATTTAATCTGTGAATTATTTGTACTTTTCATATGAGAAATACCCTTATATTAAGCCTGGCATTGAAAAAAAACCCAAAACCAGATAAAAACAGGGTGTGGTGCAGTCCCTTATGGGAAGGGACTTGAGCATCTGTGTTCACACATCTCGTTTTCATAATGATTTTTAGACAAGCCCTACCACTTCTGGGGAGTTGCTGACTTTGAGGAGGCACCTCCACAGCTCCACCCAAATGGCTGCTCAGGCACTGCCCTGCCAGGAGATCCCCACCAGGACCAGGGTCCTCCACGCCATGGAGCAGCCCTCTACCTGTGCAAGGGGAGTGACGTGGCCCCATCACCCCCCCAGGCCACCAACCACCAGCAGGCAGCTCTTGCCAAATTCATGGGCAGACTGAAGGGCATCCAACCCCAATCTCATTTGACATTTGAGCTCAGCAATTGGAGGAGCTCGCGGGCACAGCACCCCATGCAAGCTCAGCCGACACCACCCTCGGCATCCTGGGGACTCCTCAGGTGCCCACAATGGGACCCTGCATCCCCAGGTAGCCCCAGGGGCAGGTGGTGCTACCAGGGCTGTCCTGGAGCTGGTGTGGGAGTGGGATATTGAGCATGCAGAGCCTCGGGGAGACACGTGGGTTTCTCTCCTCTCAGTCTCCTCTGCAGTCCCTCCAGAAAGATGCAGTTCCTTCCGTGCAAATAATCCGCTCCCCTAAAGGCAACTGATTATTTCCAGATTACTGTCAGTCCCAGCATGAGTCTCTGACACCAGTTAAATTGGTTAGAAGGCCAAACACCAGCCCAGGCTCATGTGGCCCATGGGGTTCCTATGATTGACCCCGGCTTCCACAGGCAGTAGAGGTTTGGGACACCTTGGACATCCTTGGCTGGATGAGCAGGGGCCCACTGAGTCAACCAAAGGCATCCTCCAGTGCGTACAAATGCCTTAATCACACCCCTGAGCAGAGATCTTGGGGTTGTGTGTATCTCAGACAGACATATACACACACTGAGAAGAGATATACACACAGAAATACACACACGGTACAGGACCTCACCCAGCATTCACCCAGCATACACAGCCAAGGTCCTGCTGAGCTCACCGGGGTCAAGGACAAACCACAGCTGAGAACAACCTTCCAAAGAGGTTCCTCTCATCACCTACAGTACTGAACTCATGCTGGACAAAGTAATCTGAGTTTTAGCTTCCCACTTCCCTGGAATCCTTCTGTTTCTTTTTCTCTGATATTAATGTGTTATTATGATAATTTGGTTTGTTAACTTTTAGCTTGTTACCCAATTGTATTGTGGAAAATGCAAGAGAAAGAAATGTGGCTTTGGATGCCTTCAGATGTTTCTCAAACCATCTGTTAAAGAGCATCTGAAGCCCACATTTCACACAGGAGACTCCATAGCCCCAGCTAACCAAGTGTCTGTCTTTTTGACATTACAATCAAAGCAAAACAAACAGAAATGAGATGCCACAGCTAATTTCCAGCCTGATAACAGAAGAGCGATCACCCTCATTACCACTCTCATCTGCTGGCTTTCTGCAGCAGGAAGGGTGAGAAACGCTCCAGCACAGAGCAGGCCCCTTTCCCTGGGGATATGAGAGAGACAGGACTTGTATCTGGACCCTGCATGGCAGCAGTGTGGTCTCGGAGGTGCGATGGGTCCCAGTGCTCCCACAGCACAGCCAGCCTGGGGAGGGGGACACTGCTCGGCCAGAGCAGAGGCAGGGTGGACACAACACCCAAAGTGATGGGGAACAGGAGGCTCTGAGAGTGTTTGTTTTTCCAAGGGAGGAAAATAAAAACGGGGGAAGAGGTACTTAGCATGTAGAAAAAGGCCAGCATCTCTTCTGCTCATCACAGCCTGGGCTCCACCTCTGGGGGAGGAGAGCTCCTGCCCCCAAGCAGGTCAGGACAGAGCGTGCCCAGCATTTGGATGTGGATGCAGATAAGCTCATGGTGGAAAAACAAAGCAGAAACCAGAGAGAAAGGATGTAACCTGTCTCTCAGATCAGCTGTCCCTTTTTAAGCCTAGACTAAATCAAAAGCCACACAAGAGAAATTCCAGGTGACCCTGAGTCTCTGCCACGCTGACCTCATCACCTGCTCATGTCCTCCCAGCCAGGGCAGCAGCTGTCCCAGTGCTGTGTGGGCAGAAACCAGCACAGCCACAGCAGCACTGGGGTCAGAGGGCAGGACCCCAACAGCCACCCTTGCACTGGCAGAATGCTTGGGATGCTCTCTGATCTCACAAGGCACAGCACATCCCCAGCATCCCTTCTCTAAATCAAAATATATTAAGGTGAAAAATAGTGGAAAAGCTCTTTCTCTTCCACTGCTGCAAGGGCTTTATGGTGTATGGGTTATGGAAAGAAGGATATAGGAAATCAGCCACTCCCTACATGTCACTAGAACAGGAGGAACACCCAGCTACCTCCATCCTTACAGCGATGGAAATGCAAAGTGGCAAATCCTTTCCCAGCTGAAGCAGTAAAAGTGTGGAGCTGGGGTCTGCTAAGAGAGACAATTCATCCTCAGGAGCTTCCTGAGTGAAGCATCATCAGCAAGTGGGTGATTAACTGTCAGGTGGGCAGAGAAACAGGATGAGTTCTCTTTTCTAAGGGCAGGATGACACACTGAGCATCACCGGGAGGCTGCTGGAATTTAGTGTGGGTGGAAGATTTGGGATGTGAATGTAAAAGGCCCAGAAAATTTTATTAGGGAAAACAGGCAATTTGGGCCCCCCTGAATGCAAAATTTCTTCCTGAGGTCTGAGGCATTATCAGATGGAAGGAAAAGCACAGTGGGAGCGGGTAGAATTGGTATTGTCCTAACAGAAGAGAAGGAAGGAGCTTTGGTGCTGCCATGGCAGCAGAACTGAACGATGTGGAATAAACTCTGAAGCTCTCCACAGCAGCTGCAGACGCTCAGCTTAAGCCCCCCTGGGCTGGGGTTTAGCAACAAAACCCATCGGTGTCACAAGAGACAGATGCACCACAGGAGCAGGAAACAGCACTTGGAAATTACTCTGATGAAGGACCTATATAAAGTAAAAAATACTCTGAAAAAGGACAGTCAAGGACTATTTTTACTTCTTTCTGTGACATAAGGTGGAGAAAGTAGAAAATGAACAGGGAAAAACCTGCAACTTTGATGAAGAAATATCGTACACAACCTAAGGTTTCAAGTAAATAAATATGAACCTTGCAAGACAGGACCGAGATTCAAAAATTAGAAATAAGATTATTTCTTGTGATTGCAGAGATGCTGGCTGGTGTAACCCTATGAGGGACGGTCACAGCTCAGGTTTCCTTGGCTATGGAACTGATGGGGCTGAACAGCGATTTTGTCCCATTGCACTGTAGGAAATGCGGATTTGCCCTTTGATGCATCTGAAGTTTATCACTGGCTGACACAGGGCAGCAGAGTAGCCAGACCCTGGGATGAAATTCTGACCCTCCTGATGCCACACAGGCAGGTGGCCAAGATTTCAGCCTTGGTCTGCTCCCAGAGAGCCCTTCCCAAGTAATGCTTCCTGGTTTAATAATGCTGGATGGAGGCTGCCTTCACTCAAGCCACACTTCAGATCTCAAGCAGAAAAAAAAAAATCTGGATAGCTGAAACATGATCTTGGAGATTTGGGTTGTTTGGCAGGAAAGTAGATGGAGTGCTACAAAGGTTCTGCTTGCAAAGAAAAGCTCAAATGAATGACAGGAAAAAAACAGGGGGGGGGAAGGGAGAAGGAAGGAAGGAAAGATGAAATTTTCCACCCTTTAGTCAGCACTAAGCATCTACCCAGATATCTTTGGTTGGCTTTTATGCCAAGGAAAAATTAGTTTCTGGCCTCTTATAAGCTAAGAGGCATGGCAGAGAGGTACATCTGCAGAATGTAGGCTCTAGCTGTACTTCTGAAAAATGTATTCATTGTTCACAAAATTTAGCCTGTAAGCTGTGTTTTGAGGAGTGAGATGGAAGATCTGAAAGCCAAGCAGATGATCTCCACTGATATTCAGGTTGTGTCTCATCAGCCAAGAAAAAAAAAAAAAGAGATTCAGCTCCAGAATTACTTTTTGAAGGAACTGGAAAATATAGGATGAAAAAATCCCAGAAGAAAATACTTGTAAATGGAGGAAGAGCATCCTAAAAGTATCCCAAACACCGGCCTCGCTCTTTCCCTGGGAGTTGTGAATGGAGAAAAGCTCTATCACAGGTGAGATTTGCAGCTGCCCTTGGAAGGTGCTCACCACGACCCAGAGCACGCTCTGCACCGTGGGCTGGAGGCGTGGAGGGAAGATGGAGCAGGGAACGTGCTTCCTCCCCAGGGTCTGGGGAGGACAGAGGGTGTCTCTGCCAAGCCACCTCGTGCCGTGCCAGAGAGCCCTCCTGTGTCCCACAGAGCAGCAGGTCCACGCAGTGCCCTGCAGCAAGAGGAGCTCAGGAGAAGCCGCTAACGTGGGGACGTGGCCATGGCTTCATGTTCCTCGTGTCACCTCTGCCCAGCAGGGGTGACAGAGACACAGGCAAAGTGTCACTTGCCCCTGGGCACACGTTGAGCCTGCGTTATACCGAGTTACTCAGCTACGACCCCAGCAAGGAAATCAAAATAAAGAAGCGTAAACCAAAGCCCTGCTGTCACCCCCACGAGTGTTTGCCAGCTCTGCCCGTGCTGCCACCACTCTCTGTCCCCCCGCCCAGCCTGGCTACCCTGCACTTCCAGCCTGAGGCAGACTGGAAGGAAGATATGATTTAAGGTCCAGCATACACATAGGTACATCGGACTGCACAGCACAGGAAAAGCACGGTAATACCTAGGAATGCTTCCCTCGATGGTGCCACGACATGGTACACACACACACATAGAAATCTACAGGGAATGCATGGGGATGGCGTGTTGGCAGTGATACAGACCTTGGCGATGGTTCGGGCTGCTGCTCTTTCCTTTAAACAGAAGCAATAGTACATTAGCATGGTGTCAGGTGGCAAAAGATGTTGCTGCTTCACTGTTAAAACATAACGAAACGACAATACCAAACAATACAACTAAGTGGAAGTTGTGGACAGAAGAAAGGGAAAGGAGCGCTTAATTCCTGGAGTTTCTGGCCCGGACAGAAGATCACTGGAGACTCACACAACCTCAGAGAAGACACATACAACGCACAGGGCTGAAGAGTTTATCCCAACTCATCCTGGTGCCTACGCACCACTGAGACTCCTGAGGGTTGTGTGATTTGTGTGAGCACAGGAGGACTTCTGTGGGCTCAGAGAGCAGCCCCCTTCCTTTGGAAATGCACTGCCCTCATGTTTGTGCACATGGGGAAGGGTTTGAACAGTTCCCATGACCTCGGTGCATTTGCTTTTCCTCCCTGGCCATTGGGACAGAGCTCATGTCAGATCTCCGAATGCACAGATTCACGCCCGGTGCTGGGATTGGACATGGGTGGGAAGGAGCATGGACCCCTGCCCTGGCATCCTGACACCTCACGTGAGGTTTATGCTTCCAGAGCCTTGGCAGCTACTTTACCAAAGTAGTTGGCAAAGGCCACGGGGAGGGACTGGGATGCCACAATCTGTGTTTGGAGTTTCATATTGAGATCCAAAACTGGATTGCCCTAAAAAACCGAGGGCAAAGTGAGCTGAATGCTTACAAAAGGACAGCCAGAACACTGAAAGCCATGCTAAGGCCACACTGAGAAAAATCCCTCACCTTCCCTGACCAGGCACTGTGGTGGCATTTCCCTGGAGCAATGTGGAAAACCTGCTCTGCCTTCAGCTGCCCCGATTCACAACTCCTACACTGGGGAATGGTTCTCAGTAGGGGCCTTGATCAGCCCTGTCCCTGCAGCCCCCCAGAGAGGGAGCAGACCGTGTTTCTCAGCAGATACAGCTCTGCCTGACCACCACAGGTGCCCTCTGAGTGTGATGCTCCACCAGCCCTGGTCCTGCCACTGCTCAGCAGTGACCACTGAGACCTGCACAGAGCCCAACCCCTCTGTCTCAGCTAAAGGCAGCAGCCTGGAGACACTAATAATTATTTTTTTTTCTCTCTGCTTCTTGTTCAGAAAAGCTTGGAAGCCCAGCCTCAGTCACTAGCTCAAATACTCACATATTTAAGTTTTCAGGCTGACTCAGGGGTCTGTTCTTTGTGAGGCACACAGCCCAGGGCACACACCTCCCAGCTGGCCCTGATGCCCACTGGCACCTCTCCATCTCTCCCAGGGTCTGCACATACCCCATTCACCAACAGGGCAGCTTTGACTGCTCAAAAACCCCAAGAATTACCCCTCCCAAGCAGAGGGTGAAGGTGCAGGACTCCTGCCCTTCTGGGGGGATTCATGCAAACCTTGCCACAGCCAATTTAGCAAAAATGTCTCACTGCTGCAACCTTGCCTGCTCTCACTGGAGGGAACAGAGAATGAATTAACACATCATGGGCCTGAGTGTCCTCTGAGTGTGGTGAGGAGCAGAAAGGTCAGAGGAAAAATGGGCTCACTTCCTCCATCAGCCCCTTTGAGAATACGACTTTGCGTTGTCAGTCAAGCACTGTGACATTGATCCAGAGCCAAGTTAGGCTGAAGGAATTCACGTAGAGCACAGGAGAGGGGCAGGGAGGAGGTCACTGAATGACCTACGGGGGACCAGCTGTCAAACCTCTTTCATCTTCAAGGATGTCCATACGAAAAAGGCAGGAAGGGAAAAAAATAAGGAAAAAAAGAAAAATATTGCAAAGTGTGTGCGTTCCAAACTCTCTTAACTCTGCTGCTAACCTGAATGTCAGTCCCGACTTGCTCTTCAAGTTCCTCAGGAGCTCCAGCTGGTTCAGAGGAGGGATTAGTCTAGAGGGAGAAAACAAAGAGCATTAATATCCAGACTGAGCTGATTCCAGAGCTTCCTGTCTTGGCAACTTCCCCTGCTGCCCCATCTTTTCAACCAGAACCAGCTTTGTGCCACCAACTGCAGCTGAGGGACAGCTCAGGAAGGATGGAGAGGGGTTTGGCTGCTACTTCCAACAATGTCCTAAGGCAGAGCAGTGGGGGAAGAGAGAGAAAGTGACAGCAAGAGAGAGAGAGAAACTTTTGTCTGCACCACTGGATTTTGAACCTCCCCAAAACCAAGCAGCTGCGAGGGTTCCTGGGCAGCTTGGTGGTGTTTTGGCAGAGCTGTAGTCTGGCAGGTTGGCCTTGCTAAATGGAGAGAAACTCCAGCTTTGGGCAAAATAGAAAAACTCAACCCTGCTGCTCTTGGGAACGTGGCAAGGCATGGGAAGGAGCAGCTTGTGGAGCAGAGAAAACAAGGACCTGGGGTTGGGAGCATCCCAGGAGAAACAGCAGTGTGCTCCAGGATCAAGTTTAACCATTTCCCTACTCTCCATGTCAGGCTTTGCCCCAAATTAGGCAAAATCTTGTCACTGCCTTCTGGAAACCGCAGGGCTTCCTCCCCTTCTCAGTATTTAAAAAAAACCCAAAAAAAAAAAAAACCAAAAAAAAAAAAAAAAACCAAAAAAAAAAAAAACAAAAAAAAACAAAAAACCCAAAACCTGACAATGGGAATCCTGGCTAAGAATTAAAAATCCAGTGAAACACTTGGTGGCCAATCCTGCTTTTGTGCTAAAAGCCATGGAATTAGCTCCACATCCATTTTTTTGTTCTTGCCTGAGACCCTGGGAGACCAGGGCTTGCTCCCTAAATATTTAACACTGATATTCCCAGCCAAGTTTTCAATCAAGAGAGAAACATAGGCTGGAGGTGTCAGGGGGAGACTGTAAGAAATGAGGCTTCTAATAAAATAAAGGGAGAGATATTCATTTTTTTCAGCCATGAAGAGACTAATAGTTTCACACTTTACCTAAAAAAAAAAAACAACCCAAGTCAACTGGAAAAGCCTCTTCTCTGCAGGCACAAAACTTATCCTCAAAACCACAGTGGTTCAGCAGAGATTTTTTGTTCACAAGATTGAGGCAATCAGAAAATTTTCCAATTCTAAGTATGGAGAAAAGAATAAAAATAGGCCTGAAAAATTTTGGCTCGGCTCCCCAGTCGCTTCCATCCAGAGAAAAGCACATCCTGATCTGCTGAATTAATGATCCTCTTCATTCCAGACATCAGGAAGAAGCTGACCTTGATGCAGTGGAGCTGTGCATGAGTGCTGGGCTGTCACCTCCTTTCAAACACATCGTAGGGTTTGGAGATGCATCCAGGATGGGAGAGGTGGTGCATGAAATACAGCACAGAGTGTACTCAGCAGGTAATGAAGGGTGCACAGCTCTTCTTTGGAGAATTAACTCCTCAGGGAGGTCCATGCCCAGCAGAACACAATTGCCCCACTTTCTCCAGCTGGGATTGCAAATTCTGGGCTCTCAGTAGTGCAAGTCTCCTCTGAGGAGCTCATTAGCTCAAAAGACTGGAGGATTCAGGATTCCAAAAGGAACTTTTTCTTCTGCATTAGCCCATGGTCTGCAGTGTGCTGAGGGTGGCCACCTCTTGGGCCAGCACAGATGCTTCCATGAGGAACACACAACAAATGCAGAAATTAAACATTTCTGTGGTTGGTTAATGGGCCTGGTACTCATGAGGTGGAAATAACAGTGTTTTACTGAAATAATAATTATTAAAAATGGGTGGAAACTTACACATATACTTGACCTGAAATTTAATCTCAACTAAATGCTCAGCCTAACCTGTCACTGCAAGAGCAGCTTGGGGAACAGCTACTGCACCACACCATTTCTCCATAACCTTAAAAAACAAAAAAGGCAGAACTCTGCATAGCTCTTGAACTGAGCTTTGCTGTGGAATGCTGGATGCACAGCACCATGCCCTGGTGTGTGCCCAGGGCACAGGGGACACGGGTGCCACCATGCCAGGTGCAGAAAGAACCTCAGGCTGGGGCTCCTGACGTTTTCTCTCTCTCCTCCTGGTCCGTGTGTCACTGGTTAGTGAGGGAAGCGCGTTCCGGTTAAGGGAGAGCTGGGTGAGGGATCTGCACACCACGGGACACACACAGCTCATGCCACCCACCACAGCAACGCTTCTGAGCTGCTGCAGGTCCCCCCAGCTGCCTCCATCACCCCTCCCAGTACAGCACAGAGAAAGGCCACGCTAACTCCGGGCGCCGGCTCCCACATCCGTGGGCGAAGGCGGATCCGCTGCTCCTGGGAGCACAGATAACTTTCCAAGCATTAGGGGACAGGAGGGAGGTCATGCCTCGGGCCAGGACACCACCAGAACCCCACAACACGAGGAGGGTAGCAGCACAGGACACGGTGGGAACCACACAGACACACCACGACACGCACACGGACGCCACGATGATTTTTTTGAACAGTCTCAGGATGAACAATTAAGGAGACGGTGACAAGGAGATGGGTGCTGGAATGGGATGGGAACCTAAATGAGCCTCCATGCAGTGCTGGACTTCCTGTGAGCAGCGAATTATTGTCCTAACCATGACTTTAGGTCTCCAACTGAAGCTATTTTTCATGACTGAGAACATTTATGAAGCCTATAAAATACTTCATTACAACAAAGGGAACAGAAGTGGCACATTCTTATTCCTCTCCCAGCAGCAGAAAAATGTCTGATTCTCAAACAGGCTGTGGTTCAGCACAATGGGAAAATATATTCTCAATATTATACTTGCAGTTCATTGATGCAATTTGCTATAAATTAAGCACACAGAGCAGTAAGTGTGATTTACTAAGGCTGTAAAACTTGCATCTGTGAAAACTGGAACCTGGTTTCGAAATCAGACCCTAAATCACATCAGCTCTAGTGGCATTACTGCATCTAGTGAGGATTTAAACTGCTCAAAGAACAGAGCTTGGCCTGCAGTCCTGAAATGCAAGCCATTTATTCCCCATCTTAAAATATTAACTTGACTACACCTTCAGATACCCATCGCATATAAAATACGCCTGTGATTTGCAAATCTACTCCTTTCTGCAGAACCTGAGATAATATTATTTATCATAAATCTTACACAGCCATTTCCAGGACTTTGCATTTGGATTGATCCCAAAAGGTTAAATCCCAATAACTGAATAACTGTGGCTAATAACTGCTTAGCTCTAGGTGGGTCTTAGAACTAAAAACTGAAATGGAAAAGTCCTGCTGAGATGAAGCATTCTTTCCCAAAAATAAGATTGGATTATTCAAAGTAATGAATGATCATATCAGTTTAGCATCCCAAATCTTTCTCTTCTCCAGGTTTTACCCTCAAAAGCAGGCACAGCTGCTCTGGAGGTTTTATTCTGTGCTACCACTGATGTGCCCTGTGGTGCCACCACACCACAAACTTAAAGCCAGCATTACCAGGTGGGCACAACCCTGCAGCACAGAGCCAGATAAATGACACAATGAAGGATGGGAGAAGAGGGCTGGAGAGAGAGAACACACAGGAGTGAGGGCAGAGGCAAATGGAAGATGAATGGGGATGTTTTCTTGTTAAGCGTTGCATGGATTGGGGAAGGTTGGAAAGACCATCAAGAAATCATCCTTAACAAAGCAAGCTTATCAAGCACGCTCCCATTCTCCTTCCTTACATCACCATTTTGGCAGGTTTCCCAACACTTGTGTGTACCAATAGCTAAAATGTACATGGAGGTGCAGGGGATTAGTCTGTAGCAGCAGGAGGGTGCGTCTGCTTTGGGCTTTCACTCATTCCTTGCAAAAAACTCATCTTCAAAGGTTTCTGTCTTTTGTTTTGCTTTGTTTTTTGATTATTTTTTTTGTAATTCAAGGCTTTGCATGTTACAGTCCCAAATGAAGAACAAGGAGTGACATGACACACACTTTCAGAGTCACATGCACTTCATACCTGGAGGCACCATACGTTTGCGTTTGCGTGCTTTTCAAGTGTTTTCACCAAAAGAAAACCAAAGGGGTAAGAGAAAGAAAAACAGGGGGGGGAAAGTTGGGGTGGAGGAGAGGGGAAAAGAAACAGAATAAAGAAAATTAGCATATGAACGAAGTGTGTCCCCAGGAGCAGATGCTGTGGCCAGGCTCACAGGTGAGCACGGGAGCGTGGGCTGAGCTGGCTCCCGCTGTGGCTGGCCCAGGAGCCATGGCACACCCGTGTCACCCTTGGGGACAGGCAGCTGGCACCTTGCTCCGAGAGCAAATGGGCACCTCGGGGCAGGGAAAGTGTGGGGGCCTCCCAGAGACCTTCCATGGGACATCCACAGCCCTCGGCCCCACCTGCCAGGAGCTCCCTGGGCTGGGCTGTTGAATAGGCAGTATGTGCCCATGGGTTTGGTTATTTTAGGGAAAGCCAGGATATTATTGTAGTTCAGATAAAGGCCCTGCTATCATGAGCAACAATAAGAGCAGATTTTTTTTTCCAATAAATCCAGTGGCTGATGCAGAACAGGTAATTTTTGATGTCTGGGTGCACCAAGCCACTCGTACATCACAACCCAAACCACACCTGCACGCACAGAAGCCTTGTGCATTTTTCAGAATTTGGTTTTGACACATTTTGGATTTAAAGGTGAAATCTGGGATTCTCTCAGAGGCCACCATATTTTCCCCAACAAGTCAGAGTAGCTCTACTGCAGTGATTGGAGTGATGTTCTGGAGCCACGTGAGCTCCTCCAAGGCATGTATAACAATTTTCTCATATCAAGCAGCCAAGCCTTTGCAGAGATGCCTTGGGAAGAGAGATGAGCTAAAGGCATGGGCTCCTGCTATGAGGAATAAGCAGCTCAGTGCTGAGCAGAGAGGATGCTGAGGCAGAGGTGACTGCAGATCATCCCCGGGCACCAGAGAGGGGGATTTTGTGTTCCTCCGGCCCACTTCCAAACCACTCTGTGCACTGCAGCCACATGTCAGCAGCCATGGCCCTAAGGGGCTGCTGGGCTTGATGTGCTGCTATGGCTGCAGCAGCACCAGGGCTGCCAGTGCCTGACAGCTGGCCTGGGGAAGTGGGGAGGCAAGGAGAGATGGTCAGTGTGAGTGATGCAAGCTGCAGCCAGAACATACAGTTACTCCCTTTTTTTTTTTTTTTTAATCCTATTAATTTATTTGTCAGCATTCAAAATATAGTCAAAAGGGGTTCACTGATTTTTTTATTAAAAAAACAGTTTCACTGAGGGCTGAATCCTTTGGTGCAGCTCACTGGCCCAGCTCACTGGCCCAGGTGATGTTCACTTGATCTGTGCACAAACAGGAGCTTGGATTTAAGGGAGAAGCTGAGAAATCCATTTCTAAGGAAGCCCAGGGTGATGCTGCTGTGTGGGGCTGAGCAGCACCCACAGCAGCAGCCAGCAAAACAGCTACGACCCTGCTACAAATCTGTCCTGGCTTTCTATTCAAGATAAGCTGGCTCTTCAAACGACATTTTTTTTTCTCTTTCTCCTCCCCAGAGTTTCCATTTAGCCTTTTCTGGAGATCTTTAGCTCAGATTTCTTCCTGCATATTAGCTCTGTGGAAATACAGGTTTTAACAAGGAGGTTGAGTAACAGGTAATCAAAAGGGTTCACTGCATGGCTGGCTGCATGGTAAGTTCAAAATTTCAAAGAGCAGTAAAAACTGGCAAAGTCCACTGCAAAATGCAGGCATTCAGGGCTTGTTTTCAGTGGACTTTGGACTAAGCTCTGTCCTCATCCTCTCCAGTAGCTGATCCCAGACAGTGCTGAAAAGGTACAGCCAGAAGGCCAGGTACTGGGGGGGGAGAGTTTCAATGGGTGGGTTGAATGCTATTGGAAAACAGCTTTGTTCTGTTCTGTTGGGTTGTTGCTGATGTTTTGGGATTTTTAGACAGATTTTTAGACAAAATCTGGAAGTCAGTTCATAAATTTCTAGGGAAAAAGCAACCAATCAGACACACACTGGGAGTGAATCCAATGGGAACTTACTGACTACAACAAAGGGACTTCCACCAGGTTTTTATGATGGATTAAGAGGCTGGCTGCTGTGTTTGAAATACAGGCTAAAGCTTACCCCAGGAAATACATCCAGGCTGTCTGCCTGAGGGCTAGAAGGCACCAGTAACATGGGAAAACAGGAAGGGATTATTCCTGCAGTGGCACAGCCCAGTGCTGGACCGCAGCCCTGTGTGGGAGCAGGGAGATGGGGCACGGGGAGCCCCATCACACCCAACAAAACCCCACAGAGCTACAGGAGCATCTAACAAACAGATCCAACCATTCTACAAACCCAGAGAGTCATGGATAGCTCCTAAAAATACACCAGGAAGGGATGCATGGCCCTGCCCAGGATACAGGGAGGTATAGGGTGAAAATGAATAGAACATTTTAGCTTCTGAGGAAGCCACCAAGCCCAAAGGGGACATGAAGGATGCAGTGCTTCCTCAAGTCCTGGAGGGCAGGAAGGTATGGCAGGGGACTCTCTCCCCAGCCCTGTGAAGCTCCAAATCCCAGGAGGCTGTGAATTTTTCCACAGCACTGCTCTAACCTGTGTGTTTTCACCTTAAAAACCTGCCTGGTTTTGCTGCAGGCAGAGCAAAGCAGATGGGTGCTGCTAAAACACTCTGGTGTTCAGCAGCCTCATCCATCATGGATCCAGCATCATTCCCTGCTTGTGTCAACACCCTGGGATGGATCAATGAGATACAAGAATTGGGAAAACACTCCCTGAATCCCAAGTTAGTTTCCCTCCTCTTAGAAATAAAGAAGGAAAAGAAAGGAAAGGAGGACCCAGGGAAAATGAACCTGGGAGAGTGCCAGGCTGGTCAAGGGAGGGAGAGAAGTTTGCTGAAAGGCAGAAGGACCATTAGAGACCAGTTGGACCAGCAAGGAGAGCCCGAGAGGGCACAAGGAGCTGCAGGTAGGGTGAGGGTGGTGTTTACCTATGATCCAGGGCAGCTTGGAGGAAGGTCTTCACACCTGGGCACGGCAACTGTCACAACACAATGCAACTACCAGCAGGCGTGGAGAAATAAAGGTGAAAAGAAGAGCATGTACACGCACAAAGACATGGGAAGAAAAAAAAAAAACACAAAGCAACAGGGAAATTAAAATCAAGTCAAAAAGAAAAACAATGAAAAAATACAAAGCAAAAAAAAAAAAACAACTCCAAAAGAAAAAGCATATACCCTTAGGAGCTCAAAATCAACTTTTTCAACAAAAAAAAAAAAAAGTAAATAAATAAGCAAAATTATGTATCCAGATAACTATGGAGACAGTGGCATCACGAGGAAGGCAGTGGAGGAGGAAGCTGGAGGAGGAGGTACCTGTACATGGGGACGGTGACGGTGCGCTCGTAGTACTGCCAGGTGGAGTGCAGGTCCGTCCGGGACAGGTTGGTGGCATAAAATCTCCAAGCCGCCTGTGCAGGAGAAAACCCAGTGGGATTGTGCACCCAGGCATGGCCAGAACCACCCTTGGGTTTATAAACCTCAACCAACACTAAGTCCATGGATGCACAATTCTCTGCCTTCTCCTCGATTTGGTAAGTGACAAATCTGGGGTGGTACCGTGATGCTCCTGACCACGTGAACCCTGGTAAAAATGCTGTGGGTCCCAGGCATGCACTGCCAGGCTGAGGTCAGGGATGAAACAGGTGCTGTTGCCCATTAAGGAGTGAAAAAGAGAGAGGAGCAGGGGAATGTAAAATGACTAATTTCAATTCTCCAAGATTTACACCAAGGCCAGCCTTCTGCATGGACATCTGTTCTGGTGAAGAAAATGCTCCCAACTGTACCTTTATATCAGTATAAATATTCTCTTTGGGGAGAAAAAAGGGTGAAAACAGACTGTCCTAATGCATTTGTCTTGCTGAGCTGGCTGCTTGCTGAATTCCATCCTTTTCTCTAGTTTCCCTACCACATATGCTGTTTTCCTGGTTGATTTCCTGGCATTTATTCCCAGACAAAACCAGTCACCAGCTGCTGTCTCACACCTTACACACACGGCCCCATTTGTCTCCTCCCCAACTTCTAAAAGCCTATGAAGCCCCCCAAAACCAGGATGATGTGACCACAAGGCTCCTTGGACGTGACCCTCACCTGGATCAAGCCCGCTGCAGGGTTTCGCCTCTTCTCAAAGTGTTTTTGTCGATGTTGCTCTTGAACCTTCAGAGCAAACCCCGAACCCAAGATGCCCTGGGGAAGAGAACAACAGTTTGCTGCTAGCAGGGGTTTAGTTAAGCTTGCCCTTAAAAATAGTGGCCAGCTTTCTCTGCAAAGGTTTTTCTCCAGCTCATCTTTTGATTCAAACATGGAGGAAGGAAGGAACCTCCATCCCAGCAGCCGTGGCAGTCACTCACCAAGGGGCAGCAGACTTTGTTGGCATTCATTGGAACTGCAAATTTTTCCAAACTACCTCCCGCCAACTGATAAAATACAAAAGAACCTCAGCGTACTGGCAGTCAGCAGATTATCCCCATAGGAATCCAGATCTGATCTGTGCAACACATGGAAATGCACTGCCAAAGGGACAGGGGGAATTTGCTGAAACGGTGTAATCACCGAATAACAGACTGGGTTGGGTTGGAAGGGACCTTTTCAAACCCCTGCCATGGCCAGGGACACCTTCCACTATCCCAGGTTGCTCAGAGCCCCATCAGCCTGGCCTTGAACACTTCCAGGGGTAGAGCAGCCACAGCTTCCCTGGGCACCCTGTCCCAGAGTCTCACCACCCTCAAAGGGAAGGATTTCTTCCTAATATCCAATCTAAATCTACCCTCTTCCATCTAAGATCCATTAATTACCCCAAGGAACAGCCTTCCAGGGGAAAAAATGTTTTTTATTGCTTCCATAAATATTTGTGCAGAGCCAAATCTAGAGTCCCCATGCTATTTGCTCATGCCCAAGTTGTGGTTATTCAAACCAGCTTTCCCTTTTTATGATTTACAAGTCACAGAGCATTGCAGTCAGGAGTTCACTGAGTGCATCACCTTGTAGCTGTTAGAGTGCCACCAGCTCCGGGGGCTGGGGACAAGGCCCAGGTGAGCTCAGCCCTGTCACTTACAGCAGGAAGGGCGAAGAAGGAGACACCGATAAGCGTGAAGGTCGCCGCCAGCAGCCGCCCATTCCAGGTCTGTGGATACTTGTCCCCGTAGCCAATGGTGGTGAGAGTGATCTGCAGGGAGGAGAGCAGTGCCCAGCCCTCGGTCAGACAGCCTTAAAACTGAACCAACGCAGCCAAAACTCCCGCAACAGCCGACTGGCACATAGAGGAGCCAGGTAACCACACACCCTGAGCTGTCCGAGGCACGGTGCAGCTCGGGGACCTGAGGGACCAGCAGGATGGGCAGCTCCACAGGCTGTAGAGAGACCCTGACACCAGCCCTGCTCACGTGCTGGGTTTTCACACCAGTTGGGAGCATTTTGGTGCTTTTTGCTGTCACAGAGAGAGCTGCCATCTGGTGCAGAGGCTGGCGGCAGCTCAGAACCTCCCCCAGGAGGGGCTGTGCCTTCGGCAGGGGAAGCGATCCGGCACCGTTCCCCCAAACTCCCCTTCGGCAGCTCAGGAAAGATATTTGCATGCACAAAGATCTGCTGTTTATTCCCAATCCTCCCAGCACTGCCTATCAGCTGGTCTCCACTCCCCTATTTAAAAACAGCCTGTTAGGTTGAGAGGGTGAATTATGGCTCCTTCACACCACCTCATTTAGGGATGGGTTTTGTGCTATTGCAATACACCAAGAGAGAGCTGGCAAGCTGCCGCCTGTATTTTGGGGAAGCTCCTGAGAGATTTGTTGGAGGCAAAGTCCCCTGAATTTCAAACTGCAAGGGAAGACACTTATTCCCACTTCAGTCCTTGGACATCACTATTGGAAAATGCTGGGTATTCCCCCAAGGCTTCCAAGAGGATTTGGAGAGCCTGGAACTGGCAGGGCAAGGCAGAGAGGGATGGTCTAATTAGAAACAGCTTTGAGACTTCTGATCCCGAAGGCTGTCCCTGTCACACAGCGTCCATGGACAGAGCTGGCCCCAGGGATGGGAGCTGACACCACCCTGATGTGGCATTAGAAACATGCATTCCATTTAGAATAAAAAAACCACTTTTACACAAATGGAAGTAGGATTACAAAGTGCCTTTTAATTGGGCCCACTAAAAGCCTTATCAATTAGATGCTGTTTTGACCAAGTGGTTAAAAAATGCATCAATGTGGCTAATCCTTACTGAAATACAAAGTCAGAGCAAGACTTTCTGCATAATCACTGCAAAGCTGGTTTACAATACTTTTGTAATTTCTACAGAAAACAACAAGTATTGGATACACTAAGATCAACCAAGGGATGAGCTTCGAACTTGAAATTTGATTTATCCTATCTCTCAATGTCTGCCTGCACTGGACCCGGAAGTTGGACACTGACAAAAACTATTTATTTTAATGAAGTTCCTTTTTATTTTTTCTGAGCTTCTCAGTGGCAAAACAGTCTTAGAAGCAGAAGGGATAAATCTGCCCATGGTTCTCCCCAGACTGAGCTCTAATCTGGGCTGTCACTTTTCCCTCATTGTTTGTTTTCTCCTTATGTCAAATTGTGCTTTGTTTTTATTTTTCTCTCCTGACTAAGGGGCTTGAAAAGCAATTTACTGCCTCTTCCCCTTTGTTGGAATGGAGGAGCTGCTTGATCAGCCGATTCCTCCCCAAGCCCGTTATTGGAATTTGATCAGATCGGGGATTTTCATTACATGCTTTGTAATCAAGGCCAAACTAGTGATGGAGCAGAAGAACAATAACGCAAGAAGATTAGAACGTCATTAATTCTCTCTTTGTTAATAGGGTAATCCAATAATTCACATGCACACACACAGCAAACCACAAGTATTGCCCTTTCAGCAGAGATGTGACGGGGAGCGCTCGCCTCGCTGGAGTCTTTCTGCTACTTAGGCCCTATTAATTTTATGAAATTTATTCCAGTGTGTTCATCAGCGCCTTGCCCAAGTGCAGTTTAAATAATTAAAGGGCAGAAACACTTGTCAAAACAATGATCAAAGCACCCCGTGGTGTGAGATCTACCTCTGACCTGCCTCTGTCACGACAGGGCTCAGTCCCACAACTGGGAGCACACGAGTTCTTTGTTCCCCTGCAGCTCCAGCTAATTCAGAAATGTGATCCCCTAACAATTTCTATGAGGTTTATATAAGAAAAAGAGCTAAATGGAACAGCCTGAAGCCATTTAATAAAAATGTTAACTAAGCACTCTCTAAGTCGATACCTCACATAAGTGATAGAAGATGGAGGGTTAATGGACATTTTATTTTAATAACCAGCAGCTGCTCTATGGAAATTACTTACCAGACCCCACCAGAGTGCATCTGCGTATGTATCAAAGTGCTCATTTTCTCCCTTCTCGGCCAAGTACACCAGGAAAGAGGCCAGGATGAGGCACAGGAAGCCAATATACCAGGCAGTAATCAGCTCCTGCAAGATCATTAAAAGAAAGAAGAGAATAATTGCAGTCCTGGTGCGCATCTCCAAACTGAGATGATTTTCTCGCTTGCTGCTGGTTCTGAACTTTCCCTACATTTGTTTAGGTTTTGGGGCTGTGGCTGGAGTTCAGTGATGGCGCTTTCTGAGATGAGAACATGGCTCTGCCAGGCTTGAAGACCAAATTATCCAAACATCCACAGCAAATGGAGAAGGGAGTGTTAAGAGCTCCATTATTGCATGAACTGGAACTGAGACGTTAAAAACTCTGATATTTCCACAGTTCACACAGGGAAGCAGAGTTGAAACTGAGATAGAAATCTCCAGATCCCTGGAGATTCTACTTAGGGTAGGCCCAATCTACTAAACAATGAGGAGCTGTGAAGCTGAGGTCTGGGTTGACTATCTCCTAATTGCAGGGAACTGACAGAACTGACAGAAGTGATTATTTTTGGGTTAGGTTAGTGCAACAGTGGACAAAAGAGACCCACAAATTTCCTATCATTTTTACTCAGTGCTGGAGAAGCTGGCTAAGCTTCTCTGGGAAAAAGAAAGTCAATGAAGCAGGAGAAGCATTAAAATCATAAATACAGCAGCAGGAAACAAAAAAATCTCAACAAACTCTTCCAAAACAGATCCCTTTATACCAGGGATTGGTTCGATGACTGGAATCTCTCTCTCCCTTTCCTCTTTGACTGTTTGGAGCCCTCCAACAGATCTTGCGTCTCTGACTGTGTTGCTGCCCTGTGCTACCTATGGTGTCCTTCCAATCTTCCAGGCCTGGAAGAACTTTGGGATGGAGAGATGAACCAAAGCAGGTGGGGAGAACACAAAGAGCAGCTCCAGGTCCTTGCCTGGGCCATGCCCACCTTGCTGTGTGCGTAGACCACGGAGCCCAGGAGCTTCCAGGTGCCGCCGCGCCGGTCCATGCGGATCATGCGCAGGATCTGCAGGAACCTCAAACTCCTGAGTGCTGAGGTGGCAAAGACGTTCCCTTGGGACCCCGCCGCCAGCACAGCGATGGATGCGATCAGCACCATGATGTCTGTGGGACACAGGGCAGGGAGAGGTGAGGAAGTGCTGCTGGATCAGCACCAAAGGGAATGGCACTGCCACTGCCTCGGGCTGTGTGTGACAGGGATCTCCTACTCTCTTGTCCTGTGCTGGAAGGACATAGCACCAATCTGAAACTGGATGAAAGGAGCCACTGCACACCTTGTGGAAACATCCTGGTTTCCTTCTCCACATTCATCATTCCTCATAGCAAATGTGTCAAATGCTGCAAAGCCTGAATTTTTATCTGATTTGGTGTTAACACTGGGTTAAATCCTTGCTAAAGGTCCCTTCCTTCATCAAACATAGCTGCTTGTTACAAAGAGTGGGGAGTTCCACCATCTAAACTGGGAATGAGAATCTATACATCCTCCATAGTAATCATAAGGTGCTTAAGGATAAAGAAAGTCCAAGAAATAGGCCAAGGAAAAAAGTCTTGCTTAATACATATCAAAGATCCCATAAACCTCCCTCTTCCCTGATTTGCTACACAAATTTTATAGGAGTGTTTTTCTGTAGAACAAACTGAAATCCTGCATGTGCCCATTGCCAGCTCCCAGCAGTTGAAGGCAGTCTCATAGCGAAGGGCATGGCCACTCTGGCATTTCTAATCCCAGAAAATATCACTGCTGTGCCCAGATGGCCCCTCTCACAGAAGACTTGCTGAGCGCTTTACAAACAATAATTAATTAAGTCTCACAACTCCCTTGTGAGGCAGCTCATCAGCACCAGGAAAAGCGAAGTGAGACACGGAGTCTCAGTGACTTGGGAGCAATTTGGTGTGGATGCAGGATTTCAGGTCCTGTGCTCAGCTTCTCCTGGCTAAACCCTGTTCTGTGGCTGTGGACAGCTGTCAGTGATGCCTGAGGTGTGCAGGGCACTGGGGTGGCTCCCAGGTCAGCAGAAAACAGGGAGAGCCATGTGATGAATAACAAAAAGCATGGTCATGGTTTGGGACTTCTGGCTTAGGGTTTTTTTCCTTTCTCAAGGTGACCACGAAGCAGCTAAAGTTTAACCCCCAAAATACATGCAAGACACTGGAGCACCGTGCAAGGAAGTGCTTGGAATGGCCACCCTGGACTGGGAAATCTCATGCAGGAACTCAGCTCTTACCGATGACACAGAAAGGCTTGCGGGCAAATTTCAACCTTCCCCTCCAGCCCCGGTATCGGCAGCAGCAGCCGGCGGCCCAGATCCGCACAAAGTACTCCACCCCAAACACCACGATGGTGACAATTTCCTGCAAGGGGGACAGTGCCATTAGTTGGGAAAGAAGGATGATGGGGAGCACACTGGAATCAAGGGCAAACCCACGACCTCTGAAAAATACACCTCAGAAAATACATCACTGAGCTGTCTGCACCACTCAACAGAGAGCCCAGGCTTGAAGGATCATCAGATCTCTGCTTCTGTGCCTTCCCTCCCCCTCCCCAGGGTGGTGAGAGGTGCTGCACGTTGCAGTCATGAACTGGAGTTTTTACACCTCCTCACATTGTGCTTGTTCCCCCATCACAGGACTGATGAACACCTCGTTGTCTCCCTACCACCAGTCTCCAGGACTCAACTCAGTTAATGCTGAGGGAAGAGCAGACCTGGGAATCACACAGTGGGCATAATCCTAGAGGATGATGAAAGGGGATTTCAGCTTTTTCCCTAGAAAACTGGCCTGGTTGCCTGTGTGTGAGATCTGCTGCAGGAATGGTGTAGATCCTCCATCCCTTGATGCCACGAAGCTCTTTCCATCTATTTCCATCTCCACCTGAATATCCCGTGCATGTTCCATTCCCTCTAAGATCTTGTCTCACCTTTCTCATGTGTCAAACCTGATGAAGCCTGAATTAGTCTGCAGCACCTTTTGATTTGATGTAGAGCAGGAATGGAAAAGAGGAAATCAGACAAAAGGAGAGGAAATGGGTGGATCTGGCAGCCCCGCTTTTTTTTTTTTTTTAATTTTTCACATTTCTGACCCACAGGCCCCAGTGGTCCCAGTCTCACAAGTGACAGCTTAAATTCTTGCCTCAAACAACATCCCAGGGGTTTGTGTGTTTTTGACTTTATTTTAATACTTCACTGTCAGCCCCCACTTACCAGGATGTAAAGTGCCCCTTCTGAGCTGTTCTGGTACTCATCAATGGTCGAAAAGACAGACAGCACCAGGCAGGAGAACACTAGTAGAAAACTACAGAATAGAAAAATGGAGAGAGAGACAAAGTCAGTCTTAATGGCAATACATTTTCATAGTCATCCAACAAACTCAGAGAGTAATTTAGGATAAATTTCTCTCGGAGTACTTACTGCCCTGCTACACCACCATGTAAAAAGGGTAAGTGCCCAGTTTTGCTAACTGCAAGGGTTATGTGTGGATGGACCCATTGGACTGTCCCCAATTTGGCCAGTGCCAATCCAGTCCCCCTTCCAGCTGGCAGGTCTGATAATTTCTGATATTTTTTCCCCAAGGAAGTGTCAGCTCTTTCAGCAACACACTTCCAAAAGCATCCCAACGAGCAGGAATATTTGTAATTGGGGTAAGAGGGGAGCAGATGGGCTGAGGAGCAGGAGAAGGGGCTGAGCAGGAGCTCCACTCACGCTCTACTTATGCATTTACATCCTCAAAAGCTCACACAGAAGTGGTGCTGCAATTCTTGCCAGAGAAGGACATTTTTGGGTGGATTTAATGTTCCTTTCTCAGGCAGGTACTCCACATTAACTCCTTGCTGCCTGGAAAGGCTGGTGACTTTTTAGGTTTGTTGGAGCATCCCTGCAAGGTGGGTGGTTGTTACTCTGCTCTCTGTGGCCAGACATGGGACAGAAGAGGGTTTGATCCAGCCCAAGGGAATGTGATTTTGATGCTGTTGGCACTGGGGAGGGAGCTGCACTTGTCTCTGTCCCAGCCCTTCAGGGACAAAAGAAGCCTCATCCTGCCATAAGCTGCAGGGATACAATTTTGATATCAGTTCTCTCAGTCTCTAATTCACCACAAAACTGGGGAGATCTTCAAACCCCAGTGTGCATCCTGGCCTCACTGACATCTACATCCACAGCCTCCCAAAAGCAGCCCGGGCAGTGCCAACCCAGCCTGTCACTCACTGCTGCCCAGTGCTGGATGTTCTGATGCAAATCAAAGGGCACTGAATGAGTGACAGGAGCTCGACTCTCTTCTGACACGCAGTGCCTGAATCTGCAGCTGCCGAGGTGTCCTGGCATCTGCTCAAGGATGGAGGCTTCCACCCCTGCCCACTGCTTGCTCCAACAAAAGCAGGGAAATTAATTTACTCGGGATCGATTTACTAATACAATAAAGTAGGCCAGCACAAGGAGAAACTAAAAGCTGCATTCTTTAAGAGCATTAAATAATTCATCTGTCTGACTTTGTCTCACATTCCTACAAACTGCATTGTGAATATTTATAAGGTTTGCTTCTGCTGGTGGGGGCTGTTGCTTTTTGGTGAATAAAGGAAAGGAGTTTCACACCACCAGGTCATGCTTGTGGCTTTGCAGTGACCATTAATGTCATAGTAACAAGTAAAAATAGGGATATTTGCAGTATTTATTCGAACCACAGGCTGAAACATGGTGGTGAGGTAAGGACTGCTGGAGGTAAGGGACCTTCAGAGCCATCTCAGCCAAGGCTTTATCAGCCACAAGATGAATCCAGCACCGAGCAGATAAGAATAATTGCCTGATTTTTCACTGCAAATTTCCCCTTCTCACACCAGATTTGGTGTGCAGACAGTTGAAACAACCTCAGGAGAGTAAGAAAACATCACTTGCAATCCCACTCATGATGTCCCTCAATGTCTTGTCTAGGTCCCACCTCAATAACTTTTCTCCCTGAGGTGGTCTTTTAAAACTCTAGCCATAAACAATCCCACCACAACCTGCCCTGCAGTCAGGTGGACTCCATCAATCCCAACATCCTCCAGATGTTCCATCTAGGGCCATGCCCTGGGAGCTGGAGAAGGGGCCCCACTGCTGCCCACACCACAGCAGGGGGAGCAGAATCCCACACTCCAGGAGGGAAGGAGCTGCAACTGGGTCAGGCAGCCCCACTCCTGGGATGGCCCAGATTTTGCTGCAAACTTCTGTGTTGAAGTGAGAAACAAATGAATAATTAATGAGAGAAGAAAGAGGGAAAAAACAAAAAAAAATAAAGAAAAGGGATCAAGGGGAAAGAGAATTCTACATTTTCTGAATAAAGAAGTAGAATGTGAGCTGTATTTATTTTTGTGACCAAACATCACTGTAAAATGCCTGGGGAAGAGCTGAAAGCAAAGTGCCAATATCAGAGCAGGCCTGCACACTGTGTTTGCTCAGCTGATCACCTTGGATGGATTCAGAATTAAGCCACTATCAATGCATGAGTCCTGGCAGGGACACACACCACAAAGAAAAGAGGACTCCTGTATGTTAAGTAGTTACTTGACAGATATTGATGGGACAGGAGGGAAAAAGGGAACAGAAATTGCGTTATGACTCCAAATCCTAAGGATGGATTGTGCAAGCTGTGGTTATGGGGTGAGCTGGGGCTGCTCCAGGGGCTGCTGGAGAAGCTGGACACCTGGGTGCTGTTTCTCCCCCTTCCAACACATCCCTGCAGCCTCATCTCCAGCCTCTCTGTGTTCCTCAGCTCCCCAGGGCCAGCTCAGAGCTGCTGTAATTTCCACTCTGAGCTCCCCAGGGCTTCCATTGCCAGGGAGACCTGATGCAGATCAGGCTGGCAGGGCCAGGATTAATTACAGCACTGCTGAGCACGGGAGGCAGCAGGGAATGCACCAGCTTCTCCAGCACAGCATGGGAGATCCATGGCCAGATCCCACAGGGACAAAAGCCTTCCCCTGGCTCAGTCCCAAAGGGTGAGGAATCTCCCTGTTCCAGCCACCAGGTAAGGAACAGTCCTGCCAGCAAGGGATGCAGGCTCTGGCTCAGCACAGGATGAGCTGCACACTCATCCCAAAATAGCTCCACGGTGATGCACAGTTTCTCTGCCCAACCATGTGGCCCACCAACCTCTGGGGGCTGGAAAAGGAGACAGAGAATGGCACCTTTCTGCAAGGAAACTGAATCTGGGGGTTGAGGCTCCTGGGAGGCTTTGAGGGATCTGCAGATCCCTTTGGACAGAGCAGTGGAAGAGGGAAGCTGAGAGGTACGTGCACATCGGGGCATGTATCGTCTGAGCTGTCACAGAGGGAGGGCAGTGGGGAACAGGAACCTGGACTCTGCTTTAATTCCACCTAATCTACCCAGACAGATCAGGAAAGGGCTTCAGATAATAATGGATAGCTAAGGAAAGGGAAAATAGCCAATAAATAGTGTAGCAGTTGGGATGAATCTAATTTTTAAAGCTACATATCTAATGAAAGCAAATTACGTCTGCAGCCTGACTCTGGGAAATGTTACTGTGCAATAACGAGCATTTATTAGGTCCCACCTAATGATTTTTACATTAAAGATGCCAATTCTGCTTAGAACATTGGGGGAGACAATATCCTCCTCCTGAGCAGGACAGGTCCTGCCCGATGCGTGGCTGGAGTCAGCACCAGCATCCCCAAAACTCCAGGCAGGATTCAGGGTGGTTTGGGACCTCTCCATCTCAGAGTGATGGGGAGGAGAAATCTGTCTCCAGCCTGCTGGAGAAGGACGCCTCATTGCATTTTCTCACCCAGCATCCATTCCTGCAGGTCCCCAGCACCTTGTGCTGCTCCGACATCCCCCACGCCTGTTGCTGAGACCTTTAAGCTCAGCCAAGACTCAGCTGTGCAAATCTGACTGCTGCTAATACCACTAAATCCAAAGACCTCCAAAGTCTGACTTTACATCCAAAGGTTATGTTGACTTAAAACACCCGTGCAAGCTTCTTATTACAGTTTTTAAATCCCAGCACAAAATCTGTGTATCCAGATTTCATATCCACTGTGCTTCAGGCTGGCAACAGAAAAAGCAGTGACTGAACTCCCCCTTGGAAATAAAAATACTTAAATGGCATGAAACAGGAAAGATTGTCCTTCTCTTTTTTTTTTTTCCTCCTCAGTGAAAGCACATGATGGAATCATCATAAAGCTTCTCAGGTTAATCATCTAATTTGCCTTCCAAAAGAAACCCCCTTGGAATCTACATGTCCATTTACATAAGGATTTTAAAAGGCCTCTAAATTTGTTCCTGAAATACTCATAGTCAAATAACATTCACTGACATTCAGAAAACGTTTGGGTTCCTCTGATGGAGCGCCACTAATTAACAACTGGAATCCTGGATGTGATGGAGGTGGATACAACATAAGGAGGTGACAGGAGCTTGTAACCAGCCACTGTGCTTGCTGCCCACTTTGATGGCTTTCCCTGGAACTGGGAAAAGACGTTAATTATTTGTTTAATTAGAAGGGGCAAAGCTGAAAAGAAAGGAGTATTTCACCACAGGCATTCAAGGGTTGCACAATGAAAAGCAACTTAAAACATTTAAAACAGTCAAAAATTACTTTGGGGATGTAAACAAGGCATTGATAATTGTGCTAAAATAAAAGTGATGTGCTTATGTGCAATCCAGCTGCAATCCCAGTAGATCCATTTGCTGTGGGCTCTCTAAAATACTGCATTTCAAGTACCTAAAACTTTGATGTAAATCAAAGGCCAGAAAAATACAGAAATTACAATAAGTGAAGGTGAAAGCATCCACAGCAAAGAGAAACAGACATTGGCAAATGCTTTTTAGTGCTCAGAGAGCCTCGAAATCAGAATGGGAGTATTTGCAGCTCAATTTAAACCTCCATTGAGTCAGAAGCAAAACGCTGAGAAAGCCCTGACTTTTCCAGGGATAAAGACTTTGTTGTATGGCACCTACCCTTAGCCAGGAGCATCCATCATCTTTATTCATGTAAGCAATCCTGCTGTGACTTGCAACCTGGCTGCTCATTTCCAAGGCTGAATAGAAGCCTAAATACCTCATTCCGGATTCCCACATCCCTCGGTCTCAGCCAAAATCATCTCCCAAGGCAAATTCTGTCACTAGGAGAGCTAGAAATAGAAGTGGAGAGTCCTGCCTTTTGGGTCTGTGCCTTAATAAATGCTCTCCTTCCCAAAAATAATCCTGATGGCATCTCAATCCTCCCAGGTTTGGCCATGTCCAGCCCCACCCTCTGTCCTGAGATCTTGCTCCTTGGATGCTCCTGGAGGATCCCTGAGCATCCATGCAGGTAGGAAACATTGTTTGTGGTAAACACACTGGCTGGCTCCAAGGCAGGGATCATGGGTTATAAACTTTTTAATAAATCATTATCAAAGGCCTGTCTGTGACAACATTTACAGCTCCTGTGCATTCTCAGCGCACTCAGGTGATGCCTGAGCAGCCCTGATAAGAACCCCCCTGCTTGTACAAAGATAGAAAGAGCACTAAGGACTGTGGTGTGAATTGTGGAATGGTTTGGGTTGAAAAGGACCTTAAAGATCACTTAATTCCAAGTCCCTGCCTTGAGGCTGACACCTTCCACTGTAGCAGGTGGTCTAAAGGAGCACTGGAGCATCTCCAGAGGACCAAAGCAGTGTTCCAGGGAAAGCTGTGGTGTGGACAGTGAGGCTTTGGATGGTGTGCTGGGAGGTGAGAATTCATCAGGCTAACAGAGAAACAGCTCTTAGAGATCCATGTTAAAGGGCTGGCACTGGGATGGGAAGGAAAATCATAGAATGATTTAAGTTGAAAAAACCCTGCAGGATCTTTGAGTCCGACCCGTCCCCAGCACTGCCAAGGCCACCACTAAACCATGTCCCCAAGTGCCACGTCTACACATCTGTGGAATCCCCCTGTAAGAACATGGCAAAGTGGCACAACCAAGTCACAAGAAAACATTTTGCCCTTCTATTTAGGCAGCACATTTCTCAGAAATAAGAGCAGGATATAGGAAATCTTTCCTTTAACATCCACCACTTCTGTAATCAGTTCCCACTCCAAGAGCTCCTCCAGCCTTTTTCCCTTTCTTCTAACAGGAGTGCCAGAGTCCTGATCCAAACCCAGGGACTGCAGGAAGTTGAGCAGAAATGGGGTTTGCTTGACATAACTTGTCCCTTGCCCAGCAAAGGATTGTGTATCTTCACACTTAGGAGCCAGAGTGAGCTTAAGAACTTTTCTGGATTGAAGCCTCAAAGAACAAAAGCTGTCTGGAAATGCCAGGGAATGGAGATCAAGATCTGAATGTTTACAGTCGGAAAAGGAGTTAAATGTAAGGAATTGCTTGGGTTTTTTACAGGCTGGCTCTAATCATTTAACTTAGGCTGAATAAAAGCCTTGTTAATAATAATGACTGTATGCAAAGTTCTAGCTCCAATGTTCTGCTTTGTCCTCACCCAGAATGAATCACTTGGAAATGCTTGTCTGCGTATTCTCCTCACCCTGCACACGCAGCCTCAGAGGAGCCAGATGTCTGGAGGAAAACCCAAAGTATTAATCAAGCCCATGCACCTGCCAGAAGAGTCTGTTCCTGCTGGGATCCAGCTCTGCTGGGCTGAGGCTTTCTTTCAAAAAATTTGGTGGGGAGAAATATATTCATGCAGCTGCAAAAATGGTTCATGGGAGACAATCCTAAAGCCCACGGTGCAATTACAGTGCATTGGGAGGTAAATTAAGAGTATAAAATATTGGACATTTAAGTAATTCTTAAAATGTCTGTGCAGGCATTTATTCAGATCATGTTCATTGATTTTAATGTGAGGGAAAGTTGCTGTCTCATGCAATACCCATATTATTCAGATTGAAATCTGAGCACTGCCTCTGTTTCATCCCACAGGGTATTTCCCCAAAAGAGCCTCCGCTTCCTCCCCACCCTGAAGAAATCTTTGCTAGTAAGCACAGGAATACAAACCTTCCTAATCTAACCTCTATTCCTATATGAAGATCAAGTTATTTCTGTTTCTTAAGCCTTGCTTTTCTACAATAAAAATACTTTTCTACAAGAAAAATACATTTCAGAAGTCAAGGAAATGCTGCATGGTTGGAGCATGCAGGAATTGAAATTCCTCTTGCTGAGGTCAAGCTCCTCTGACTGACCTGGGCAAGTCACTCGATCTGACTTAAGTGAGCTCTAAAACTGGGTTAAAAGAAAGCTGTCCCTATAAAATGTAATGCTGCATCTCATCTAAACATTCCTCGAGGGAATGTGATATACAAAAATAGGCTCTGGTCTAATTGCAGATAGGAAGATTGTCTCCAATCGGGCTGGTTCCCGCGGCAGACAGGAATAGTAGCTGGTTTTTCAAAGGTCTGTCCCAGAAGCAGAGATTCAGCTGGAGCCCAAGGTTTCCTGCCCGCGAAGAATGAGCGCCATGTCTCTGAGCTCCTTCAGCTTCACTTCTCCATCTCTGACTTTGCACTAGTTCTACAGCACCACAAATTCCAGCACTTCAGAAATGAAAAATCTTTCCTGAGAGCACACACAAGGAGCTGCTGGCACAGGGACTTGGCAGCTCTCAGCAGCCACCTGAACTGTCCCAGACCCACAGAAGGCAACTAAATGGCTCAAAATCCTTGTGTTGCCTTTTAAAACCTGTTTCCCCATGGTTGAGGCCCTTGGCTTGTGCTCCTGTAAAAGCAGGACCGCAGAGCTGTTGCTCTTGGGCTCCCTCCCAGCTAAGAGTGAAGGAGAATGGCCGAGATCCTGACAATTTTGAAGGCATTAGGATGCCCCAGACACTTCCCAGGATCCGTCCCCAGCTTCATTCCTTGATAATTAGAAGACAAGGATGTGGTTTCTGAGGACCAGAGGCTAATGGATAACACCAAAGTGTAATACACAAGGATTACCAAAGCCCCGCTAATTTCATTTGCTCATTCGTTTGTTTAATTAATGGAGTCCTGGGGAAAATAAGGAATAATTTGCAAACTGCCCATATAATATGTCTGAGTTGGTAGTTTCAAAATCTGTTTAATTTTACTCTCCTGTCCCTGAGGTAGTGAGCAGGAGCTCATTGCCAAAGTGCAAAAGAATTGGCTCACATAATTCTGATTTCAGTCCCCAAAAGATTATGACCTCCAAGTTAGGGAAAAAAATATAACCTGATGAACAACAGGAATGTCACAATAATCAGGATTGATGTTCCCTTTCACCTGCTCCAGTGCAAATCAGGAATAATCTCCTGAAAGCCAAGGGGGCTGCACTGCCACAGGAGAGGCTCCAGCTCAGCTGGGTCCAAACCCTGCAATGCCTAAGAGACACCTTAGTTTGGCACAGGAAAAAATGCCGCACCAGATCAGGTCCAGCACCAGAAATAAAAGGCCAGTGGTCAGTTTCAGAGCTCTGCATCCCTTCCCCACATTGGTAGAATTTCATGATCCTCCATGACAGAGGTGGCAGAACACAGCCCTGGTGCTTTCCATGTCTGTAAAGCTGCTCCTGTCAGGATGGGAACGTTATTTCCAGGAGCAGGGCTTGGGCTAGGCAGACAGGCAGCCCAGAGGAGCTGCCCAGGGTGAAGGGATGCAAACCAAACTTGGATCTCTGGAGAGCTCAGCATTTAGAAGACAGTGCTCTTTAGCCCTAAAAAATTGCTGAACCAGCCCAGTTATGCCGCAGGGAGGGGAGAACATCACACCAGCTGCCAGTCAATCCCTGCTTAACTTCACCACTAACAGAACTATTTTGGGTCTCCCAGGAGCTGCAATTCAGAATTCAAAAGTCCTTTTCCACCTTTTCCTCTCCATCAGCAATGTTTCCCTGAGCACTAGCCAGACTTGTGCTGCCCAGGAGTGATGGGGACATCATTCTGCCACCACCCACAGCAGCACCTCCTTGGCTCACAGCAGAGAATGGCCAGCTCGTGACACCTGCACAGATCATGCCAGGCACAGCCCCTCTTTGCACCTCATGCATTAATCCCAGCACCAAAGGACAATTAATCACTTCTATCACCTCTCACTTCTTCCCTGGCGTTACCCAAATTCTGCAGGTGGGTGGCCAGGTGAGGATGGGAGAGCAGGTAAGCATGGCTCACACATCGAGAACCTTTTGCAGAGGGAGAGGCTGCCCAGAGAGCTGAACACCTCAGTAAGTGGAGGAAAGCCATGGTCCTGCCACAGGAAATCAAGGCACTGCCAGTTAATGAGGGAGCCTCGTTTGAACTGGGCAGTTTTGGGGACCTGCTGCAAACAGGGCTGGGGGTTGAGAGCCAGCATGTGCAGATCAGGGCTTTGGTGCTCACTTGCAAAGGTGACAATACCTTATCCAAAGCTCCCTCAAAACCTCCATCAGCGGAAGAGGGGAAGAATGATGTGTATCCCCCCCCAGCTGCCCCTGCAATGCAGCAGTTCACAGGCCAGCACAACCTTTTCATTCCAGTTAAGGCTACATTACTCAGCCAGCTCCCAAACCCCCCCGCCTGTCCCTCACTGTTTCTCATTGCTATGGGCCACCCTGATGTGGGCAGATGGGAATCAGGCTCAGACAGCACCAATCAGGTGGTGACCAAACCTCTGAGGGTCTTCTGACTCCTCAGGCAATGGATGAGCCTCATACAACTGCCTTGTCTGGCTGCTTCCCTGTCTCTACCTAAAATTTGGACTTGTTGGCTGATTTTCATCAAGTTTGCCAAAGACATGGGCAGCAGTGAGGATAAGAACCTCTTCCCCTCTGTTTTTGCCCCTCAGAGGAGGCTGCCATGTGAGCCCCATGGGGCTGGCACACCCCAGCCAGCCTGGGAAAGCCACGAGCTCCCAGAAAGCAGCTCCCCCATGTTCCCCCGCACAGCAAATGACAGGTTTGTTCCCTCTACTTATTTCCCTGTGCCAGTAAACACAACAATAAATAGCAAGCTGCAGGAGGCAGATGATTGTGTGGTGAAAGGTGGAAAACATCTAAAAATGATTTAAAGCAGGGAGGAGAATAGGAAGAGAGGGCTGTGGATTATAATCTCTGAGGAGGAGGAGGAGCTGCGCAGCTGGGGAAAGGCAGCAGAGGCAGGGAAGGTTTTCCTTCCCACCCTGCAGGTCCTTGCTCCAGGTGATGCTCAGGCCCTCTGTACAGCTCCCTCTTTGCAAAGCTCCCCAGCCCTGGCACAGGACCCCAGCAGCCCCAGCCCTGAGACAGGAGCAGGGGCTGCACTGCAGGGGCTGGACCCTTCAAAAACTCTTAAGGAACAGAGACCCAGGGCATGGACACTTTAAAGCGGCAGAGAGATTATCTAGCTGCCATTTCAACACGCTGGTAAATCAAAGTCGATGGAAGCCATATGCTCTGCTGGGAAGCATCCATCTCGTTGCCAGGGAAACATCCTTCCCGTTTAAAATGGCAGGCAAAGGCTTGCAAAAACCTGCTTTTAACCCCCTTTTCTCAGGCAGGATCCAAGGTCCCCAGCAGCTCCCCCAGCCCTGCGGCACTGAGCTGTACTGCTGCCTGGGAGAGCTGCTGCAGATTACCCTGGGAACAGGAGAAGGAGATGGTGCTTCTCCCGTGGGGTTCAGAGGAAATCAGAGCCAGCCTGGCAATAGTGAGATCCCACATCAAATTCCCAGCTTAGTCCCAAGGCAGCTTGCACAGTTCATTCCTCTGGAAAAGCAGGGAATCACCTGCCTGGGCCACATCCAGCAGCTCCGCTCAGGGATGGTGCAGGTGCCTGGTACAAACAGATGTGCCCAGCTGTGGGGCAAGACCCTGCTGCAGCAAGGGAATGACCAACAGCAGGACCAGGGTTGGGCTTGTGCTGCTCCAACCATCTCCTGCAGAGCTGCAGGTACCACCCATTCCTTACAGGCAGCGAGCACGAATCTGACCTTGGGAATTACGGCAATCGCAGCCAGGACTGCAGGCTCCAGGAGCCACGGGAAAGCAGCACTGAGCTCAGCAGCTGCCTGGGTCTGCAGCTGGCCCTGGGCCTCCTGCTCTGCATCTGCACCTCCTCCTTGCTCCCTCTAAGAGGCTCAGTCCATGCTCTAACACGGCCAGGCTGGTTTGCCGGTGCCTCTGTCAGCTGCCGGAGGAGGAGGTGACAGGGATGTGGGAAGGAGCACTTCCAGAGCACAATTTATAATCTGGCATTGTGGAAGTCACGGCAACAAACACTCTTCAGCCTCTTAACACTAATGAATTTGCATGGGATTTTTTTTTTTTTAAACAGAAGACACAAACCAGTGCCCGCTGGGACAAAACTGGACATCCTCTTGCAAAGATGTTACTTCTCTGTGCTTACCTGCCACCTAAGCCTCTCATGATTTTTTTTGTTATAGAAATACAGAATGGTTTGGGTTGGAGGGAACTTTAAATATCACCTCATTCCAACCCTCCAGCCATGGGCAGGAACACCTTCCACTAGACCACATTGTTCCAAGCTCTTCCAACCTGGCCTTGAACACTTCCAGCCCCTTTTTTTATACTGTTCTCGTTTATTGCAAATCCCATAAGCACATGAAGCCAAACCCAGAGCATTTTCTATTCTGATAAGTAACTATGCCTTAAAAACATTTATAATGGAAATCAGAGACAATATTTAATAATTCAAAACCTAGGAAGGCCTGATGGGACAAGGATACATCCTGAAGGCTCCTTGTCTGTATGGGAAATGTTTATTGCAGCTGGAGGAGGGAGAGGCTAGAGTTACAGCCTGGGGAGCAGGGATGCTGGATTTTTATGCTGCAGGCAACCTGTGCCACTGAATTCCTCTGTACCTCAGCTCCCAACTGGAAAACAGGATGATGATTCCCCCCCCAGCACACAGGGGCACATCTGAGGTTAAGCCCAGCTCAAGACATGTCCATGGCAAGCAATAAATCCTTCTGGAGTAGAACAAAGCCGGGCACAAAACCACTGCAAAGCACACTATCAACCAGGGCTCACGTGGACTGGAGCCAACACAGCATCTTAAAGGACAGCACAAATCCACTCAGGAGCTCACAGTGTCCTCCCGCACACGACCCCAGTCCATGCCCAGCACCACAGCCAAGGTGCACCCCTAGGTAAGAGCTCAAGGCAGTTGCAAGAGCCCTAAACCCCTTTCCTGGACGCTGCTTGGCTCTGGAGCCAGCAGCAGCAGCCGGTGCGGAGCCTTCGAGCAGGCGCCGCAGCACGAATCCCCCCACCAGGGCACCCTGCTCCTGCCAGAGCCAGGCAGGAGTCACCTTCACTGGGAGCCACCGGAGCCAGATCTCCCTGGCGACTCATCAGCCGGCTCCGAGATCCGCTCGGGCTGTCTGGGAATTATGTCAGCGGGCACTGTAAATATCCCGTGGCCCTTTTGTGATCCCGCACGCTCCCTCCACCTCCCGCTTGGCTCAGAGCCGCGTGCGTGCGCTGTGCCACACGCTCAGGACACCACAGTGACACAGAGCAATGAATGGAAATCAGCCAGGTAGTATTTGGAGTCACAGCATCCTCAGCCTGCTGCTAAACCAAAGCAGGAGCAGCTCCATCCTGGTTGTGTAACCCGGCCTCGCAGGACGTTCCCCATAATTAGAGGGCCATGGGGGCCGTATGCTGCACTGGTGAAAGGATGCTCAGAGCTGAACTTCCTCTCCAGCACTTATTTTCAGTCTTCCCTAGAAACAGCAAAGAGCGAGAGGAAGCAGGAAGGTGGGGGGGGGGGAAAACAAAAAGTTTAATTAATCTTCATTTAATTTCTGCCATCTTTTAGCAAATGGAAAATAAGTGAGCAAGCCCATCAGGCCTGAGCTGCTGCCCTGGGCTCTACTGGCCCTTGTGTTTCCCAGATGGGATGCACATCCCACCAGGCCACTGCAGCCAGCAGGGAATGCCATCACAGGGTCAGGCTTGATGCTGGCCACTCTTCCCAACACATCCCGTGGGCTGTGGCTGCAGAGTAGATGGGCTTCCCCAGAAACAGACAGGGAGAGAATTCATTACCTTCATAGATTTGTCTGGGATTTTCAATAGCCATCGGCTCCCAAGAGGGGAAGAGAAAGCCCAGGAAGGACTGAACTCCTCTTGGAGGTTCAGTTCACTTCTCTTCAGCAGGCTGGGGTTTGGGCAGGTGCTGTCTGCCAAACACACACCCACAGAAGAGGTGTCTGCAAAGAGGGGCAGCAAAAATGGAGGGGCGGGTTCAATGGAGGTGCTCCCCAGGTCCCCAAGGTCTTGCACATGGATGTGTCAAGACCAGGGAAGATCTAGCCCTGAATTATTAGCAGATCTCCCAGGTTTAGCTATTTCAAAGCTTGGTTGGAGACCTGAGGTCAGGATATGCCTGTAGCTGTTTACATCTCTACCTCCTGGTAAAAACAGTAAGATAGAAACAACTTTAAAGTCCCATTCCCTTGTCTTATTCAGACACTTTCCCTATACTTAAAACCACAAATAATTCCCCCCATACCAAGATAGATTAAAACCATCACCAATTTAAAATCCAGTTTCAGACTTATGTGGTGTTATTTAAACTGATGAAGGCCAGGGTTAGGTTAGAGATTAGGAAGAAATTCTTCCCTGTGAGGGCAGTGAGGCCCTGGCACAGGCTGTCCAGAGAAGCTGTGGCTGCCCCATCCCTGGAAGTGTCCAAGGCCAGGTCAGATAGAGCTTGGAGCAGCCTGGGATGGTGGAAGGTGTCCCTGCCCATGACAGGGGGGTGGAACGATGATGGGCTTTAAGGTCCCTTCTAACGCAATTCTATTATTCTGTTTATCCCATTAATCTACTGATTCCCACACTGAGCCTCAGCAGCTCTCTCTGTGTCATTTAACGTGACTTGAGATGGCCCCCACCACCCACAAATTCATACTGGGTCTGGAGGGGCAGCTCAGAGAAGGTTTCAAATTATATCTGTTTTCTGTTGCAGAAAAAAAAAACCCAAAACATCATCAACTACAAAAGGTCAGTGCAGAAATTCTTCCTATCCCTCATTAGCCAGCATGGTAAGTGAGAAGCTGCTAATTAAGAACAGCATTAAGAACATCTAGATGGTAAAAGAAGAAAATGTGGAGAAGGGGAAAAATTCAGTGCAAAATTCTGATAAATTACAGTAAAAAAGCTCAGGAAATTCTCCTTCTCTCTTTTCCCTTCCATAGAGGAACAGCCATAACTAAGAAAAAGTCCATGACAGAGATGTGCATCCCCTACCCACAAGAACCAAACCAGAGACCACAGTAACTAAGTTTCTTCAATGCTGATAGGGATTAAATGCTCTGTTCCCTTAGGCTACGGAGACACAGCCCTCATGAAGTGCCAGCAATTGAGTTCAAGACATAATGACATGAGGACTTGTCCCTCTGGCTCAGGGTGATGCTTAATTGGGTGTGAAGTCAGCTTTTGGATGAACACTGCCATTAGCAGGCTGGCTTCTGTGCAGCTTCCAGAGAGGTGCTACGTGAGGGGCTCTCCTTCCCCCCCCCCAAATTCACAGCAGGGCAGCTTTCTGCAGGCATGGGGTGTGTCTGAAAATGCCCATCCTGGGGAAAAGGACACAACAAAATTCCTGCAGGGTCTCAGAGGAGCCCATCCACGTTTGCCCATGGCACCTCCAGTCCCTGCTCTGATAACAACAGAGACTTACAGCCACTCAATACCTGATCTCTCCTTTTCCCACTGATCAAAAACCCAACAGCATCAGCCGAGCAACCTCTGGGGAAAAAAACAGGGTACAAATCCCACTTCCCTCTCAGCCATGAGCCACTGAAGAGCAAGAGCTGCTCCTGGACAAGGACAGACACTGTGCTGTGTCCCCACGAGCTGTCCCAGCAGCTCCACACCCCGAGATGGACAAACATCCCATGCAAGCTCCTACCCCTGCTCCAAACGGCCATGCTCCTCCAGCCAGGAGAGATGGGATCAGCAGCATGGATCTTCCAAAGGATGGAGCCAGTTTGAGGGTTGGTTTTGTTGCTCATTCAAGCCTGGAGTCTTTATATAGTGTCAGGGCAGGATCCAAAAGCGGAAGAGAGACACCCACTCCCAGGGAGTGTAACACACACACTGAAATAAATAGCTCCTGCCTAAGGGGATGACTCAGGAATCTCACTAGTCCTTAAAGCACAAATCATTGCTAATAAACACCGGAAAACTTGGAGGAAGGCCTAGCAAGAGGTCAACTGGGCAAGACTTGGCATTTCCAGCCTTGCCAGGCATCAAGGAAAAGGAAGGATGAGTAACCACTGAAAAATAACAATGTCCAACATTGAGGCAATGGTAACACTAGCCCAAGCCCTTCCTGCAGTTTACCTGCCTCAGGAGCACTGAGTAGTCCTTATTTTTGGAGAGAGGTTTTGTTTTTCACTGCCCCTTCTGGAAGCACTCAGGCTTAGCCACCATATGGCTTGAAGTGGCAGGAGGCAACAGAGCCTCACTCCCTGTTTGTCCAGCTGTAATATACAGATATTTATATTTACCTCTTTTGCTCTCCTCTTGAGTGAAAGATGGAGGGCTCTTATATCCCTTATTACGTTCTTCAGATCAGGTAACGAACCTCCCAGCAAGCATAAACTCAATTAATGGCCACTCTGAGACTCCGAGCTGAGCACAAACCCATAAATATGCAGGAGAACGTGTCCCAGAGCTGTCATTTCCCTGCCACATATAACATTGCAACAGGAGAAAGTCAATAAGACCCATTCACAGCCCTCTGCGTGCTGCATCTGTAATGAACAGCAAGATCACAGCAAACTGTCCCGCTGTGGGTGATCCATGTCATTGGGAAGGTGCCACCTTCATCCTCCCAGCCCAACGTTAGCCTTGCTGGGGTTCTCGGACTACGGCTTGGCCAAAGCCAACCCCACCTTCCTGTGCAAACCCAAGGAGCTCAGACAGAAACCAACCCACCAATCCAACAGCAAATCAGGTGACAGTAAATGCTGTTAAAAGAGAAGTGGGACAAAGAGAACATTTACCAGCAGTGCCCCAACAACTATTTAATGCCTTTTCTATGTCTTGATTGCTCAGTACACCAAGTCTTCCAACAGGGACTGGCTCTTTTTTACTTGATGGGCAGAACAGAAACTTGTAGACTTCTACTCCCATTAGGGGTGTTTGCACACTGCTGTAATATTAATAGAATAATATTTTCCCCTTTCCATTAATTTTAACTATTCTTTGACTGATTTTTTTCTTTTTCCTTTGCACCCCATATTAATTTTTTCTACCACACCCAGCCAAATCTGCAAGAAACAGACACAGCAGTGACCCAGACACAACCTACTGACCTCGTGCAGGAGACACACGAGGTGTACACAAGCCACCCTTGAGTCAGAATTTCTGATAGCTTATTTTTTCCTGGGCATCATGATAACTTCATGGAGAGTGACAGGCTGGCTGTGGAAGCTGTGTTCGGAGTGCCTGCCCTGCTGTGCTCAGCCCTTGCAGTGCGTGACAGCAGCTCCGCCGCCACCCCAGCCCTAATTTGCTCCCACACTGTCACCTCCCCAGGGCTGGCAGAGCTCTAAACGAGAGAGCAGGACTGCCAGGCAGATCAGGGTTTGTTTACAAATGAGGAATTTGTGAATGCCTGGGAAAGACCCTCCGGAAGGCAAAATCTGTCCTGAAGAGACCAAGCACCAGCCACGATGGACTGCCAGGATGCTCAGACGAAGAGTGGTTGCCTCCTAACCTAGTCATTCCCTCTGCCTTTGCCTGTCTTGTTTCTTTTTCCTGTCCCAGACTCCCAGTGGAGGCAGTAAAAAAAGGAGGATCTCTGAATGAAGATGGCAACTGGGCACTTCACTCTGAAACACAACTGGAGCTGCTTAGGAACTGCAACCAGCGTCAACGACATTGGATTACTTCTGATTTTTCCCAGTCTTGTGCTGCAGATCACAAGAGTTGATCAGGGTTTGTACAGAGATTCCTTTCTCAAAACCACTTCTCAAACGTGGGCCTCCAGGTCATCCCATCCCAGTGTGGATGAGCTTCATCTCTCCCTTTCACCTCACCTGCTGGGGTTTCCATAGTGTAGGTCTGGCTTTGAACACCCCAGTTCACCCCAGTTCCCATAGGCTGTGGCAGGAGGTGGGAGATGGCTCAACTCACTCCTGTTTCAGTCTGAAATCATGTCAGGCTCTGTCTTCTCTGCTCCTTGCCTGGACTGCTCTCACCCAGCTCTCACTAAGGTGTGCAAGGGGAGTCAGGCCCCCTCTGCCATCAACAGAGAGAAATGGGCACCTCCAGAAGGCAAACCTGCCCATCTAAGCCTGCACTGAGGCTCCTGTGGGATTTCCATGAGGAATTCAGCACGTATCTGAGCATCACCAAATTCACAGCGAAAAGCCTTTATAGGTCCCAAGACACATCAAGTGACTGCTCAGTCAGTCAGCAGCTTGCACCCAGCAGCCCCAGTGACTCTGAGGCAGCTTTAAATCACCTCCCTACATCAGCAAGAGTGAGAGGTGAGAAGATTCCAGAGGTCTTCTTGCTTCCTGTCTTGGAAAAGGCTGCTCTTTGACATCTAATCCACTAAAAAAAAAAAATCACTGGATGGATGCTTACCAACACCAAAACTTTTCCACACATCTAAAAAGCACATTAAGAGGCTGGAGTGGTGCCAAAGAGAGACCAGAGAGTTCTGCAGGAACTCTCTGCTTTTCCTCATTTATTGACAGTTGTACAGCCAAGAAGCCCCGAGGCTGTAAGGAAGCAGCTCTTGCCGTCCCAGGCAGTGCCTGGTGCGAGATACTCCCCATCAAACACTGCAAGTAATTATTTCAGTGCCTCACAATAAATGCACACAACACCCCCAGGACACCTCCGCTGTCAGTGTCACGGGAGGCTGCGTTTGCAGCTCACCCAAGATAAGGCCACGAGAACCACGTGGGGAGCCAAGGTCACCACAGCTTCAGGGAGCTGAGCAGGTTCACACAACTTACTCATCCCACAGCTTTCTCTTGCTGGAAAACAAAATTTACACTGAAATATCTACTCCTGCAGTCCTGGGGGAATCATCTTCTGTCACAGGTGGCTGTCAGAATTGCCCAAATCTTTCTGTCTTCAACCTGATTAGGAGCCATTTAAATATATACTGGTGAAAGACCCAGCACACACTGTCCTTCTGCACTACCTGGTTTTGCCATCATGCGCTCACTAGTCAGGTACATCTAAATACACTCTAAATGCATTCTAAATACATTTATGAAACTCAGTACAGACCACCACAACAATCTGGTTTTGCAATGAGGTTCCTTTTGGATCATCAGGGGATAAAAATCACTGCATTATTCTAAAGAAATGTGTATCTCAGTGCTGGAGACTCCTCTCTGATGTATGGGGACATCACACCAACGGGGACAGGCCATTTTGTAGGAAGCACTCTCCACCTTTCTCAGCTCTACCATTTCTGTTCTATAGGAGATTACGTGGCAGGAAAAGGGACTGGCACATCTCCCTGCCACCACAATTTAAAGAACAATCTGTTCCTCAGGAACTAAGAAACCAGCGAACATTTGGGCTACCTTAAAAAGGGTTTTGCAGGGCTAAGAGTTTGCTACTTAACTCCCAGAAGCCAAACACTAAATTTACACACTTTTTATCCCTGTGAGCACCACTGATGCCTGGCAGGCAAACCCTGTGCCCTGCTCACCCTGCCCTGCCAAAGGAACCACTCAGTGTCTCACCCTGTCATCCCTTCCTTCTGCTGCAATGCAAAAAAAAAAAAAAAAAAAAAAAATATCAAGAAACTTGATTCTTGTGACTTTATCTCTTTGAGCAATGCCCATCTTCCCTTAAGTATAGGATTTGGGGCTTGCATTTTGGGTTATTCCTTTTTTAATACATCCAACCATAGCAAGACTCATCTGGTTGAGATGTGTTGCAGCACGAAAAGGAGGTCACCCAGGGGATCAAGTTGTTTTTCATTTCCTTAATGTCAGTGTGGGGTGACTGTGACGGCTGGAACGTGACACATTAAAGCGACTGAAATCAGGTTGCTCCCACCAAGCTCTGACTAAGCAGCTGGAGAGGAGCTCGTGAGGCATCCCACCAGGAAGGTCCCCCGGTCCCTGGGGTGGACCTGGCCCCACAGCTCAGGGCAGCAGCACTGGAGGTCAGAGCTCAGCAGGTCTATTGAGCTCAGCACCTGTGGGAGATCCGTACTGGCCCCTTCATCCCACCCAGCCTGGAGGTGGGAAGGAGAATCCAGGACAGGTTCCTATACATCACTGGTGGATAGGCTGAGTTTGGTGGCATCATAACTGCCCACAACAACTCTCTCTGAGGGTGACGGCTTGCCATGAACCACCACTGCTCAGGGCTTGGGATGGACAATCGAGACTAACAGACCGAATTCTGGTGTAAGAGATTATCTGGGGAAGGATCTGTGTGAAATAATCATGCTTTCTTCAGTTCTGAGCAGTGAAAGGAGCCACAAAAGAGGCCACTTGGGCAGAGGGAAACCCTGGAACTTCAGGGAAGCAGCTCATCCACTCTCCATGCTGCCCCGTGCCAGCCACAGCCATGCCAGGATGCAGGCAGTGCAGGCAGGACACTGGACAGAGAGGTGGCTTGTCTGGGTGAAAAGGGAAGAACAAATGGGATGGGGATGGCACAAGGAAATTTTAATAGAATTAGACAGGGAGGAAATGTTCCTCCTTATTATAATTTAAGTCCATGCACTTGCTTAATTAACTAAATGTATGGTGCACAGTATGCGGATGAAAAATGCACCGAAACTATTTTTAACACAGTTAAAGAGACGCATTACGGTTGTAAATTCTAAGTAGCGAATGCAAGAATTATGTTGGTTCCTGAGCACACAGCTTTAAAAGTGCCTGAATCCAGGCTCTTTTCTTGCCACTGCTCCAAAAGCAGCCCCTTTTTCAGCTCAGGAAACAAACCTGAGCAGCTCACCCGGGGATCAGCAAATGTGTCTCCAGACATCTCAGAGCACAGAGGTGCCCAGTGCCAGTACCTTGCTTAGGCTGGCACAGAACACAGTGATACCTCCTGAAATAAGGTGGCAGGTTGGGACAAAACATCACTTTCAAGTATTACAGCCCTTCCTCAGCACAGGACAGGTTATGGAAACCAAGCCAAAAGGACTAGAAGGAAAAAAAAAAGCTATTCAGAGTAATGAAATGGAAAAATTTTGGAAGCCAAATGCCCGCTTGTACAGAGAACTACCTTGATATCTAAGTGCTGCTGCATCCCTCAAAAAGCCTGACCTGCTATTTAGATACGGCTCAACTTTTCAAGTTTCAGCTCAGCCTTGAACAGAATGAAGCCTTGTGCTGCACTGTTAAAGATCTGTAAAAAAAAAAAAATTGGAGGGGAATAGAAAAGAAAGATGTTGAGAGAAATATTGGGAGAGGGTGAGAGATAAGGGAGGCTCAGACCTCTGGCAGCCAGAGACCACATCTAGCTAGACTCAAAAAATGGGACCCACCACATTCAGCTGCCCATGGGGCTGTGCAAAATATACATTATATATCCTATATATTATACACAGCTCCCAAGAGCAGGTCACCCAGTTGTGTCAGTGTAGGAAGAGCTATTAAGTACAAAAATGAATCATATCACAGAAATATAAAACCGTGCTTTTGCTCACAGAGGTAACAGCGCTTTCAGAGAGGCAACATCTGAGATGAGACCAGGGCTGGGGGAGTGAGAGATTCCCTGGTTTGAATTTCCCTGATTTCTTATGCATGAAATGGTGTGAAAGGGAGTGATCGACAGCAGGAAGAGGTGGGGAATGAAATCAGATGGATTGGATCTAGGATGCAGCACTGGAAATAAATGCAACCTGCACAGGCATCTCAAAGCAGAGCAGAACCAGCCTGGGCCTCCGCAGGCAGGAATTTAGCAGAGCTACTTACCCAGAGGCACCTCTCGTATTTATTAAAACATCTACATGCTGGGAGTCTCATTAGTTTTTGTCTTGGCTTTGGGTGCTGCATGAGCAGCCCCAGAGCAGCTCCATGCCTGGAAAGGCAGCTGAGTCTGTGAGCATCTGTACAAGCTAAAAACCATCCTGGCAGCATCACAAACTCACTCACACTGGAAATAAATCTTCATGCAAGTCCCTGTGAGCAGCAGGAGCAGAGAAATAAGGATGCTGGCAATAGGGAGGGCTGACTGAACCGAGGACAGTGGCAGGACAGGGCACCCTCATCCACAGTCTTCTACAGAATCCCATTCCTGCAGGATGAGGGCTAAAGGTGCTTTTGTGCTCCAGGCTTTGGCACAAAATGGGGTTTGGGGCACAAGGAGACAGAGTGACCCCAATAGCACAGGTAGGGCACTGCACTGGCCATCAGGACATGGGAATGGCTCCAGGTCCTCTGCACAAACTTTGTGACCTTGAGGCAGTCTTGTCATCCTCCCACATCTTTGAATAAGCTTTTTATCTACCCTGTCTGTCTGCATTACTGGCTTCCAGTCACAAAACCCATTCCAACACTCAGAGACCTGGCCCAAGCCATGCCAGGCTCACCCAGTCAGCAAGAGGGGATAACTGATGCATGAGCTTCCCTGGCAGCTTTGTGTGAAGTTTTCCAAGTCCTTCAGCACTTCAAACACTGTAAGAGCAGACTGCCAAGGCTAAGCCTACCATGTATATAGTACAGAAAACTGGAGTCCCTAGAACTTCCCAGTACTGTAAAAACATAATGATATCACCAACACTTCACAGACATCGGTGCAATTACCACTTCAGCCCTGAATTCAGCCTCCATTTCCCAGCAGGTGCATGAGGGGTGGGGGCAGAGGCTGGTTTTGCACGGCTCCCTGTGGTGTCACAGCAGACACAAGTGGAGTCACAAGCCCAGAACAAATGCAGCTGCTCGGGCTGGGGGGAATGCAGCTACGTGGTGAGAGCCAAGGGAACAGCCCAGCACTGGGAACAGGGCGGTTTGGGGTGACCCTGCTCCTGCCCTGGGAGCATTCCTGGCTGCCCAAGCAAATGCCACCACAGAGAGCCAAACAGGCCAGAAGTTACGACAGAGCAGCTGAAGAAGCCAAAGATGTTTGTAAAGCCCTCACAGTCAGAGCTACCCCTGCTGTTTGTCATTTGGCTTTCAGCCCCTTCTATCTCTGTCACTGCCACCCAGTGTCCCCCAGGTGGGGTCTCACCTGTATTTAACAGCACACAGTGCACACTGCACACAACATCCCCACCCTCAGTGCACAGGCAACAACCCAGCTCACAACGTGAACACTTGGCCCCTCCACATGGTTCTGGAAGATTTGCGACACAAACCACCCACAACTCCAGAGGATGGACGGGCGCATGAAGGCTGCTCAGGATGCCCAGTGCTGGACTTCACACTTCACGCTCCCCATCACAGCTGCAGCTGAGCTCCACAGATGCTGTCTCTCCTCCTTTCCCATTTTCCTGGGGGGGATGAGCTTCCCCAAGGAGCCCAACTCGCTGCAGTGCTTGGCAAAGCTCCCCCTTCCACCCAGCCAGGATCTCCCCTCTCTGACTGGTCCCAGCAACCCTGCCAGGGAAGGCCTCAATGTACAAAATGGCTGAGGAGCAGAAAGCACATCCCAACTCCTTCTCTTACAGCAGCATAACAGCAAAAGGATGGAGAGGTGGAAAAAAAAACCAGAAAAGGCCCCAAAAATCCTTTTGCCATGGCTGACAGAGGCCCTGGCCATGAGAAAAACACAAGAGCAAAACAAAAAACCCATTGACACCAAGGGTAGGAGCACCTCAGCCTGAGCCCAGGCCTGCAGAAGAGCCCAGTGGGACTGTGGAAAGTCCCAGAGGGAAGGGAGTTGCAGTAACACCGAGATTTATCTTGACCCTCCCTTTGCAATCCTGGGAACAACGGGAAGTCATCTGCTCTCCTATGCAGCAGTGCTTCAGAGATGGGAATCCTTCTGCCAAACGCGGGTCAGCTGGGCCATTTCTGCCCAAAAGCCGGGTACCAGGGGGAGATGTGCACCCAGGGATGCTCCTTTGTTTACCGCTCGGCTGTACAGGCAGGGAGCCCCAGACACTGATTAGCATTTCTTTCTAGACACATCTCCCATTCAGACGCTTCCCACGGGGGACAAGAAATACCTCCAGAACCCTGAGCAGAGCTCCAGAACCGACCCCGGCCCCAAACCGACTGCGGCCACCCAGCAGGCAAAGATGGGGCCGGGGAAGGAAGGATGGGGGGGGGGGGGGGGGAGGAGAGACGGTGCCTGAGCAGAGCTTTTTGTTCCTCTGCTCACAGCATTGCTATGGTGATTTCAAGCAAGACGGAGGAACAGTCGCTACCCATCACTCCCGCTGCTCCAGCCCCCTGCACCGATAGCATGAGCAGCCCCTTCCCCCGCAAGCAGGAGCGGGCAGGGGGAGAGAGGGGCTCGGTGCATCGCACCTCTCCTGGGAGCCACCCCCCAGCTCTGCAGGGGCAGCTGCTTCCCCCCCGCCCCCTTCCCCGGGTGGCCATCACCGCCCCGTCCCCGGGCACCGCCTGGGCTGGGGCGAGGGATGCGGGATGCGGGATTCGGGATGCAGCG